>OU696698.1:62050722-62552797 GCA_916050605.2 Platycheirus albimanus
ATCTTTTCTTTTTGTTTATCATTGTTTTAGTTGAAGAAAAATGAATAAATTTCGATGAAAAAACTGTTAAGGTTATTAATTTTTATTTACCTAATATTGATATACATTAAAATTATGTTCTTTTTTATTTCATTAAAAAAAAAAAATAAACGTAATGTATTTTTTAAACCTAAATATCTTAAATGTTCGATGAAAAATAATACTAACCGCAAAACATCGTCGCGTTTCCTTTTTGAAGCACTAATTTTGCGAACGTGTTCTTCACGAAAACTTGGCGAATAGCGTTTTTCCAATTTGGTGCCACCCATTGTGGTTGCTTGCATAACACCTAAAATGAGAATATCAGAAGTTTTAGAATGTTTTTGAATGAATTTAAAAATGTATCGCTTTTTCCTAGAAGAAATAAATGTATGTATTTGGATAGTTTATTTTAGAATAAATATGTGGACACTGAACACTTTGATGAATGGATGCGAAGTAAAGCATTGATTTCAGAACTTTTGCTGAGTGATGTTATAGTTATGAATTTAATTAATATAAATTATTATCTAAGGAATGAGTAAATTGGAACTGCACACTTTATCAATTACAATTACAAAAAGTAAAAACCAGTAATAAATACGATGTAAGTTTTAAAAGAAATATTAATAAGAAAATGTGAGTTTTATTAAAAAACATAGTTGTTTAATATGTTTTCTCAATGCGACACTTGGGCGCTCTGATTTACGGAACATGTAAAGCATTATTTATAAAACTTCCTCACTCCAGTGTTTTTGCACAGTGTTCTGTGTAAAAATGAATATCTTGGGTGGAATCTACTGCGTTGATTTATAATAAGTGATAGTAAGTGACAACTTAAATTTTTTTAGCGCTCGGCAATATATGGACTTATCATTTTTCCTCAACTCCTTGTATGCAGCCATCACCACATTTGTTATTGTTCAATGATTCGTGATAGAATTATAGTTTCTACCGAGTGTTTTCTTAATTACAAAATGAATTCGGGATATAATTTTTTTGAGGTTGTTTAAAAAAAAATGTCGACATAATTTATCGAGGATTTAAGAAAATATTTAGTTTGGCCGAACTTGACTCATGCATATTGAGGCAAATTAAGAAACAGTCTGTGTAACAGAGGTGAGAGTCCCAATTAAGAAATCAGTGTATAAAATGAAAACAAAAACTTGGTAGGTATTTCGAGTCCCATTCCAACGTTTTCGATTTCACTTTAGCTTTTTTTTTGTACGGAGCAAAACTCAATTTATTGGAATAAATTTGCATTTGGATAAAAAAAAAACAGGTTTATTTGGGTAAAAAAATCGTTAAAATGTGCAGAACGACAGAATATATAAAAATAAGTTCTAAACATAAATAATGTGGTCTGGGTATTTTTATGATACAAACATTGATCAGACCCTTACGGAGACACAGTGTAAGATTGGAAAACTATGTTATTGTTATTAATTTTAAAAGAACTTCTCGGAAATTTAAAACACAATGTTTTAACTGTCAAATGTTAATAAAGATTTACATATATTATGTACATATGTAAATGTATTTCAAGATTTTTGTATACACCTTAATTTACTCAATTGAACAAGAATAATAAAAAGAATAAAATATGTATATTGTAAATAGTATTAATAATTATGTATATATACGGAATATATGCATACAAACCCTTAAACAAGGATCAACGAATGAACGAATTTCTCCACAATTTAATTTTTGGGGCGGGGATGCATTTGGATAGTAGTAGTTTTGTTGAAGGCACTCTCAAGCCCTAACGCACTTAAGCAGAGAGCGTACGCATGGAAGATGAGAGATTATAGACACACAGTTGTCATTCAAGTTATGAGCAGGGTGTGAATTTGTATTCTCACTGAAATTATAATTCATACACACACCGACAGAGGGCGTTCACATATATTTGTGTTAAACAATAAAACATTTTGTATCATTTTTTTATATAATATGATTATTATATAAATTTTATATGTAAACCTTAAGTGGATTTTTGTTTGATGTGTGGAGATTTCGAGAGCTTCCTTCTGTTTTTAATCCCCTGTTATTTTTTTTTAATCATAAAGTCATAAAGACTACTGATTTTAGAAAAAAGAGAAAGAAAGAGAAAAAACAAGGAATAAAGAGAAACAACGAAATAAAAACGAGTAAGTCTACCATAATTGCAATATACATATAATATTATATTACATTTTATTCTTAAAATAATTAAGTTTTTTACCGTACCTCTTTTATATGTGGAACATGCTTTTATTGTTTATATCGCCATTAAAAACGGTTTTAAACTGGTAAACTTTACAATCAAATTACTAAAAACAAAAAACTCAAATTTTTACTTCGTTTACACGCCAAGTTCAAAAATAGGTATTCTTTTCTGTGATGCAAAACTTATACTTATATCTTTCCATTGATTCAAAAACGCACCAGAAGAAATGTGGAGAAGGAATTCACTCGATATTAGCACTTAAAAATTTAATTTGTTTTATAAAAATACATTCCCACTTACTAAAATTATACTGACATCGGATATATTAATATTTTCTCTTTATTTCTAGCCGGGGTTTTTTAGTAACATTATAAGTTAAGTTCAAAAGTAAATAGTTTGCAGACAAAAATCTATTCTAGTTTCAGAATTTGTATCTTATGTATGAATGATATACATAATATGTATTTGTATAAGAAGAGATACCCATCATCACGACAAGATTACCTTCTTTGAAAAAGGCGATCCTTGAATAAAGCATAATCTGGAATAAGGGATTGGACCCAGATCTTTATCATTAGGGTGATATCACTCATATTTTTTGAACGACAACAAAAAACGTCGTTAGAAAAGTCTTTTTTCTTTTTATTATATAACTGTACAAATATTGGAGGTTCTTTGGGGTAGTACTGAGTTACACTGCAAGGAAAAGTAGTTTTTTGAAACATAATGACATCAACCAAATTTCAATTTATGAATCATAAGAAATTATACCCAAATCGATTTGAAGCAAATCTTTCGGTAATCTAAATTTCGTTGTGGTTATTACAGTCCGGATTGTCAATATTTAGAAATAATGAAATTTGTAAGTCGAATAAACAACAAAGTTGTAAAAAAATTAAAACTAAAAAAATAAATGATCAGCGACTCCAAGAAGAGAGCCTTACATCTTTGTAAGCCTTAACTCTTAATAGAAGCTTTTTTCAATAAATCTTACTGTTGACATATTTTAAGATTATAATATATAATCAAAGTGAAGTGTCTTTTATAACCCATTAAAAGTAGTTCGAAAAAAAAAATAGTTAAATATATACAATATACCAGAGATATTAAGCAAACTGTTATTACATGGCTACGAGTATACCAATGCTGTAAAGTCTCTGCCGTTTCCAGTAATTGCACCAGAACTGCTAGACCAACTTGAGAGATGTGTTTGCTTGCGGGTATTTTCTTTAAACACCTTTTAGACACAAAATCTAAAAAAATAATTAAACAATAGTTCTAGTGTTACTAAAAATTAAAAAGGACTTACCCATCAGGCCCTTGATATAACAATTTATTATTATAACAACTAAAACTTCACTTTTTATTGTAAAAAATTACTTTGTTTTGTTAGAAATGCTCGCAACGTTGAGAATAATTGTACGCGTTTATAATATACGCTTACAAAATGACAAACTAATTGTCTAAATATATATTTTTTGTATACAATTTATTCTTCTTAAAATTGTTATGATTTAAAAAAATATATAAATCATTTTCTTTTTATTGTCATGTTTTGGTACAAAAATATTTCTTACAAACTATAATCACAATATTCAAATCAGGTACAATGATGTGTTTTAAAGAAATTGTCAAACAAAATAATATACAAACGTAACTGATTTTTTTTTCTTTTTACTAAATTCCTTTATTTTATTTTGTTGATGATATCAAAAAATGGAACACACATAAAGTAAAAGCAGACTTCATGAGCAATGTAAAATATATGCGTCGACAAATACAAACAGAACATAGTCTTTTTCTCTTTTTTTTCTCTTTTTTTTTTTAACAAAATGGATGTTTGTGTTCATAAAGAAAATGGTTTATTTGCAAAAATAAATTGTTGGTCATTATAACCTTACCTTTGTATTTTGGAACAAACTTCTGGATGTCTTGAGGAATGTTCTGATAAAAGCCTAGTTCACGAAGGTTCAATGGCTTTATGACAGTACTCTGGTTGAGTAGGAGTAGACGGGTGTGCCCTCCAACCTGAAAAATAAAAATGTGTCAAAAACAATTTATATCTTTATACACACAAAAAGAGTGATTCTAAGATTTCAACATTTTGTATGTTCTTTAACATAAATGGGAAAACTTCTCCATTTTTAGATTCGTTCTAATAATCCTGAAACTGACTTTATTAATTTAAGAATTTGCACGATTTGCAAACGATTTTATAGATGTATTCAATATAAATGCTTAAATGTATATGGTCTCGTTTAAAAGTTAAACTTGAAATAGAAGGGAAGACCAAAGAAATCATGGCTTACAGCACAGGGCAGGACCTTGCATCACATGGTCAGGCATCTCAACCGAAGGAAAAGTATTTCAAGAGAAAGAGTCATTGGATTCACAGTGCTAATATTTTAAACTTATGAACTATAACGATATTCTAGAAGCAGTTAAGTTTATAAAGAAAGGCGATCACTTGAATTACAATGAATACATACATGATATTTTTGTTTTCAAAACGGTATATATGAAGGGTTTTCCAATAAGCTGGGATAGATTTTGTCAAATTTCGTTATGCCAAATCACCATGGCAAGTAACACGATCAAATGATAAAACTTCTTATTTTTCAAATTTGAGGGTAAGGTAAGCTCTTGCAGAGGTGATGTGAATTGACAATCTAACAATACCCTTAAGGTGGCCATTGCTTAAATTTTGCCTGATTCATATAGAAGAGTCATTTCAAATTGGACCATTCGGATCCGTGCCATCCACACATGGGATTTCTATTTAAAAAAAAGAATGTTGGTAATACCTCACACACAGTGTTTTATTCCATTTCAACGTCTACCCGCTCTTATTGAAAAACCCTTTAGGTATATGAACCGAGAATGAATAGGATCAGTTCTTGGGAGGTGGATTTCCCCAAAAAATAGTTACTTAAGAAAAGAATTCCTTCTACAAGGACCGCTCTTTTTTTTCTTACGAAGTGTTACAGGAAGTGTAAAGAGGGGCAGTTCTTTCACAAATAGTTGTTCTACTAGCGATGAGGCAATCATTGCCACTATTGGAACGAATAAGAGACAAGGCATTCAATGCAGCTTTTTTTTAATAGCTTACACGCCGATTATTCATATACATTATGTCTCTTGGTAATTAACATCGGTAAGCTAAACATGATGTGTCGAGCCAAACACAATTCCAACCACATAACAGAAGACGACATAGCCGACTGTTTAACAAACCTGAATGTTAAAAGCGGAAATGGCTGTGTTTCAAAATCTAAGCTTTCAAAACACACAATTAAATTGAATTCTTCTTTTTTCTTGACTGAGAGGTCAACAAATGTGAAGCAAAATTGCGTTGCCCTAGTGTTTCTTTTTTCTGGACACACAAAATGACCCCCATCAATTGGAATATAATAAAAAAAATGTCGGCGACGCAATTTTTTAAATATAAATAATGTAAAAGAAAAATCGATAAACTAACCTGATTGGAGAGTGGTTGCAGTGCAACTTCATCTTCACTTTCAAGGAGATCCTTTGATATATTACTTTCAGCACCAACATTTCCAGCACATGATTCGGATCTTTGTCTGCCCAAGTAGTTATGTAATGCCAATCCACCTGTGCCAACTGTTGCGGTGACACCTTGATTGGATGCAATCAATTTATTGGTGTTACTGTTTGTGGTTATTGCTGCTGCAGTTGTTGGTGTGTTACTCACAGACAACTGTTTTAAATTTGCTGTAACTAAATTGCTGCTTGAATTGATTGGAGACAATTGTTGTCTTAGAAAAAAACTAGTTGGTGTTGTATGTTCACTTAATAGTTGTTGCTGTTGTTGTGAAGATTGAAACTGTTGGCCAGTAGTAGATGTTGAACTAGTTCCAAACTGAATTGGCGAATGGGTTAAAGATAATGGAGCTGTTTGGCTAACATTTGCTTCTCCTGTTGTTGCTGCTGATGCTGATGATAGCTGTCTTTGCAACTCTTGACGCTGTTGTTGTTGGCGATTGTGATGCAGTTGATGGCTAATGTGTGAATTTTGTATACTTGGAACATGTTGATATGACGCACAGTCAGAATCTCCCATGCCCCAATCCCCCAGGAAATATACCATTCCCTTCTGCCTTAAAATTTGTATAAAACTCCTTCTTCCTTCCAAAGAGCGTTAGTTTTTTTTTTTGTATTTGTTTGTTTGTGAGAAATAAAATAAAATGCTCCACAAGTTATACACAAATGTATTCTTGTTCGTCTTGATGCGATTGTTTATTTAAGTCTGAAATAAAATAAAAGACAATAAATTATTTAAATGTAGATACATACTTGTGTATTTAAAACAAATTAAGTTTAAGTTTCTGATGTCCCCTAATTCTAGGGCATAATTCTTGGGTATAATTTGAGAAAAAAATCGTTCCACAGTAAACGTCTATCTCTAAATTCGATTGGCAAAGGCTTACTTTGGTGTCCCCTGACCCAAGTTAACGGTAATTGCACTTCGTCTAGGACTTTATTTTTAAAAGAAATAATAGCCTTTATAATTTAATAAGACTTGGACACACTATAGTAATAAACTATAGTACATAATTTGTACCAGCTATACAGCGACATTGACCTAATAAAGA
The DNA here is from genome assembly GCA_916050605.2 of Platycheirus albimanus. Taxonomy (NCBI): domain Eukaryota; kingdom Metazoa; phylum Arthropoda; class Insecta; order Diptera; family Syrphidae; genus Platycheirus; species Platycheirus albimanus. Next base: position 62,057,569 of record OU696698.1, read on the forward strand.
AGCTGAAAATACAGAGGCTTAGATGGCTGGGTCATGTGGAGCGTATGGATGAAAACCACCAGCCCGACGAGTCTTCAATTCCAATCCGGAGGGTCGACGCAGTTCTGGAAGATTCCATCTAGAGTGGCGCGATCTAGAAGTTCAGAACGACCTCAACCAACTTGGTTTGCACAACTGTAGGCCACTGGCTAGGGACCGGCCTAGCTGGCGAGGATTGTTGGTTGAGGCAGTGGTCCACAATGGACTGTCCGCGCCACCTAAAGTAAGTAAGTCAATAGTGTGTGTAATTGTGTTAGTTGTTCCATCGCTAATATCGTTCAAGAATCTTTCCTAGTAGATGGAACAAATATTTGTCCAGCCTGTCTCTAAAAAAAGGTGACTCCTCCGACCGACCAATTGTACTTACTCCGCTTCTTCCCAAGGTCATGGAAACACTGATAAATCGTCAACTCAAAAAATATCTGGAAGATCCGAAGCTTGTAAATGACCGCCAGTACGGCTTTCGCAGCAATCGTTGTACTGGTGATCTGATGGCATATCTAACTGAACAGTGGAACAAGTCCTTGCATCGCTTTGGCGAAAGTAAAATTATTGCGCTTGATATTTCAAAGGCATTTGATAGAGTTTGACATGAAGCACTTTTATCGAAAATACGTGCATTTGTTATTGATGAAACTCTTATACGTTGGATTAGAAGCTAAATGCCAAAGAAAGGGGGCTCTTTACAAACTGAGAGAGTTCCTCATTGATCCGATGACCGCTAGGTCAGTTACGAGATTCAAAGGCCAAGAAAATACCTTTTTTCAAATTAACTCAAAAACGTCTTTTTTAAGGGAAATTCCAACAGAGGCAATTTCCAACACAAATGGTTATTAAAGTTTTTCCGTAACATTTGCAGTTTAAGTTACTGCAGTAAAAAAAAAAGCGTTAAAATTTTTCGGAGAGAAGTATTATGAAAACATTCCCATCGCTGAATATCGTCGATATGTTTTATGTCTTTCCTTATTTTACCGGTTCTTCTACAAAAAATGCTCACTCGAGATAGCCAGCTTGAACGATTCCCCCGTAACACTCGAAATGCTGGGAATGCTGTTTAGTTTACACTTGAGCCCAATTTCGGGTAAAGAATGAATTGCCGTTTACTATTTTCATTTGTCATTTTGATCTTCAAACATTCAAGGCCAATGTTCGTTCATCGACACCTCATTTCCCTTCTTCCAGAACTTCCTATTGCTCGCGCTGTGACAAAACATTAAAAGGGCTATCTGCAAAACTGGTAGCCTATAGCCGCCCAAGTTTTAAGAAAGGAACTGTTTACCAACGAATCAAAAGTAAGTTCAAAATTTAAACTCTGTTATGTTTGTTTCCAATATTATATTGACAAAGTACATATGTATGTATATAAAAACAAAGTCGTCTGGTCATTTCAGAAAAATGTCTAAATTAAGTTCTCTTGATTTGTTAGTGAGTCAGAAAAAAATTTATTTGACATCATCAAAGCAAATTTGTAATCGGGGACAAGCACATTATTTATTATAATTACGACCTTTATCGTGAGATAAAAACGCTTTGAATGTCACTAAAAAACAAAGTTATCAAAAATAAATTTAGAACAATACATGTAATACAAATAGAAATGATGTGTATGTACTTGCTTTGACTGCATTTAAATTCCTTATCAAAACAAATTTTCAGAAGTATAAGAACATAATTAGAAGATCATTCATTATCCACACAAATTTGCTGACGCCAAAATGCTGACGATCTTTTAGATGCAAACAATGACGAAGAGTAAACAAAAAATTATTTTTAAAGATAGATAATTATTACTCGTAGCGAGATATAGAAATCAACAGAAAGATAGTGCTTCGAGTTAGGATTTAAAAACACAAATGTATTTTAGATTCCAAATTAAAATGAAATCCTAGTTAGATTAATTTAAATATTTTTGTACATGATTAGGTGGTTAAAAAGAAATTCACAAGTATGTATATATTGATTTGAAATGAGGCCGCAGACAAAAAATAAGTAAGTTAAAAATGTATATACCTACATATTACTTAAAAAGCTGAATAGTTTCATATGAGTTCGAAACATAATTTTCTCTGGCCTAATTTTTAATTTGAAGTCAAACAAATAACCGTTACTCAATTGTAACATGTAACCAACATCAAAAAAAGAAAAGGGTATTTTTTTTTAATATTTCCCAGACTATAATAAAAAGAGACCATTTTTTCCATCTTTAAATAATTGTTTCTGTCCGTCCGTATTTTCGATTTCAAATTTTATATGCATCAGAGATAGGTATTAGAATTTTCTTTAGTTCCAATAATAACCTTTATTTTTCTCCAAAAAATATTACTAAATGTCACAAACACATTTTCCCTAGCTATATTTGTTAAAGCGGCTTGAGATTTTCAGTGCTAGTTTTTTTGTATGACCTAGCGATTGGCCGAAAATAAAATTTTTAAAAGACATCAGATTGTTCTTTAAGTAATTCTTTCTTACGACCGAATCTGTCTGAATTCGAATTACAGTTACAGCAATGCGTATATTTTCATTATAACAAATGTCGAGATACTGTGTCTTCTCAACGAGATGTTTTTTCCAACCGATGATGTTGTGACATTTTGTACATATGCATATATCAGATGTTAAATTCGTTCTGTTCGATTTGAGATTCAATTGTATCAATTGAAAATCGCTAGGTAGGTAGATAAAACGTTTTTTGGAAAAATAAGTAAGCCAGTGATTTCTTTTACTGTTCCTATTCCAATTAACACACAAAGTTTACTTAAAAAATACCATTCAGAAAGTTTTATCAAATTCGTGGGAGACGTTTTTTAGAAAAATGAGTTTTTCTTTACAAATCATATGTTTAGGTACCTTTATTTTTTCATCTAGAATGCTGATTCCAAAAACCCCTCTGAAGAACGTCTTAATAATACTGTGTATCAAGTTTGAAGCAAATCGGTTCAACCGTTTAGGCTGTAGAGTAAAGATGCCGATACAGACAGACAGACATACAGAAATGTCGGGCCCACTTTTTTGACTTCTCTATCATCGTAAATTCATGTTTGATTGTTTTTTAACAAATGCATAACTTGACTTCTACATAGTACCTACATATATATCCACAAAAAAACGGTTGGAAAGATTTTGATAAAGCTTTCTGATTGCTGTTTTGTCAAAACAATCTATCTTTTGGAATGTCTTTTCTGATATTCGTTTATAACGGTACTTCTCATAGAATATGTTTTTCACTTTTCAAATTAAATTAGAAAATGTACCTTCTTTCCGATTTCAATAAAAGTTTCAACATAGGATATTTAATTATTATTATAATGACGCGTTTCGACTATATAACCATCATCGGATCACAATCAACTGGTATTTCAATTTTATAAAAGCTCTTCTCTATGAAAATTCTTACAAAAACAATAGTAAACATGGCCTTAAACAATTATTTTTCCTAAGAGCCTCAATCCTATACTGTCCAAAATTGCCCAAATATTTTTAGCTGCTCGAATTTGGAATACAATACCTGCCGAATTTAAAAATATTCCTAATTTGTATGACTTCATCTCCTCCATATCTAAACATCTCCAAAACCAAAGCGTAGCATTGCATCTCCACTCTATTTTTATTAATTAATTAATATTTGGATAATTGTATACCTATTATATGTAAATTTTTTTTTCTCTTTATTGTTGTAACACTATTTACACTATTTTGTATTATAATATTATTTGTATGACATTATATTGTAATTGAATAGTTAATTTTAAAGCCATAAAAAAGATCTCAATCTTAAGGCTTGCCGAATAAATAAATAAATGAAATGAAATAAGTAGCTCTTTATGGATTAAACATTTTGCAAATAATATTTTACCAGCTAGTCGGCACAAAATGTACATTTAAATAAAAAACAAAGCATGGAAAGAAAATGAGCAAATATCTCTTAATTTCAATACCAAATTACTCGTTGACCAACTGCTCATCTTTAATAATAAACAAAATAATATACCTATGTACGTCAAAAAACCTAACCGCATCGCTACGTTTAGTCATACACATTACTACCATAGAATAGAGTGTATATCGCTTACGGTCGGGGGCGCCTCAGCTGTAAAAAAAGATCACAGCATTAAGCAGTAGGTATACATTTTTTTAACACTTGTATTGTTAAATCTTGATCAAGTAAATATTAATTTCAGGTATCTGTTGACAACCTTATCGTTCAACGAACAACGCCATAACAAAATTACAAACCTTCATTGATTCGAAGGAATAAGATTAATGTTTAATTGCTTTTGATTATTTCTAATCGAAAGTTCGAAAATATTTAAAAATCTAACTATGTACTTGGAAATTTTATTCTAAAAAAAATGGACAATAAGGACAACGGCACCGACGATTTTGAAGGGGACTACTTCGTATAAACTGACACTTAAGTGTATAGGTAGATACCTACCTAATATTTTTAAAATCAAATTAAAATGTCAAGTCCCACCACGACCTGGAAAAAAGTCTTACTTTTCAACAAACAGGTTTAATGAACTTCGATTATTTCATGTCGCGCCGGAATGAAAACCGGTTGATTCTTCTATAAAATGGAGTAGTTAAGTTTTTTATATTTTCTTAGGTTAAACCTAATGACAGGATAATGAGAATGACTTTGACTTAACCAAAGGAAAATGTGCGATTTCTTCCTCTTCCTTGATAAATAAAGATCGTGTTTTTGTATATAGCACTCAAAACAATAATGTTGGTTTTAATAATTTATTTTCTTTTTTTAATTGGTGTCAAAGTTTGTTAAATCATAACAAGACCGCGCAACATAGTGGCATATCTTTTTATTATGGTAAATGGTAAAGTAATATGTTTCTTATTCATGACGCACTACACAAAACTTTTTTTTAATTAAACAATACGTTTAAGTATTTATAATGCAATCAATCTTTTTTTTCGTTTCTTCGATTTCAATTCAAACACATACGAATGTTGTGTATTTTAAAAGATAGGTGAAAAGAAAAACACAAACAATCACAAAAGTTAAATCAAGTTTAACTCGTTTAATCAGTCAACTTTTTTAAAAACACAGTCCCACTGGATCAGAGTAAACCGAACAACAAATCAGCTGTTCAACTTTTCTAGGTCCCACTCATTTAACGAACAATCGATTTGATTGGTATAATATTCTCCCAAAAAATCCACTTTTTTCTAGTGACTAATTTGAACACACAAGTGATAACATCACCACCAGCACCAACACGTATAAAAGAAGTAAGAGAAAGAAAAAAAATACAAAGGAAAATTCCCAACATTTAGTTATCGAAAAATGGTATTAAGAAACATTTTTTCCGCTATCTTCACTGTTGTAATAATACTTTGTTCGTACCTTAAAGATTTTCGATTGAAATTGTCTAATATTGATATATAACTCCAATTTTCAGGGAAAATTTTTACTTTTAATTTTCTGAAATGCGACAGAATAAAAATGTACATGTACATGTATTATATATATAATTTCAAGTAACTGCGGTCCGTGAATTTATCCGCAGATTAATTTGAAAATACGTGTTTATCAGGTGACGGTCGCCTCTACACTGCTTGTGTGTTGTGTCTGCTCTGCCTATGAAGAGAAAGAGCACAACGGAAGCAACATTTATAAAAAAACTAATGTATAGGTTAGGTACCTAAACATATACCTACGTGAATTATATTCTCTATCTTTAACTAACACTCACGTCAAAAAATAAATGTATTTAACTTTTTGAAGTTATATTTCTTGAAACATAATTTTTGACTTTATATTTATTCACTTTCGATTATAGGTATTTAAAAGCAAGTTATGCAATAAAATATATTCAAACAATCAATGACAATGACATTAAGATGACGAGGGAAATCGAAATAAGTGGATCAGACAGTTCTCTCAGTCCGTCTATATGTCTGTCTGTATCGGCACCTGGTAGCCTGAAAGGTTGAGTCAATTTGCTTCAAGCTTGATACACAGTATTTTTACGACCGACGTCATAAATAGAGGTTTTCGAAATTGGGAGTCGATAGCTATAAAACTAACAGTATTTGCTATTTATAATTTTTAATGAAAAACTCAATTTTTCAAAAATGGTAGGAGCCCCATTTTGATATAACTTTCTTTACTATGCTAAAAAAAAATTAAATATTATGTTTTAAAAAATATCTTCTTTTGAAAAAAAAACTCGTAAAACAGTTTTTTTTTCTTAAAATTCAAAACAGTAAAACAAAGTTCAAGTCTCAAGACCACACATTATGGCAAGTTCGAGCGATCCAGTCGTGAGATCAATTTGTATCTCACCCATTGAGAAGTTTTTTTTTACTTAAATTATTATTACCGATTACGGTATTCCCGCAGAATTCCTAAAAGCAGACCCTGAAGCAGCTGCCCGTATTTTGATAAACTATTGCAGGTGGTTTGGGAGAGTGAAAATTACCAACGGGACTGGAAGGATGGAATTATTGTGAAGTTACCAAAGAAAGGGGAACTCAAAGACTGTATTAACAGGCGCGGTAAGACCATTCTGTCCGTTTTTCCCAAATTAATGGGAACCATTGTTCTTGAAAGGATAAAATCCAGGATTGAGTCTACCCTCAAGAGGCACCAAGCGGGGTTTCGTAGTGGCCGATAGTGCGTCGACCATATCCAACACCTTGCGAATCATACTTGAATAATCGTCCGAGTACCAATTAACGCTGTGCCTCAAGTTTGTAGATTTTCAGAAGGCGTTTGACCGGGTTAATCGTAAATCCATCTGGTGATCGCTTATTACGAGAGGTACCTATCCCTGAGAAAATTGTCGCTGTTATTAAAGATTATTACAACAACGCAAGGTGTTTCTTTTTGCCCAATGGACAGCTACGAACCAAGTTGAAACTTTTCGAATCCAAAACGTGAAATCAGTGCTGTTGTATGCTTCAGGAACATGGAAATGCTCTGCAAACATCTTGAGCAAGAACAAGCCTTCGTTAAACTGTGTCTGCGGTACATTTTGAAGATCCGGTGGCCGCAAACCATGTCGGGTGTTGAACTTTTCGAAAGGACCGAACAGAAAGAATTGGATGCAGGCAACGGAAGTGGTGTTGGATAGGCCATACTCTGAGGAAACTTAATGACAATATAGCGAAACAATCCTTCGAATGGAATCCTCAGGGTAATAGACGCGTTGGAAGACCAACTCCACTAGCTAAAGCGTTGCTTTGCTGCAGCCGCCAACCCCAGGTTTATGTATATACAATACATTCTACATTCCTGGCAATGCAAATGTTCTACAGGGTAATTTTTCTGTCGAGGATTGCAACTGGCCATTTAGTTGAAACATTTTCTTTGACGTAGTGATGAAGCACGATTTGAAATAAATACTAGATACTATAAAAAGAAGGGACCTTCAATTTGCCGAATCCGAACGACTAGACTAGTAAAGAAGCACTTTTTCATGGGACTTATTACATTGTCATTTCCTCGCAAGAGTCAGTACCTACCCCGGAAAAAAACCTAGGTGAAGTCACGAAGCATTGACGTGACAATGCTACACACTAACCACTACTCCACTGGGAGCGAAATTGCGTCACTCATTTTACGTGTAAGTCATTCTAATACTATGTGTGTCCTCTTTGGGTTGAAATTTATTTGAAGAAAAACAGTCTTCCGTGTGACTTTAAACAATTGTAATAGATAAGCTCAATGCGATCAAAGTGAAGTGTATAGTAACTTTTGCACGCCAGTGTATATTTCAACGGTCTAGCTTGCTCTATTCTGGCGATGGTGAATATTAATATTATAGTAGTATAGTTATTCAGTCAATATAGTGACTTGACATTTGACTAGCGACTAGCCAAAGCTTAAAGTATCTGTGTGAGTTTAAACTCACGATGGCGAGAGAGAAGAGAAATTCTTACTTTGAACAAATACATACTAACAAATATAAGGTATAAAGTATCTACAGATTAGTTAAACAAATACTAAATAAAGATTAACCTCCTCATCCCTCAACAATGAAAATGTACGGTGAAAATTTCGATGTCAAAACATGTGTCTTATTTAGCCTATTGTGAATGTGTCTATATGTTGACTATATTTATGTAGGTACGTATTACGAATATAATACATATAGGATATATACTGTAGAATAACTTAATGAGGGATTTGAGAGAGTATACGTTTTTATATGAGATATTGCAAGGTTTGTGTCATTTAGTAGTCAAAACAGGGGATTCCGGATCCAATTTTTTAGTCGAATATTTTTTCTGCTGCACATAATCCGTTGATTTTTTAAACTTTTGTGTACAAATAGAGGGGAGTACCTATCTGACTTTTTTCTATGCTAAATAAAAATAATAGATTGAAATTCTGTAGTATTGACTCTAAAAAGAGTTTTTGTATATGTACAAAAATTATTTGTTCTATTACCAATATGTGTGAAGCGAACAAGCAAATCAGTACATACATACATGTGTTTAAACTATCAGCTAATTGGCGCGTGGGTAAGATATAAAATATAAAAAAAATAAATAGCCAGTAGCAAAAAGAACACACTAATCGTATCTTCGAAGATGGATGATTCAAGTGCCAAACTTGTTAGCTGAATAAATAGATTTAGATTAAGTTTAAATTTGAGAGTGTTTTGACAAGATATTTAAAAAAAAAAACATTAAGTAACTTAAATATTAAAACAGGAGAAAGATATGAAATTATAAAAATGATTTATTGCTGTGTTTGCTAAATTGGTTTTTAACGCATTTTTTAATTTGATAAACAAATAAAACCGAAAAACGAAAATGATGGAACGGTTAACTTCAATTAAGATTGATTGCATTTTCAAGGATTAAAAACAAATACAAACTTGGTTAAATATTGCACGAGTCCAAAAATGTATATTTGAAATATTAATATAAGATAAAGCACATGATCGTGGGTCGTTAAAAAAAAATCCACTTTTTTTGTTCAGTTTTAAGCCAAAGATTATTCTTGAAAATGCTTTGTGGCAACCCTATTTTTATGATGTAACACATAACATAACCGAGATGTTAGCAGAAAGTGTCCACGTTCAACAGACAGCGAAGATTGCCCCTTGGATTGAAAAGAGTTTTAAAATAAGTATAACAAAAGACCCAGGAGAAAGGAACTCTAATGCACTACGAGATTTATGTACTCAAATGCTGAATCCAGGTTGCTTTCGCCATCATGCGTCAGATAACTACCCATATAGTTTTTTTTATTGTAAATTATGATTATTATTTTTGTGTAACCGGTTGCGAAGTCTCAAAAGGGAATTTCGCAGTTCTTTTGCTTTTGTGAAATAAGAAAATGACGTTTCCCTGTGAGTTTGTGGGATTCCCCGATTAATTTATCTAGCTAATTTTCTGCATTTAAATTTTTATTTTCGTAGTCCCCATTGTTGCGAACCTAACTTCTATGAATAAACACTGATAGCCCGAATTGAACTTGCTTCTAACTTGACAATATTTAAGGCATTAAAAAGGGTAAAGAAGGAAATAATCTTTCTTCGGCTTCTTCAACTTCGACCATTTATTCTTTGAACGTTAAATCAGTTTTTGGGTTTTATTGGAGTTTATTATACTTAATGTAAAAACAATTTTATATTCAGTGATCGGTATAGAACAGCGTGTTGTGAGGTTTTATTAAGGACACGCAAGCAAAAAGAGATCGAAAATGTGTAATTGATATTGGGTGGTGAACAAATAAATATCAAAAGATGATCTACGTTGGAGTCTTGAGATTTCGTCTAATCCAAGCTTTGGAATACAAAACTCGCAATGTTCTTAATGTTAAGTTAAAAAAAAATTAGTCAAACCAATAGTTTTCATTTCAAATACAATTTGCAACAACTAAAGCCCTTGTGTTGGAGGTATCTGTTAACAGGCAGTCTTAAAAAAAATTCATTTCGACTTAACGCGAAAATTGAGTTAAATCCGTTGATCCGTTTAGGCTTGCACCGAAAGGTCGACGGACGGCAAGCTGAAAACAAAGTTTTTGAAATGCTCTACCATCTTAGTACATATGTTTAGTTGACACTTCGATTTTAAGTGTAATAATAATGATTGTGGTAAACCAAACAGAATTCACGGAACAGCTGGTATACAAAACGTTGCAATGACAGTTAAATATCGAGTTTCGTTGAAATGACAGTCATCGAGCAGCTGTATGTTGTACACATTTTTTTTTTACCCCCAACATTCGATATGAATTGTGAAGTATAGATTTAGAACAAAAGAGTAAACAAAAAGAGACTCAATAATATTTTCAAATCAATTAAAATCACTTTTTAAAGATAAACATTTACAGTTGGAATAAATACATTAAAAATTGGTAAATAGTAAAGCAGTTTCACAATAACATATTTTCATAAACAGCTTGTTTACTTGTATTCAACAGATTGCCTCTGTTCAACATCATATCGCCTGCAAAAATGTAAACAAAGAAATTATTGTTTTCTTAAACACCTTGACTATTACTTTTTATTATCTGTGTTAAACGTATGGCATCCTGCCAAAGCCTCAAGCCTATTCCAAGAACTACATGAAAAAACAAAAACTCAAACAAAGATTTGTAATACAAACATGCAAACAACTTTTTAAACCAAGGCACAAACAAAAGATACCATTTATCACTAATTTTTTAAAACTTTCCACCTTAATTAATCGAGAGTTTATATAAGAAGTGTGCTTACAATGCACATAAATGGAATTGTTTGCCATAATTTTGCTGTGCAAATAATGCATTCAAACGTAGTCGTCTTTGTCGAAGTTGTCGGTGTTGTTTTATGTGTTTTTATTTTTGCATTTGTAGCTAAAAAGATCGAAAAAGGAAATTAATCTATTTCTGCTACTTTTTCGACCCATTAAACGATACAAAGTTTATTTTTAACGGAAAATATGAAATTCTTATCAGAAGTAATAAATTATTATTATTACATAGATACATGTTTGCATAAGGCTTCTTTCGTACTCTGATATTCCATTAACGCAGGATCGTGCTACAGTGACTTCAAGTTCAAGGGCATGAGATAAATGAATACGATTGTCTGATGCAATATCAGCATTTACTGTAGATATACAGATTCCATTTGATATAAATATTATGTGTAAGTCTAAGTACATAACATTTAGGAACACAGGTGTCGAAACCTATTGAATTTTGTGGAACGACAATTTGCTTCAGAAAATTTTAATACGTTTCAATAATTCTTTATTTAAATGCTTTAACTATTTCGTGAACACAGTGCTAACATAATCTTAAAGATTTGTAAAATCGCACCAGCTCGCCGACCGAGCGGGTTGGGAAAAAAGGGAAATTATCTATACTGTGATGCAATATGTTCCTGAAGTGAACAATTTGAAAAAATTAGAGCCATAGAATCCTTAAAAAAGTCACATTCGTAAGGTTCATCAAACAAATGTACAACAACTTCGGGTCACTTCTATGCAAAACGGGACATATTGCAACTGAAACACAAGTAAAAAAACTTTTACCTAGACTTAAACAATAATATAAATAAATTATATGTTTTGTTTAGCATCGAGCTTGTGTTCCAACAAACTTCTTGTCTTTCAAACATTTATACATTTGTATATCCTCTTGAATACTTGCATGTTTGGCAAAATGTTGGCCAAATGAATAACAACTCGCATTTTCCCATTAGATTTAGTAAAGATAAATCTAAAAAGAATAATGTGTCTTCAAATATTAATATTTTTTTTTAATATTTAAATTATTATGTTCCGTGTATTCAGTTTGTTGATTCATTTATTTTAATTCGTTTAAAGTTTATGTGAGACATTTAACTAATTGCTTGTGCTTAGATTTACATCTACAAGTGTGTTGTAAATGTCAAGATCATTAATATCATAAACTTTGCCAACAATTTAAATATAAAAAATAAAGTATGTGCTCCCAAATCACGAGGTACTTTTATTTAATGCACTAATAAATGAATACATTTATGCAAAAAAAAAGCGGTTGAATCAAAAACAAATAATTTAAATCGTGTCAGAAACATACAATACTGATATAAAAATATTTTCATAATAATCTATTTCACAGGATAACTTTGACGGTGGGGTTGAAATTTAGTGGACTATTATTATACAATTTATTGCAGTTTTAGCCCAGAATAATAATACTTTATAAGCGGAATTCGTTTAGGTATATGTGTGCGTTCTCTCACAACAAAATTTATGAATTAAAGCACATAACTGTGCACATTTTAATTTTTTCGGCTAGTCAGCTTTAAAGCATTTAAAATGAAATAATGAATTGTTTTCTTAACACAAAAACATTAGTTTCTCTTTTCTTTTATTTATGTATGTATATATCTAGTAAACATTAAACCTCTACACAAATAAATGCCGGCTTGGATTGAAACATTTACCTTCCACAGTTAATATTATTCAAAGAAAGCAAACATTTTGAAAGGTGTCAATAAATTATTTGTAAGTCAAGTAAGATTTTCATATCATTGGTCGTACATCATGAAATCAAAAGTATAGTTCTTTCTGTTTACACATATACAGGGTGATCGGTGTAAGGTGAACCAAAAAGCTAGAGCGAGTAGGTTGGGTTTAGACACAAAAAAATCGTATGGAAGGGGGAAGTCTATTCCCATCCGTTTAGCAGGGAGGGGCAAAATTAATTTTTTAAACTCAAAATTTAAAAAAAAATTAAAAATAAATTTTCAAACTAACTTTTTTCAACAGTTTACGCAAATAAGTAATATTTTTGTTGTCAAAATTTAATGCTCTTAATAGTTTTTAGTAAAACACTGAAAACCGTTTTAGACCGAAAGCCAACGACATAATGAATCAAGTCGTTTATATAATGTTGTAAGGCATATCAATAGAAAGCGTTTGGAAAGTTAGACAAGAAAATGTTTGTTTGGCAGTTTTTTGGTGTAAAGAACCTGGGGTAAATTCGACACAAAGGCATGACAAAAATGAAAGAAGTCAAGTCACATAATATAAGATAGATAGATAGATTTTAATTCAATCATTTATACATTTATGATACAAACATTTTCCATTTTAAAGAATAGATTTTAAGGCATGACAAAAAAAATGTCGTCTGCCCGAGTGACAATGTTATTCAATTTTGTAATTCATTTTAAAAGATCTACATGGAAATACAATTTACAAGTGTTTGATACTCTTCAAAATACAAATTCAAAATTTGTGACTTTTAGTTTAGTCGAAACAAAATTATCTTTAAGTTATATTTAACTGGCCAAAGGAAAAACAAAAAACAAAGGTTAAAATTTATGTATCTCAAGCCAAAACATAATCAAAAGTTTTCATTGATCATTTTTCTTCTGTATGACATCGCCTCGGTAGTATAATTCTGGATCCGCAACCAATCTTCTCCATTTAGTTAACTTATTACTTCATTGTCTCTGAGATAGCTTTTTCCAAGAAAGAGTCATCTTCTTAGCTTCCCTTAATATTAGGCATACTCCGATGAAGTGATTCATGTTTTCACCCGCATATTGCATAGGGAACAAATAGAAACCAAATAATTTCTATGTGGCATAGTAAAGGTGAAGTAGCTCTCCTCATACTAATGGTTCCGATTGTCTTCCTTGTGAAATTGTGTTTTCCGACTGAACGAAGGGGAATAGACCCCTTCCCATACAATTGTTTTCTTGTCTGAACAGATCCTACCCGCTCTATTACAAAAGTATCCGAATGAGTTATTTTTTTTAATTTTTTCATACTTATTGTCGAATTTACCCCATGTTCGTCGCACCGAAAAGCTGTCAGACAAACTCTGATATTTATCTCAAATGATACACAACAAATATCCAAATTCTTAAGTTTTTTTTTAAAATTTATCTAATGATACACAACCAAAAATCTATGACTATTTCTATTACATCACAATTTATTTGGCAGGCAACGCAATTCGACCAATAAAGATGTGTTGTATGGCGTATGCGTGCTATTTTTTAATAATTTGTAACTTCTTTACAAAAAAAAAAGTAACATCGTATTGCTTGACAATTTTGCTTATTGCGTTCTTTACTATCGAGCGACCAAGTGCGTTTCTGAGGGGTTAAAGTAAATACAATAACTGAAATTATTTTTGAGGAAGGAATAATTTTTCGTTCAAGCGATTTTATTTCCATGAACGTGCAAATTGTGTGCCCTTCACTGATGTATCTATGTATTATGTATAGTATATGTGTAACAATAAAAGTATAAGATAAATATTTCTGGACTGGCCTTAAATGGATATTTGTGAGGTGACATACTGTCTACCGATGAGGGTTCCTCTTGAAAATGTCGTTCTTTCTTTGGATTCACAGAAGGACATCACTTTTCCATTATAGACAGAACAGATTCAAGGCTATATTTAGAAGGGTCTTGTTCAAGGAGAATATTATTTGTAACCTTTACGACGACGACGCAAAAGAGTAAAATTAAAACAAAAATGTTCATAACAGAAAGATAGAAACGGACAACGAGTACGTATGACGTACTCTTCAATACGGAAAAAAATATTGAGAAAATGTCATAATATGGTAAAGTGTGTGCATATAGTTTGCTAGGGGCAGCAAGGACCATCGTTAAATTGAATTAGATTATGCAAAACGCGTTTGCTTTCGGTATTAAAAGCCCCCAGTTTTTTGGCTTTTCGTAAGTTAATTATCCTCATTTACAAAAACTTCGTGATATTGAAGAAATACAAACCACAATCTTATATAAATGCCTGTGGGTGTGATATCACTTTGGTTGTATTTTGTTGTGTTTTTTTGTTTACTTTCAAACATTCCAAACTGATTTGTAATTTCTTCTTTCATAAAAATAACGAAATGGTTAATCTATGACGCAAAAATTATCAAGACAATCGATATTGAATTTAATTTACAAATTGATTTTCTTGTTTCATGCAAACTTAACAGAACGCGTTTCTCCATTCAAAACGAATGTACTTCAAATACAATAACTTTTCTATTTTTAAACCACCAATAACCTACCCAAACTGGCACTGATTGGAGCTTCTGTATATGTATTAAATGTATGTATATGCATAAAGTTTTCGTGTTATTTTGTATACGTCTGTGCCAATGATGATTTGTATCTGTTGGCGAAGAAAGAAGAATATTCAACTTTGTAGATAAATGCGGGTATTATTGCATTTCAAATAAATTTAAAATTAAAAAGAACCATTTTGAATTCAAATAAATAATTTAACAAAAAAAAAAAAAAAAAAATACTACAAAATTGGCAATGAAACTATGAAATGAATAAATTATGTTTTTTTTTTTTGCAAATCACGTTTTTTAATGCTCGGGGAAATAATGCCTCAAATTTAGAAAAATCTAGACACAAAAATAATGAGGTAAGACGTATAACATATAATAGCTTTTCACACGCATATTCACTCCGAAAATAATGGTCACGCTTAACCTTACAGCCGCAACATGTACTTCAAGTATCTCAGAACTTTCCTGTCCTAGAAAAGAAACAGTTTCTGAGTTTGTTACTTTTGTTTAAAATTACTTTAACTGGGAACAAATTAACCAACCACGATTTTTGTATGATCAGTAAGTATTATTGTTCTTGTTAAACCCTTAAAACATTTAGGGTCCTCACTTAAACGAGAGATACTAACCATTTTACGGAAGGTTCAAGATCTTTGAAAACTTTACAAAGAAAATGTCTTAATTTTTCTGCGTTCGAATGTCTGTAAATCGAAATGGGAGAGAAAATTCGAGCCGGATAAAACGTTCTAAATTTCTTTAGAACGGCTAAAAAAAGAGTCTCTATGCTTACAGTTCTTGAAAAATTATGATAAACAATAAAGTAATGTGTATTCCTGAGAAATGGGGAGGTAGATAATGCTTCTTGAACGGCAGGAGGCAGGAGGCTTCATTGAGTTTTGAAGCAAACAATTCCAAATTCCCCCCATCGGAAAATAATGTCAAGATCGAAACTTGATGAGCTTCCCAGTTTAAAACATTAGGTACAGGTTGGACAAAAACTGTTTTATCAGCTCGGAAACAAGCCTGCACAATGAAACAGGCAAGTGTATTAATACAACTTTCAGAACTTTGAAAAGTATATTACTCGGGTGTACATTTAGATTTTTTAGTATTCTTGTTACTTAACTATGTTTACATAAGATGTACTTTGTAGGCTTAAACTTTTACTTTGGGATAAGAAAATATGGGTCTCTATCCCTTGTTTTGATTATGGAGTACAGACAAAATATTCTCGAAATGTAAACTACAAAAATAATTCTATAAAAAATTTCAAACTCAGAAATCACTTTCCCTATATCGGACAGGACAGTCCGATTGGTTGGTCTTTGTTTT
This sequence comes from Platycheirus albimanus, assembly GCA_916050605.2. NCBI lineage: Eukaryota > Metazoa > Arthropoda > Insecta > Diptera > Syrphidae > Platycheirus > Platycheirus albimanus. The sequence continues at coordinate 62,073,942 of OU696698.1, forward strand.
TATTATACGACCTATATTCAACGTCTGAGGAGATATTTTGCGTTGCCTCGTATGGTTTTCTTAGTATTATAATGCGCCACATTTCGAAAGACATTGTCGTACCTCCGTAATTTCAGACACGCGTAAGCTATTGTTTATGAAAAAAAAAACAATAACATGACACAAAAGAAAAGATAAGAAAGTGGAAAAACAAAGGGTAAAAACAAGTGTGTTTTGTGTTCATTTAGAAAGAGCGAATTTCCTCATATGACCTTAAATAAAATTTTATGAAGAATTAAATTTTAACGAATTTACCTCAATTTTTTTTTAAAGCTTCTTATTACTGAATTTTTCAAACGATAAATGTGTCAATAGGTTGATTTCTTTCATCCACAATTACTACATAAGCGATTTTTTTTTCTTGAATTTTAAGTTCCACAACTCATAATGCACACAAAATATTCCTTTGAAAACATAAAGGCATTCCACTCACTAGCTAAGCACTTAATTTAAACTGTTTGAAAGAACATTAATAATACCATGGAATTTCTCGAAATTTGCAAACAAAAATCACGCTTTAACTCTTATCCCGTCACACACGAAATCTTCCAAAATTGAACTTCAATCCGCTTTTTAATTTGTTTGTTGAAAATTCCATCCGCCGCGACAAACGTAAAATTTTATTTTAATTTAACCGAAATAAAAAAAAATGTTTTAAAATTTTTCGTTTGTCAAAAAGAAAAATGAAACTTCCGTAATCAGAAAAAAATCTTACAAGGAAAATTCATTAAATTCGTCGCTACAAAAGATATAAAAACAAAGTTGATTGCGATCAATGATTTGAAGAACTGAATCAAACTGTCGCGCCGGGAGGCATCGTTTGCAAACGCTTTGTTTTTTTTTTTTTTTCCCGACAAAATATTTTTAAAAACGCTCTTTACTTATGAGTTTGCGCATAAGAAAAATGTATCCTACCAGTTGTTTCAGAGTTTCTGACTCAAATTTTGTAGAACAATGAACATTGAACAGTGCATCAAAGAATTAGCGAACATCTTATTTATGTATAAGATAACATGCAAAGTAGTTGAGTTTGTTTTGCCTAAAAGCAAATAATTTCAGCAAAAACCGCAACCATTAACGGGTTGGTGTTTTATAATCAAAAATTTAAATAAATTTGTTTCAATTGAAAACTAAAAAAATAATTGCGAAGAAACAATATAAATAAAAATTGTGTTGTACAGCTATGTTCAAAGTCGCACGACTACGCGACGCTCCGTGTTTAATAGTTTTTCGTGTCGTACTTCGGGATAAATACAGTGCCTGAATGTCGAACCAACTGTAGGTACCTAAATGATTGATGAATGCAAAGTTTTAGAAACATAGTTGGTAAAATAATTTTAAAATTATAACACAACAAATAAAAAGCACGACTGGATCGCACGAACTTGTTCTAATGTGTGCCAGTGGTCTTGGGGGCTTGACATTTTAGTAATCACTTAAAAATCTCTAGTTAAAACGTGGTTTTTTTTTTATTTTTACAAAAAGTGAAGTAAGCTATCTGATTTCTTTGACTGTTTGTTTTCAAAATCGTTGGACCAGTTTAAAAAAAAAAGGTTTATTGAAAAAGTTTTCGAAAACATACTCAATTTTTTTTTTTGAAATGTGAATTCTTGGGACTCAGTTGTTCTTATCTGGGAAATAAAATTTAGAAAAAAATTATCGAACTGTTTCTGACATATAACTAAAGATTAAAAAAACCTTTTTAAAAATTAAAAAAAATTGTTTTTTTTTTTTTAATTAAAGAATGAGTATTGTTTTGTTTAATAATGGCCTTTTACATACAAATGTTCATCAAAATCCGTCAAGTGGTTTACGAGAAAATCTGATTAAAAAAAACCGGTTCTATTGGAGGTAGATACCGTTATAAGACTTCCTGAAAAATCTATTACAACCAAAAAATACTTAATGTTTACACAAAAACTCCATTCAGAAAGTTTTATCAAAATCGTAGGAGCCGTTTTTGAGAAAAACGAGTTATTCTTTAAAAATCACCTGGCAGGTACCGTTAGTTTAAGGGCTAAAATGTTTCATTTAAATTAACGATTTATTGGTTTTATCAATCACTAAGCCTTCCAACTGCTCTTAATATGCTTGCTTGATATAAATATACTTAAGTATGTATAGAACACAATACCTGGTTATCCATTGATATGCGGTCAGAAAACAGCACTTCCTATAGCTATGTTACCGCTAATTATGTCATGATTTGACAAGTGATAACAAAGAATCAACCTTATGTGTTCAATATGAATCAGTTATACCATTTAAAATGTCTGGTATACACTTTTACTGTCGTCGAGAAGCCAACAAAGCCGTCAGGTTTATTCATCTGTTTATTGGCCACCAATGCAATTTAATATCTCTTTTTTTTTACTCAGTGCTAATAAATTTCCATGAGAATTAAGCCAACATACTTATAATTGATGATACCGAATTCATGCGCCACCACTGTAACGCGGTCTATGGCACTGCAAAACAAAAATACAACAGAAAGTTCGTACTAAAAATAAAAGCCAACCCAAAAGAAAATAAAAGCCAAAAACAACTGGCCACAACCAAAGAACACCAATTTCATTTGGCTGGCCATAACCAGCTCGCTCAATTCATGAATTTGGATTGTTGCCAGTGTATATAAGAAATTTTAACCGCCGCGCCGCCACTTTGAGCCACCGGCCACTGTACCGGGCGACCGGCGCGGCGCGGCCGGCGCGGCGGTTGGTGTTGGTACTCATAAAGGGGCATGGGCTGGGCTGGGCAGCCCCAGCCATGTCACCACGGGGTAGGGGCATGATTGAGTACGTATGTTAACAATAACATTTCAACAATAATTCTTCTTAAATTCTGATGAAAAAAAAATCAAATGAAATGGGCAGCTGCAGCTTAGGTTGCTTGCTGCAAGGATCATTGAAATTTGAAACACACAAAAACATTTATCTGGCCTTTAAAGATGAGCAATTTATTATTCGCTGATGAACTGATCTGTTCGTTTCTTATTGGTCATTGGTAAAAGCTATTAGCGGTATTATTAAAAGCGGGCGCGGCGGGGTTGACAGAAAGCCATTCAGAGTTCTTTCAAGAAGCGCTTGACCGAAATGTCAATGCAGCATACGGTATGCGGTCATTTGACCAAGTCGTTTCTGTTGTGAGCCATAAATAACGGTCTATTTGAGATGATTGGTATTGGTGGTACGCGCTCTACTCGACATAATTCTCGGTACGTAGAATTTAAATGCAAAATCAGCAAATGCAAGGTGATGAGGCAATTCGTGATGATTTTGTTATTTTTGATTGAGTCGGATTTTTAGTGACGTTTGTGGTTTAGCAGATCGTCCATTGTCGTCGTAGTAGTTGCATTAATGGTTTACTTTTGGCGACGCATATTGCTGACGTTTGTGTTCCTCAAGCCTTTCAGCTTTCCCCTCCTTACACCTTCAGTGTATGGTGCCATCATTAGACGGACGAGTGGGAAGTGTATGTTTATTTTAAGAGGCATGCCATTTATTTTTGTTATTTTTGAGAAAGTTTATTTTCGCTACTTGATTTTGAGTAAACAAGAAATAAATACAAAAAGAAAGGCTAAGGAGGAAATCAAAGCCGTGCAATTAAATAAAAATAAAAAGTGAGGACGGTCAAGGATGTTTCTGTTTTAGAATGAAAAATAATATACAAACTAATTTGTTCGTGTTTTTATAAAGAAGTAGATTCGGTTATTTTTGAATAGATTTGCAACAAAAAGTCCTAAAACCATACGGTTTTCAGTGTTGGACTTAAAACTAATGAGAGCATTTAATTTTGAGAACAAAAATAGTACTTAATTATGTAAAATTTTAAAGAACAAAAAAATAGAGTTTGAAAATTTGTTTTAATTTTTTTATTTTTTTTTTTTTTCAAAATTTTGAGTTCGAAAGTTTATTTTTTTGAAAAAACAATAAAATGAATAATATCTGGCCTTACAAAGAGGTGTGGCATGTCATTGTAGGAGTTACTGTTATTTTTTAATTTTTTTTTTTTCAACAAAAATTGAAAAAACAACCAAACCTTAGCGTCACAATAATTGTTTAAAGTCAATAATATTGGAATTGTTTCTCAAGGTACCAGCACAGGAAGAAGTCATTTCAGAATGTTTTAATTAATTTAGATAACATTTATAATAAAAAAATACCTGTCGACGTACGAATCAACGATATTTATTGTTTATTTCATATCACCAATGAAATAAAAAAAAAACAAAACAATTGATTTCCATTCGTAACACTTATTCATTGAGCCGATGACATACTCAACTCACAACTTTAAGATCAAAATGTAATGAAATGTGTAACGCAGGTGACATGACGCTATCTAAAAATTTCACTCTTCATCCTCGTTTAACATCTCAAGCCTTAGAAGTTCCACTTAAAAATTAAAACTTGTAAAATACCTTTCGCTCCCATTTTAAAAGGCATTAGGTACTGTCAAGTTCAACGTCGATGTGCCATTCTTACCCGTTAAAAGGTCATCAAATTCTGTAGCATCATATTCTCAATCGCTGTAAAAAGAAAAGGACGCACAATTCTATAATCAAAAAAAATTCCCCATTTAATTATTAACTAGATATTAATATACAGCAACCTTTACCTAACTATTCACCCGAATAATGAAATATTTTAGGACTATCCTAAGGACAATGAGCATCCGTAATATACCTGTCGAGGTCATACGAGTAACATTTTCAAATAAAGGAAAAATGTATATGAAAACATCAGTTTTTTTTTTATTTAATTAATTCTTTACCATTTACAAGGCACAAATGTCTTCAGCTAAGAGAGCAAGCTCATGCATTCATTTGTGCATGCCTGCAACAAATTTAAAAAAGATCTTTACTTATTTGAACATAGTTTTCTTTTTTGTTCGACTGCTCTCACAAAAAATGCTTTGTAACAAAAGCTTGTGGGATTTTATTTCAAAGCTAAAGCACTTAGTTTTGGAGTCGGTACTTAAATCGTAATCCTCCCTTGCAAAGATCTTCAATGATAAGTCATTTTATTATTAAGACTATAAACCCTGCTCTTGAAATCAAAGTTGTTGATTAGAAGTCGTTATCAAGATCGAATGTTTAAAGTACATACGTAACGTATGTATGTATGTTACTTAAAGTCAATTTTTTTTTATTTTAAATTTTAATCTTATTTGACAACAATGTCTCGTCTCGTCGCCTCATTCAAGTGTTCAAGGTAACTAACTCTATACGGAATACAGACAGCAAATAAGTTAAACCATTTTCGACGGAAATTTCTACGCATCAGAAAATTTTAAGATAAAGCAATGCCCGCCTCCAAATTCATTATCATCAAACTGAATTCAATTAACACGGAGATTTTATTAAATTTAGCGATTAAATTGCTACGACCTTGACCTATAAAATTTCAGAAAAATGGAACACGATGCAGGATGGGTAGATATAGTCTTCAGAAGTAGATACTCGTGTTTACCTTTCTCCTTCAGTTTTTCATTCAATTTCGTTGTTTGGCTTGCACAAGCATACTTTCGAGAAATGTATGTATGTATGAGCTAGGCTACGACTTTTGAATGCTGTGTTTCAACAATCTTGAAGGTAAAGTTTTTCGGTGAGGTAAACAGGGTCAAAAGGATTTAATGAGTGGGTAAGTGTCTAAACTTGCATACAAATTTCAAGAAATGTCAGAGAAAATATTTTGAATGATTTTTTAAATTTTATTACACAAAAGGGAAATGTGAAGTGAAGTTTTTTTAACCTTACATATTTGATATTTGGCGGGCGTGACTTTTCCCACAATAAGTTATTCATGTCAATATTTTTAGGGGGTAACTATGCTATTAAAAATCTGTCTACATAGGTATTATTTTGGCTTTGACTTGCCGGATTAGATTAAATAACTATGTAGCAGAACACGTAGAGGGAATAAAACGTGAGTCGAAAAATGTTGATTGGCTTGTCTATTTTGTTATAACACTTATCCTGTTGGGTTATAACACAAAACATATTATATTTATGTTTATATATGTATATGTATTATAAATATATACAAATTATTTCGTTAGAAGTGAATAAACCTAAAAACAGGCAGGCACTCTCATACACAGATGAGCAAATTTGACGAAATGTGACTACCCCTTCAACGATTGCGCTTGTAAATAAATTAAATTGGTTATCCTTCAAATGTCAAAATATTTTGATCAATAAGGTTTTTACGGAAATCGGGTCCGACGAGACTGTTCACAGGCCATTTAGAGTAAGAAACTTTTTGCTGCCTAGAAAATTTTGTAAAGGAACAATTGAATTACTTGACTATGAGAGCCAACATAAATTTCATTTTAAATAAAATGCACGACTGGGTCGCACGAACTTGCTCTTATGATAAGCAATTGCTTAGTGGCTGCATATATGGATTTAAAAAAAAATTTAAATAATTTCGAAAATTCTTTTATTTTTTAAATTAGTTTAAGAGTTTTCTCGGAAAAACAAAGTATACAATACAATTTCAAAGCTATACGTGAATCTAGGAAAAAAAAATATTGAAAATCGTTCGACCAGTTTTTTTTTAAAAAGGTTATTTTTGAAAAACTTTTCCAAAAAATATTTTGAAATTTATTTGGGTATGCAAATATATGGCAACCTGTAGTTTACATTTGAAAAAATAATTAAAAAAAAAATCAATATACCCGTTTCCAACATATTTCGAAAACCAAAAAATTTTTTGAAAAAATTATAAAAAATCAAAAGAAAAAGTTTTTGAAAAATTTGAAATGCCATATTAATAAAATTATAAATGAGTTCCTGTGGCCAACATTTTATTGAAATCGAATGTATAGTTTACGAGAAAAATTGATTTGAAAATACTGGTTCTATGAGAGGTACCGTTATAAGACAAATTTTGAAAAATATTTTTTAACCAAAAGATAGATTGTCTTACAAAAATAGCATCCTGAAAGTTTTATCAAAATCGTTAGAGCCGTTTTTGAGAAAATTAATTTTTTTCTTCACGATTGTATGGCAGGTGCCGTTATTTTTGGGCCTAGAGCAAAAATAAAAAATACGTTCCGAGGGACGGCCAAATAAATCCTAGATACCAAATTTGAAGCAAATCGGCCCATCCGTTCAGGCTCTAGAAGCGCGAACAGACAGACAGACAGACAGACAGACAGACAGACAGACAGATAGACGGACGGAATTCCCAGACCCACTTTTTTCGACTTCTCCATCATCGTAATGTCATGTGTGATTGTTATCTCGAAAATTTTTTTCTGCACGAATCCATAACTTGCCTTATAGTACCTATAATCGCAAGTAAAAATAGTGGCATCGCAATACGCTCTGTTGTTCCGATAAAATGTCTTTCACAAGAACAACAATCAGTAAGTATTTTCCGTTCACGCTTCTTTTTTAATCAATTTGAAAGAGTAGGTAGGCATGTTATCGGAATGAGGTTGTACCGGTATTAGGCGGTATCGATGATGTGAATACCTTTCCATCCGCTCTCGAGCCTCGATACATTCTCGAACTCATATCTGTGGCTACTGGCTAACCCTTTTTTAAGAAATGAATTTGAAAGACCGGATAAAATAATGAAATATTCGTCCCGATATCAGAGCGGCAATATAAATATGATTGGATATAATAACACTAGTCTGAATCAACCCTAATTGCATTAGGTTTTCGAAGCTAAGGTCAACAAATTTTGAGCAAGTAAAAAATACAATGTTTTTCCAGTCTTATAGCACTTTCCATTGAAGGAGAAGAAGCCTCCAGAAGCATCAGGAAGTCTTCTGAGACCGTTCCATTGTTAAGCAAATGACAGTTCTGCCGATTCTGAGAAGAGAATTTTGCTTCTGGATTTGAAGTCAGAATCCACTCAAGAAGCACAAATACAAATATAACTCAAATGTCACCCATAGAATATTCATTGGGGAAATGTCTATTCGCATGCAAAAATACCGAAAATGTTGGTAATGTCGAAAAATGTGACATATTATTGAATCCAAATCTGATGATGAAGACGTCGAAGTTCAGGAACGAAGTTTAGTGAGTAATACGAGGAATCAGTAAAAATCCCTTTATACCGCGAATCGGGCTACGCACACCACTTAGACATTGGCAAAACTTGTGAAACTGATGCCTGCAAATACTACATTGTGTTAAAATTGAACAGAAACGATTTTGCTTGTTTCATTGGTTTTTAGAATGAGTGGTTCCCCGAGTGAAACCCATGGAAAGTGCTATTAATCACAACCATATACCTTAATCTTAAATTATAAATTAGATTATAGAAGGATTTTCCTTCAGCAAAATGGACTGATCTCTCGCTCTTTCGAAGTGCAGGTTGATGTGCGAAAAAAAAGTTTTCGAGCTATACGTAAATCGCCGAAGTAGGACGAAATTTTTCTATGCATCAAGTTAATAAATAACTATTGAAATTAAAAATAAAGAAAATATAAGAGTAATACCGACCATAAGACCTGATCCTCTTGCCGGAAAAAGTTGCGAATTGTATATATTCTTATAAGTGGATATGCACGTTTGAATGGACATCCTTTGTGAATTTTAAGCTTCGCATTTTATTTTTGCTTTGGTAGATACGCACACCAGTTTGTAGGCAGGCGAAAGCATGGACTTAACCTTTGGTCGCCGCGCGTTAGCCTGAATATTTACGCCAATTTATTCTGATTGTGTTATGATCTTATGCCTTTCTTTGATGTTCCGAACGAAAAAAAACGACAGTAAAATCAGTGTTTTCTTATCGTTTTGATTACCGCAAGCATTTCAAGGAAGTTGTGAGATTTCGTACTGAGAAAATCATTATTTTCCAAATGTAGTTCTATATAGCGTATCAAACACTACACAATGTGTCGGACGTTTGTGCTCCAACAGATTGCTTTTGCAACAACAACAAAAAACCAATGAATTAGACATGTGCTAATTGAAATGCATTTGCCACCAGGAAAGAGTAGTTCTAGCTACATAGATATTACTCGTACTCGTGGTTTTTTTAATTTATATTTTCATGCGATTTTAATTTAAAATTTGGATGTCATCATAACAAAGCAGAAAAATGTGGAAGTGTTTGTGGACGACCGCTAGGTCGTCGCAGAAACTTATTGTCAGCTGAAACAAATTTGCGTCTGTTATTCACGTCAAATTTATTGAGTTCTGCTTTTGTGTAATCAATTTATTTTAATTATTATGAGCGTGAGGAAGTTGATTGATCGAGGAAGGTACAAATTGGAAGACATATAGTTTCAATTGACGGAAGATCTTCTATACAAAGGGTGTTAAGTGAATAATCTCATCTTTTCAATTAACAATGTCTCATTTACGTGCACAATTTTTTTTGTTAAATGAATATATCAACGATCAAATGTCTAGTGCAGCTGCTGGTTACATATACTGTTTATAATTAAAATTTGTAAGAGCTTATAAAAATTATTGTTTTTTTGTAAAAAAGAAAAAATTAAAGAAACTGTGTCGTTATGTAATCTTTTCTTCACAGTTTAATTATCCGTGATTTAAGTTAATCTAACATTATTTTTTTCTTAATCTAAAGATTTAACAAATGAAAAGTTTAACATGCAAAACAATAAGGATAAATCTCATATAATAGTTGTCCTCTTATCTTTAACAAATCGACACAATTACTTATGGGTGGATTGCCGTGGTAAAAAGAACAAGCGCTAACCGATCCCTTCACTACAATGGAGTCAGCAGCAAGTTAAATTGGACTGAAAATAAACGAGGAGAAAACGAAATTTGCTTTCATTAACAAGAGTCCAATCCCATGGACCCCTCTTAATCGTATGAAAAGTCACTAGGAGTCTTCGAGAGAAAAGTTCTGTGTACGATATATTTGGTGAAGAAGATACAAAGACGAACTATACGTGCTGTACACTCGACACATGCCTAGCCAGAAAAATTCAAATTCAATGACTAAGATGGCTGGGGCCATCTAGAGCGAATGGAAATCAACGCTCCAGCTCGTAAAGTCTTCCTGGAGTGCGTTTTTGGAGACGACAGGCTTGAGATCGGCCTTTGAGCAACACGCTCTGGTTGGAGTTGGACCAACATGAGTAAGCGAGCAAGTACTCCTCTTGCAAAAAAATGTTGGTTCTTAATTCTTAAAACTATAATGGCCATGACCAAGATTGTGCTTCAGTGGAAACTAAACGAACTCTACTGTTGCGTTTGTACGATTATTACGTGACATAATTATTTTTATATTAAACTTAGTTAAATCAAGCGAGTCTGCTATCAAATAGAATCCAGTGTGAATTTTTATAAAGGAAGTGCAAACCGGTGTGCCGTAGAGTAAGAAAAATATAATCCTTTGATTTCATGAAAAGAAGATATTCAGAAAAGAGCTGATCGATTTTGGTACGGATGTTAAAAAAATAAATAAAAAAATACTTGTCCAACTAACTCTAAAGTGATATGTGAAAAAACAAACATGCCCATCTTTGGGCAGGTGCTTCTCAAACTTTTCTTCACCTACTCGAAAGAGTTCAGAAAAAAGCGCTAAAAGTGATAGGAGATAGAAGCATTATGGAAACATTTCCATCCCTTGAACATCGTCGAAATGTTTTATGTCTTTCCTTATTTTACAGATTCTTTTACAAAAAAATGCACACTCGAGGTAGCCAGCTGCGTTCCACCCCTTAAATATTTCCCTCGTAATACTCGTCTTGCTAGAAACGCTCATCAGTTTACACTTGAGCCCAATTTCGGAATATAGGGATTCTTTCTTTAGCCGTACAACACGAATGTTAAATGAATTGCCTGGCACAATTTTCCCTTGACATTTTGATCATCAAACATTCAAGACCAATGTTCATCGACACCTCCTTTCCCTTCCTCCTTAACTTCCTATCGCTTGCGCTGTGACTAATCATTAAAAGGACTATAACCTATAACAAACCCCTTGAGCGCGCGTTTAAATAAAAAAAAACCGGCAATTTAAAATGTCACTAACAATAAACAATTAACTTTTTTTTAAGATTAATCGGAACATTAATAAGCAACATAGAAGAACAAATACAACCTGTTCAATCGATGGCATTTTGTTTAATTTCAAATTTTAATTGCGTCTGTTCTCATTTTGATGGCGTAAAATACAGGCAAGTCAAACTCATTTTGACCAGTTGTAGATACATTTCACCGTCAATTGATTTAACTGCATAAGTATGTTTACAATTTTAACAATATCGATCGGCAAAATATAAATCTTTTATCAGTCTATTTGGGGATTTTCCGTGCTTATTCGATATGTGCCTGTTTGCAGATTTATCTGCCATAATTGGCAACTTGTTCCGCACGTTGATAAGTAAGGAATTTTTGGTTTCGAAATGTCTTTCTGCAATTGAGAAACGTGCATGAATTGGCGCCGCCCATTTTTATCGTGTTTTCCTGCATAAAATTCGAAGAAAAAAATTATAAATTGGCAAATTAATTTAAGTTTGTTATTCACTCGTATTGCAACAATTTGATGTTATATCTATTTTCTACCTAGATTTGGACGCAATTCACTTTATTACAATTGGAGCAAAGATCATCAAAATCACGATTACATTTTTTAGTTTTTCTTCTCTATATCTTTTAAGCAAAATTATTTTTGTATCTTATTATGTTTTTGTGTTGAAGCTTTTGTATTTCATATTATGTACCTCTATTATATACAAGAGAAGTATTTGTATACAGCTATGTTTATATTTTCGATAAGTAAATAAAATAAAAAAAAAAAACCAGATTTTGGATCATCTGGTGTCTTGTATTTGTTTTTACGAGAATCTTAAAGTATGAATGTTTAGTTTGTATTTTAATTGAATTGGAATATGACTCTCACTCAAACCATGCTCTCAGAATCCGTCTATGAACCAATTTTAATAAATTATCTATATTAAATATATTTTTTTCGTAATCTTTTTTTATATTTCTATTTTTTATTCTTTTGGGAGGAAAATGTTATGTTTGTAAAGAAGTCCAGAGTCCAGTTATACACAAAGTTACAGCGCCGCGGTTTAAATATTGAGGTGCGTACACAGCAATACATTAATGTGAATATTATTCCTAAAGCCACTGTATCTATTTTGACGCAATCTATAAAGACAAAACGATAACATTAAGGAGGGTTTTTTTTTAAGTTCCAATTATGATAAAAAAAAAAGCTAAAACACAAAGCTTCCACAACTAAAAATAGGTCAAATGCAAAAGTGTAAAATGTCACTATGCATTTTCAAATGACATTTATATACTCAGCAAAATGTAGACGAGCACCGACCGACAGCATTAAAGAGGGATTACAAAGTGCGCATTTAAATTTAGATTTTTAACTAGAACAAATACAATATATTTGACGACATTATATATTATCATTTACAATTACATCATTTTACATTTTGATGTTAAGATGATTTTTTTTGATGTGATAACGTCTTATAAATCGATGAGCACCGGCTGCACGTACGAACATTTTTCACAACAAATGAGATTTATATAACTAATTTCTTGACTTAAACTAGACGACAAATCGATAGAGATTGAAACTTAAAATGAATGTATATTGTAATAGTAAAGATTTATTGGTAATGAGAGCTTATACAGCTCAGGCACTGCGGTATGGTATCTCGATGATGCCTACTGTGCCAAATAATAATAGTATAATAAAACAGGCAGTTAAAGTTTATAAAAATTTTTTTCACTGATGTCTTTTCGCGTTCCACATACCATCCACATCGCAACCTCAAAATTTCAGTGTTTAATTTATTGTGATATACGGTTAGTTGTTCGCAAGAAATACAAAACATCGCATGTGAATGAAACATCATAATAGGCGAAAATTCAGTTTAAATTTTTTATTAGGTTTAAATTTAATCAAAGTGCATAATTTCAAACGTGGGAATGAATAATTTTAAAGTGAGAAAACAACGTCTTTGTAATCAAAAACAATTGAAATGTCAAAAGCAATTAATAAAAACCACCTCTCTTTCCTATCTTTCTATTCCTTCTCTACTTGCTCGCAAATGTTAAATCATTATAAGAGTATTCATATCCCCTTGAGTGCGAGTGCATTTAAAAAAAAACCTTTAAACTTTTAACCGCAAAGGATTTGTAAATTTGAAATACATATACATTTTGTTTTTATTTTTTAACAGCGAGTAGTATTCCTAAGATATTGTCTAAATGATCGACTCAAACATTTTACACTTGTGATGGCGCTTCCGCACACGAAGAATATTCATGATCATAATGTATACAACCATATAATATATCAAGGGGCACGCTAGTTTCCAAATTTTCTTGGCCACAAGAAACTTCAAATATAAATGTTAATGTATAAGAATAAGCACTTTCAAAATTTTCAGACACAGCATGAATATATTCTGAGATTCTTTTAAAATCGCAAAAATTCTAAATAACCTCAAATTGTTGTCTTAAAATTGGACTTAGTAATTTTTATAAATGGAAAATGTAAGTATTTTTGAATTTTTAACCAAAAGTTGATTCTATTATGCTCCACTTGAAATAGTTTTAATAAAAGTATACTGACTACTTAGTCTTAGAACTAATGGCGCACTTTAAGATCTTAGGGCTTTTTACGGCTGACTTGCTGCGCAGTTTTTTTTTTTTATGTATTATGTATAATTTGCTGTGATGAATTATAAGTACCTACCTACCTAATGAATTTGTGAACTATAATTTTTAAATAAAATTTGTATAAATTCTCAAATGATTCCGAAATGTGTAAACGTACCAAAGGTTTCATAACACCGGAAAGCAACTTGACAACTATTGAAAAACAGATGTTAAAAGCGCTAACATGTATGCATGTTTGTGTGTATCTTTAAAATATTCTATGAATTTTTTATCTGATGCCAAGCAAATAATACATTCATCCCGTAACGTACATTTTGGCAGAGCTAACATCAGTGTGGACAACAATTTAGTTTCAAGTTCAGACCTTGATTTTTTCTGACTTGTTTGATTTCACTTGATCCGCCTTTGAATAATGTATTCGTTTCTGCGCCTTTTGGTTGACAAAACCCTTAATTAGATTAAATATTTTATTTTTCAAATTATAATCAATGTCTTTTCTTTTTGCTGTATGATATTAACAATTCTATATTAAAAATCAGATGTCATTAAGTATTTAATAATTTGTGTTTATTTTGAACACAAAATAAAGTATGGTTTTTACCCGATGACGCATATAATTTGGAATTGCAATGATTTAAACTAATTTATATCAATGAATGTTTTTAATTTACAACAACATTTTATAATGTCTGTACGCAATTATAATTCACTTGGTTGTGGTATGATAAATGAAGCAGAAAGTGTGTGGGAGGATTTTTGATTTTAATTTAAAAATATAAACATTTTAAGGAATTTTTAAGTTTGGTGATTAGTTGCAAAAATGATGCTTCGAAACAAATAAAACGTAAAAATTGGCGACATGAATATTTGCACAACGATTTATTTGTCATGGTTGTGAAATTCTTGTGTATTTTGGAAATTTTAATTATGATTTTTATAATTTACATATCTACGGGATTTATACGGGACGCCGCGTTGTGAAGTAATGTAGGGTGTGGAAATAGTTTGATTTTAATATATTGTTCAGGAAGTTGTTTTACATTCTGGCTCAGTAGAATATTGGAGTTCACTGTAAGATTTTTTTCCAACGCGCAACTTGCATTCCTTTTTACTTTATCGTGTGTTCAGAGTCCTATTTTCTGCATGGTTAACATAGATGAGAGCTCATACAATTTTGTACGATAAGAAACTGGCAGTAAATGAAAAATATGATACCGGATATCCATCAATAACAAAGATCAAACTAAGATGCTTACTATCAGGTAAAGTTTATAACATAATCCAAAATTGTACTGAAATTTGGCGCTCCTCATGCATTGACATAATCGGGAGCCTACTTATTATCCTCATACAATTAGCTCAATTCTAGGAAATACTTAACTTATTTACGGAAAATGGAAATCCTTAGGAATTTTTTAAAAGAGGACTTCTTTATATGAAAAAAGCTCAATTTAAATAGATAAAATAAAGTAATCGTCAGTGGGAGCAGATTTTCAGAGAGAGTTTGCATGCAGAAAATAAGAAACTCCAAGAATACAAAATCCATAGCAGTTGTTTAGCTCAATCAAAGTTCAGTCACACAATTTGGTGAAGTAACTCAGGTTTAATTTTTAACGCTACCTATTGAAGAACTATGCCTTACAATACAAGTTTTAATACTCATAAAAGCCGCTAAGCATACATTCAGTTTGCAAATCCAGTAAAATGTCTGACGACTAACTCCTTGAATCTGATGCAAGTCATGGTTTTGTGATTTTGCACTCGCTGTCTGCGTAACATTCTAAGAACTTATCGGTTTAAAAGTATAAGTAAGAATAAATATCCAATAATCAACTAGTTAAAGTATACATGGCGAAGAATTCATCGTCCTTAGAGTGGACAACAGTTTGGAAGACCAAGAACAACATGAATATCAGTAATAAAGTTGATTCAGATTTATTTTAAAAAATATATATTTATAGATATGTACGTATTGCATTTTCAATTCAGATCGGGTGTTATAAATGCTAATAAGACACCTCAATTTAAGAGACACGTACCTAAATATGTAACCGGAAACAAACATTAAAGCATTATTGCAGAAAAAAATGTGTGAACAACAAAATAATATTATAAAGAGAAAAATAAGAAAACAAGCAAAAGTGTTTGTTTTGCTTTCCGCAATTTAATCATATTACCATTTTCTATACGCCGCTTCATCGTGAAAACGTATCAATTAACCGGTTACGTGGTGCAAGAGTGGCGAAAAGATTTAATAATATTAAATAATAATTTGCAATTATACGGTATGTTACGGTTACCACTTAATATACTGGTTGGTCAAAGAAAAAAAAAAAGTAAACAGAACAGAGTTTAAAAATAACTTTTTTACAGGGTATTCCATGCTTATTTTGATTGTAGTTTCTAAAATTTTTACTCCTTCTCTTGTAAATATGACTTTGGTATTTGGATCTATACTTATGATAAAATTGAAACGGGTCGATGTCTGTACATCTAATATATATAAATCGAGTGTCACGTTGTTTGTCCGCAATGAACTCCTAAACTAATCAACAGATTTTAATCAAATTTTGAAAAATGTGTGCTGTTTGATCCAACTTAAAAGATATGATAGTTTATTTCTCAATTTATAAAGCCGTTTGACAAAAATGCATTTTTAGCGCATTTGTAGTGCATTTTGTTAAATTAGTAATTAATCTTTTCGTAGGATATTCTAAGGATGACTACGAAGGTTTCCATGAAGTTTGGTCAAAATTCAGTACATCTATGTACCACGAAAGCAATTTTAGTGCATTTTGTTAATATGGTAATGAATCTTTTGGTAGCATCTTCTAATGGCTGGACCAATTTTGGAAATTTTTATCTTGAAATATTTATTGAAAATCAGGGAAGGTGTAACGAAAAATTACGACGACCTACCTTGCGTGCAAAAATAAAAACAAAAAAATAAGGAGTGTAAAAGTGTCAATTATTTGAAATATTTATCAGTCTGAATTTGATTATATTAGTGTATTGGTTTTTGTTTTGAAGTACAAAATATCGTTACAAACACAAATAAGATATGTGTTTCTGTAATACGATTTTGTTTCATTGTTTAGCATGTTATATTTTTGAACGCTACAGATTTCATTTAAATTATGTAAATACATATATATGTATGTATATATGTACATATGTATATGAAGGTATTCTAAAAAAATTTAACTTCAAAAAGCTTTCTAAAGAAACACTTTTTTAAAGAAGTAAATGGTAGAAGATGGCTGGTGGTAGAACTTGGTAGATGGTAGAATATGGTAGATGGCAGAAGATTCTAGATGGTAGAAGGTAGAAGATTGTAGACGATAGAGGATTGTAGATGGTGGTACATTGTAGAAGATGGTTGGTGGTAAGAGATGGTAGATGAAAGAAGATGGTAGAAGGGAGAAAATGGTAGATGGGTGAAAATGGAAGATGGTAGCATATGGTAGAAGAAAGTTGATAGTAGAAGGTGGTAGTTGGTAGATGGTAGATGGAAGAAGATGGTATATGACAAATGGCAGGAGATGGTAGATGCTAGAGGATGGTAGATAGAACAAGATGGTAGAAGATTCTAGATGGAAGAAGGTAAAAGATGCTAGATGGCAGAAGATGGTTGATGTTAGAAGATGGTAGTTGGTAGAAGATGGTATAAGATGGTAGAAGATAGTTGATAATAAAAGATGGAAGTTGGTAGATAGCAGGAGATGGTAGATTGTATAAGAAGGTAGATGATAGAAGGAAGTTGATAGTAGAAAACTTGATAGGTTAGATTAATAAAGCTGATTTTTGCTTTATTAACTTTACGAAAATTCAAATTTCAATCATTTTTATACCCGCTATAACGATTTCATGATTATTCGAAAATAATAATTTACCATTTGACATATACCTATACCTTAGCCACAGCAACGCGTGGCCGGGTCTGCTAGTTATATATATGTATACTGAAGAAAAACTTGTATTATTATTAGATCAAATAAGCCAAAGCGCGTACGAAGTCGCGGGCAAAAGCTAGATTTAAATAAAATAAACATATGCGTCAACTACTGATGCACAAAAAAGTTCAAACACGAAATATGGAAAAGCCTCGAGTTTTGTTGTTTTGACAATATATGTACATAAGTAAACTTTTTGTACCACAACGCACACAAATATTGAGTGAAATGTTTGATTCCAGCCCTGCGGCATGGTAGTCTTTCACACTAGCCACTACGTCAGAGTTCAAGTTCTATATTAAAAAAAAAAAAAAATTTGCGTTATTGATTTTTAAAGCTGAATTCAAGACACCCTGCTTGCTACAAATTGTTTCTTTATACGGTGTACTATCTTTGTTTCGCCTTGACAGTGAACGTAAGTAGGTCTTTTAAGTCTGTTTACACATTATATTACGTACTGTATACAATGTTTGTCGTCTATGTTTGAGTATGTTCAATGTTCATATATATCTTTCTGTAGTTGTCTACAAATAAAACCGAAATTAGCTTTTAGGCTAAAGAAAACAATGAGGTTTTAGATAGAAGAATGAGGCAGTGTTCGTCAATTTCGAGAAAGCTTATGGTCGCGTTGATCGTGATGTTATCTTTAAATCTATCCCCAATAAAATTGTTGCTACGTATAAAAAATGAGTAGTACAACAACGCGAAGTGTTTCATTTTGCATTTGAAGTGCGACAAGGTGATGCACTAACAAGGGTTTTGCTCTTACTTGCGATTGATGATGTTATGACGGTGGGTGAACATGAGATTGGGTGGGAGCCATTTAAAAAGTTAAGCGATTCGACTATCCTAATAATATAATATTATGTTTCATCGCAAATGGCACTGACCTTTACCTCTCTGAGCACAATAGCGTAGCTGCGGCAGTAGTAGAGTAGTCAAAGGTAATGTCAAATAAAGTAGCTCAATAAGAAGCATGCACGAATACAATGGTGTAGCATTGAACTCAAGTGCTACTTACTACGGCTACTTTGTTTGCAGCAACACCATTGTGCTTAAGCGGATAATGGTTAGTGCCGTTTTTGATGAAACATAAATATGATCAGCATAGTCCAAATAGTTTTAACTTTTGGAATGGGTCCTACCCAGTCAATAATAATAACGCACACCATCCGGAACCAACAACAAAAGTTTATTGTAAAACAGAAGGCAAGAAGTCACTTAGTTCAACTTCCTGGAAGGATATTTGTCAATGGATGATAGAACAGAGCTAGTTTTTAACAGCAGGATAAAAAAAAGCCCGCAGTTCGGAATCTTTTCTCCAGTGTGGAACTCCATGAAAATTAGCTTCGTACCAAGTTCAAATTATTTGAATCCAACCTGAAATTTGTGCTGCTTTATTCTAGTTAAACGCCAACATTTCGAGTAAACTACCTACATTCTGCATTCTACATCCTGCGTTACATCTTAAAGATCCTGTGGCCACAAACCACATCCGACAACGAACTGTGGTTGAGGAAGGACTAGAAAAACAAAGTTGTATGTAGACACTACTCAGAGAAGAGATATAATTTTAGGTGTAGCCGTTTAAATTTAAAGTCTATTCGACTTTTAAAATCTCTCAGAGACAGACGCATTAGCAAAGAAGTGTTTTCAATGAAATCCTCAAGGTAAAAGGAGCGTTGGGAGACCAAAGAAAACTGTTTTCGCTTTTTTTTTTTTTATAATGCACACGCGCTCAAGGGGTTTGTTATAGCCCTTTTAATGATAAGTCACAGCGCGAGCGAAGTTAGGAAGGAAGTTAAAAGAGGTGTCGATGAACATTGATCTTGAATGTTTGAAGATCAAAATGGCAAGGAAAAATTGTGCCAGGCAATCCATTCCACATTCGTGTTGTAAGGCTAAAGAAAGAATGTCTATATTTCACGGTACGTCCGAAATTGGGCTCAAGTGTAAACTGATGAGCGTTCCTAGCAAGACGAGTATTACGGGGGAAATGTTTAAGGGGTGGAACGCAGCTGGCTACCTCGAGTGAGCATTTTTTGTAAAAGAATCTGGAAAATAAGGAAAGACATGAGAAATTTCGACGATGTTCGAGTGAATGTTTCCATAATGTTTCTCTCTCCTATCAATTTTAACGCTTTTTTCTGAACTCTTTCGAGCAGGTGGAGAAAAGTTTGAGAAGCACCTGCCCAGAGATGGGAGTTATACTCGAGTTGCGTATAAACGCTTTGTAAATTGTAGCCAGATCAGAAGGGGTGAAAAACTTCTTGCATCTATTAAGAAAGCCTAAGCATCTTGCAGCATTCTTGGCAATCTCAAGTATATGATCATTCCAACGAAGATTGTCACTTATACACATACCGAGTACTGATAGCTTTTCGGCCTCCTCGATGCAAGTACCATTCATGGATAATGGCATAGGGGGTATGTTTAGCTTCAACGACAAAAGACAGCATTGAGTTTTCGACGCATTAAACTCCACACGATTTCTAGTACCCCAATTCACAATGCTGTTTTAGTCGTCAGCAAAACAATTTAATTTATTAGAAGTCACAGACAAGAGATCATTTATAAAAATGAGAAAAAAAGTCGGAGACAGAACGGAGCCCTGGGGCACACCAGCATTTATTTTGTGGAGATCAGACTTGAAACCGTCTAATACAACTTGTATTGAACGGTCCAGAAGATAGCTTCTAATCCAACGAATAAGAGTATCATCGATACCAAATGCACGCATTTTCGATAAAAGAGCTTCATGCCAAACTCTATCAAATGCCTTTGAAATATCAAGCGCAATAATCTTGCTTTCGCCAAAGCGATGCACAGATTTGTTCCACTGTTCGGTGAGATATGCCATCAGATCACCAGTGGAACCAATGCTGCGAAAGCCGTATTGCCGGTCATTTAAAAGCTCCCGATCTTCGAGATATTTCTTGAGCTGACAATTTATCAGCGTTTCCATGACCTTGGAAAGAAGGGACGTAAGTGCAATTGGTCGGTAGGAGGAGGGGGAGGAGGAGTCACCTTTTTTGGGACGGGCTGGACAAATGCTGTTTTCCGTCTACTAGGAAAGATTCCTGAACGATAGGAGCGATGAAAAAGCTTACGCAGTGGTTTTGCCACAGATGAAGAACACTTCTTCAGAAGAATAGGGGGTATACCATCCGGGCCAGCGGATTTGTGTATATCAAGATGTTGAAGTACTCTTGCTACTGTACGAGTGCGGAAAAATATCTGTCCCATAGAAGAATTAACGTTCTCAAGTACAGGAGGGGCATTGTTGCTTGCAGGCAACGTAGAACTTGCAGCAAAAGGAGCTGCGAGCATATTCGCCTTCTCTGAAGAGCTGACAATAGGTTTATCGTCGACGATGAGCGTTGGAACTGATGATGACGTTCTTGACGTTTTTTACAAATGACCAGAAGTTTTTACTGCCTTTGGGACATTGCAGAATTTTTTGCCATTCTAGGTATGCTATCCTAAAACTTAGGTATTGGAATAGGGATATTCCATCCTATAATGTTAGATGCTTGTTAATGGGAATCCAGACTCTCGTGCTTCGAAGAAAATATTTCTCGATTATGTTTGTTCGTGACGTTTTGTCTTATCGCATAAAGTGTTCGTTCCTTTTAAATCAATTTAGTCTGCGTATCCCCTCAAGAAATACAAGGATAACAACATTGTTTTACGTTCGTTTTCATCGGACCAACTATGGTTTCAATGAACCAATTTCAAGATGCATCAAAGAGGCAAACTCAATTGATTGTACAAGAGTTGTTTTTAAAAATAAACTGCTTATCATATTAGCTAATCTATAATTTGTAAAATTCTTTATATTTGTATTTTAAAATTTGTTATTTTTTTTTTAAATTAATTGCTGAACCTTTATTAATTGTTTCATTTATGTATTCTAGTCTATAAGACTTATTCTGATTAACAAATAAACTAAACTAAACTTCTGGTCATGTAAAAATTTCGTTTTGTGTATAACAGAGTTGCACGAGTTCCTAACTTGTTTGTATTTCTTCCGATTTTTCTCAGTTGGGTTTGAGTTTGTAGGATCGGAAGCTTACTTCTTTCAACCTGATAGCTTCTTTACACTCTTCGGTAAACCAAGACTTTTCTTTTGGTTTGATACATTTTGTTCTGTGAGGAACAAAAGTTCTCATTCCAAGAAAAATCATTTCTGTAATCATTTCAGCACTGGCATCAATGTCATAAGCATAATGACCAGTTAAAGTTGCGAAAGAAATTATTCAGACCGTCCCAGTTGGCTTTCTCGTATTGCCAAACGGTCTAAGCTATCTATCTAAGCTAAGCTATCGTGCGGCGAATAGAGAGAGATGGATGGATCTGGTTGACAATTTATGTATACTCCATGAGGAGTTAAAAGTGTTTCCGATATATATAAGGCAATATCAGCAGTGGTAACGAAAAAAGAGGAAGATAATAAAATAACGATCAAAAATAAAATGACGATAGTGAAGAGGCAACAAATTGAGCACCAAATTCAGTCGTATGTCGTTCTGTGTCATAGGTACAAAATGCGCGAAACGCGTTTGGACTAAAGGTCACTAAACACTTTAATTTGATTTTACTTCAATACAGTCCACTAAAATTAAAAACAAATTAAGACAATTAGCTACTTATTTTTTTTATTTTTTACGGTTTTCTTCATCGTTAATTTGTTGTCATATGTACAACCTTGGCTGCTGAAAGGATTGGCTTCAAATTTTACACTTAGAGTTTAGAAGTATCCTACTAAGAAGTTTCTGAGTAGGATAATAGCTAAATACATTTTATCAAAGACGTGGTAGGTAGATAAGTACATATATTCTGTTTGAATTTGTGACAGAGAATATATTTGCCAACAGGATATGTGCTACAGAAGGAACCACTCTTATTGTCAACTATTGTTAAAAATTTAGGTACCTACAAAATCAGAAAACCCTTGTTTACCTGCTTCAGGTTTTCCTAAGAACCCAATGTACCTATAGCTATGTTTCATAAAATCTATTGGGTTTTCCTGTTTTAGTACACAAATAAAATAAAAATTTACTAAAACCAAAAAAAAAAAAAAAAAAAAAAAATGCCTGCAGCATGTTGTTCCAAGTATCTTATATAATCTGTGCATTTTTCAGCAAACTTATTGGAACAGGCTATAAACTGGATATCTTAAACGCAATTTTTTTTCTGTCATTAGTAAGTAGGTACCTACTAAAATCGGAATTACGTTTAACGTGGGTCAGGCTCAGGGCACACCAAAGTAAATCTTTTATTAAATCCCCCAAAAAAATGGTAACAAAATTGAAGATAGGACCTTACTGTAGAGCGATTTTTTTCTTATTATATACCCAAGAATCGAGCCCTTAAATTATCGGAAGAAGTAGGTTCGGTTATTTTTGAATACCTTGGCAAGAAAAAGTCGTAGAGCCATACGGTTTTCAGTGTTGGATTAAAGATTAATGGAAGCGTTGAATTCTGAGAACAAAAATTATACTTAATTACGTAAAATTTTGAAAAAAATTAGTTTTAAAATTATTTTTTCAAATTTTTTTTCAAAATTTTGAGTATGAAAATTTATATTTTTTAAACTATTCGTTAAAACAATTTAATTTAAAAACAAAATAAAAGGAGAAGTTTTTGGCTTTTCAAAAAGGTATAACACGGTGTTGTAAACGAACCCGTTGATTTTAAATATTTTTTTTTACAAAATAAGTCAATTTTTCAGAAAATTGCCCCTCCCGGCTAAACGGAGGGGAATAGACCCCCCCTCCCATACGATTTTTTTCTTGTCTCAACTTAACCTACACGCTCTAGCTTTTTGGCACAACGCTGGTGAATCACCCTGTATATAGTATTTATATTTATTCCTACTATTACCAATAAGCTTTTATCCAGGCACAAAGGGACTGTCTGTGTCTATTATATGAAATGAAAAACAAAACAACCAAAAGAAAAGAAAACAATTGGCCCATAAACTAAAAAAAAAACAGATGTCAACACAATAGATATGTATATGTACCAACATTTTCAAATTGAAAGCTTTAGGTTTCCCTGTAGGATTAGTTAATTGGATATATTCATATCTCCGAAACAGATCATACATTAGTTAAGTTCAGAAATTTGTTTTCTAACCCTTTCCCAGCAAAATCAGGAGTCCCACAAGGCAGCCATCTTGGTACGGTACTGTTTATACTAGCTATAAATGACGTAACTTCGTGTATTCATACTAGTGAGATCCTTGCTTTCGCTGATGATATGAACATTTTCAAATCTATTAACTCAGCTAATGACCGCGTAGAATTGCAAGCCGACATCGACAGATTTGCTATCTGGTGTAGCAAGAATTGTTAAAGTCTGAATCCAGCCAATTGTCAAACAATGACATTTTCTATGAAACGGGTACCAAGTACACACGGCTATTACATTTCGCACCAAGTTTTGCATTGCGTTTTTAGTTTTAAAGATCTGGGAGTAAACTTTAGCCCTGACTTGAGTTTCACGGAACACATCAACTTTATTGTTAAGAAAGCAAATTCCATGTTGGGATTTGTTAAAAGATGGTCGAAGGAATTTCAAAATCCATATGTAACCCTAGCTTTATATAACTGTCATGTTCGCCCCCATCTAGAATATACATCACAGGTATGGTCTCCTTTCTACGAAGTTCATAAGTCTAGCATATATGCAGTTCAACGCAATTTTATTCGATTTGCTTTAAATGGACTCTCCTCCTGGGCAGATCCTTACAACCTCCCACTTTGGATTCAACTTCTACAGATTCAAATTTTGTCACAGAGGCGTAGGTATTAACAATGATGTTATTTTTATTCACTAACTTTTAACGGGATCTTTGGACTCACCTGATCTTCTTTCATGTGTAGGTTTTAATTATCGCGGAGGGGCTCATCATCTTCGTAGATTAGAGCTATTGCATTGTCCCCAACACCGTACAAATCATGGCATGAATGAACCTCTTACCCGCATGTGCAAACTTTTCAACTCAAATAAAAGTATTGTTGATTTTAATATTAGTAATTAGTTTAGTATTAGGGATTGGCAACCCTGGTGTGTTTGCTTCAAAGTCAAAGTTACGGTCGCTCTTAATTTTTTTAAAAATTTTACCTAATTAAGTGTTTTATTACCTTTCTTCTAATAGTGTCACTGTTTCATTGACACCTGTGCTTATAATTTTATAACAATTTGCGGTGAGTTTGCTTGAATTCACTCCAAAACAGTACCCCCAAAATTTTTGCACAAACGAATATATATACCTACCTAAGACACATTCACTATGTTTGTTACCAACAAAACGAATAGAACGCCACCGAAAAACAACAACAATTCAGTCCAACAACCACAGAAAAGACCCCATAATGAAGTTGCCCCTGAGTCACCCCCAAAAGTAAACGGAACAAGTACGAATACCGCAGTTGTGACAATGGATGTGCAAGATTTAAAGAATTTAATCGAACAATCTATGTCAAAGTTGCTAGACTGTAAACTAAAGGATCTACCAACAAAATCAGATTTAGAGGGAATTCATGCTGAAATTCATAATCTGCAAAAAAGCAACTCCGACTTGCAAATACAGATTAAAAACTTTGAATCTCGCTGCAGTTCATTGGAAAGACAGGTAGAGTTTTTGGAGATGAAAGCAAATGATAGGAATGTTGTCGTTCACATTCCTGTACAAGCAAATGAAGATGCCAAGGAGAAAGCTAAAGAGTGCTGCATGGAACTGTTACAGTCAACCGACGTCAACGTTATTTCTACAGTACGAGTCTTGAAATCCAAAAAAAGCAAGACAGCAAACGTTATTGTGAAATTGAAAAAAAGTGATGATGTGGGGCGGCTACTTAGATCTTCGGGTTCACTTCGAAATACTGGGATTTTCGTTCATCGAGATTTGCCAGCAGCTGCGCGCGCACGAAGGAGGAAACTTGTAGTTTTGAAAGCGGACATTTATTCGAAAAACAAAAACATTAAATCGCAAATCCGTGGGCAAACATTGTGGGTTGAAGGCAAATCTTTTTATTATGATTGTGATGACAAATTGACGTGTGACGGCGTTTGTGGACTGTCATTATTACGTCAGTTGGTGGATGACAGCTCAACAGGATCCGTTCCAGGGCGAAGCAATAATTTTGATGCTAACAACAATACTTCTCCCAGTGGTTCTCAAACTGTAATTAGGCCTCAATCTACTTTTTAATTGTAATGCCGTCTGCCAAACTAACGTTGTTAAAAAAACACAGTTAAATAATAATAATGTCAAACATTTTAATGTAGAATATAAAATTGTATCGTACAATGTATCTGGTCTTAGTAATAAGAATTTATTTAGTGATTTTTTCAATTTTGTTAACCAGTTCGAATTCATTTTTTTGTATGAAACCTTTTTAACTGAAACAAACGCTGATATTTATGAAAACAAATTTAAAAATTATGAACTTAAATTTATACCTGCTGTAAGGAGGCATGCGAGAGGAAGAGCGAGTGGAGGATGCATTTTTGGGTTTAAAAAAGATCTTGATAATACCAGTTGTAAGTTCAAACTTTATGGTGATATTATCTGCGTCGAATTGAAAATTAAAGGAGAAAAGTTTGTTATTTTACCATCTTATATAAACTGTAACCACTGGGATGCGGACTTCGACAAAATTAAGGAGTTTCTCATGAGCGGATCTTACTCAAATATATTAGTTGTTGGTGACCTGAATGCTAGAGTGGGAACTGAACGAGGTTTGGAAAATGAACGTGAAGGACATAATCGGCAAACTAAGGATTCCACAAAGAACACAAGGGGAAAAGAGCTATTGGATCTGTGTAACTCAATCGGACTTCGAATTCTAAATGGTACTAGTGAAGGTGATAAATTGGGAGAGTTTACATTTGTTGGCAAACAAGGTAGTTCTGTCATCGATTACTGCCTTATAGGAGGCAATTGGAGTTCCTTAATCATGGATTTCAAAGTTCAACATCTACCTTATTCAGATCACATGCCAGTTGTTGTTTTCTTTACGTATGGAGAAAAAGTAAATGAGGAAAATGTGAACCTGAAACTTATGCCTAAATTGCAATGGAAAGATTCCAAGGTTTCTGTGTATCAAAGCCAATTAGATATATGTCTGATGAGGCACCAAAGTGACAGTTTAAAAAGTATTGATGATTGCATTAAGGAAGCGTACCCGGGACCAAAGAATTTCAGACGAAGTGAGCAGTTTAGAGAACCATGGTTTGATAGAGAGTGCATGACGGCAAGGAATTTTTCTTATGATTCGTTAAATCAGTTTAGACGTTATAATGATGACTCAACCAAGCGCACTTATATGGAGCATAATCGAAGGTTTAAGGCAATCTGCAAGGACAAAAAGAGAACATTTTATGAGAGGGAAGCCAATAGCCTAGCTAATTGTAGGAATTCATCAGAGTTTTGGAAATCAATACAAAGGCTTAATGGCAAAAGATATGTAATAAACTGCAACTTGAATTGTGAAATATTAATGCCACATTTCAGTCAGCTATTGAACCACACTCTTTTGAGCTTTCATATGTTTCAATATGCGGAACCGGGCTATTATGTAGAACTTCTGGATCAGCCGATATCTAAGGAAGAGGTAGCTGCGTCGTTAAGAAAATTGAAGGACGGAAAGGCGGCCGGAGTAAATAGAATACCACTGGAATTTTATCGATATGGCACAGATGACCTCCACACAAAACTTACAGAAGCATTTAATATCGTTCTGGAACGTGGAATCATTCCTAAAGAATTCAAAGAAGCGCTAATTTTTCCTATACATAAAAAAGGCAACACATTGGATCCAGTAAATTATAGAGGTATTTCTTTTTTGAATGCATCCTATAAGATATTTACAGCAGTACTGCAGAATCGACTTGGATCGTGGATAGACGCCAATAACCTTTTGAGTGAATTTCAAGCTGGTTTCAGACCAGGGTACTCAACCATAGACCACATTTTTGTGCTCAGAAGTATTGCAAATTCCTTCTTGTCTCGAAATAAGAAATTATATACATTTTTCGTCGACTTTAAGGCAGCATTCGATACGATTGACCGAAATTCACTGATATACAAGTTGTATGGATTGGGGTTGTCTCATAAATTTGGACGCGTCTTGCAGAACCTGTACCGGGAAACTTCAGCAGCTGTATGGGATGGCGAAAATATTTCGGAATGGTTCCAAACGAAAACAGGATTACGTCAGGGTTGTACACTCAGCCCAAGTTTATTTGCACTCTTCATCGAAGACATAACTGATTTTCTGCCAGGTGGTATCGAATACGCTGGAACCTACATCAAAGCTCTCCTTTTTGCGGATGATATTGTTCTTTTTGCTTATTCCCCCGAAACTCTGCAACTAATGATGAACAAGCTTCACGAATACTGCACGATATGGAATCTAGTCGTCAACTTAGAAAAGTCGAAGGTTATGATTTTCAAAAACGGAGGCGGAAGAACAGGCTCAAGAGAACAATGGACTTATAATAGTGAAAGGGTTGAAGTTGTGAATGAATACAAATATTTAGGGGTTTACTTCACTAAGAATCTTGGTATGGAACGACATCTGACGGACAAACTTCAGAAAGCTAAGACTGCGATTAATGTTGCTTGGAGAGAAATATTCAAAAACGGTCATATAGCGCATAGCAGCAAATACAGAGTTTTTGAATCAGTGGCGGAGTCTACTTTACTGTATGCAGCTCAAGTTTGGGGAGGCAAAAAATATGAAACTGCGGAGAAACTCCTTCGTTTCTATATAAAGCGAATATTCCGACTTCCTTCAAACACCCCCAACTATATGATTATGCTCGAAACCGGAATCTCCCCACTGTTTATTAAGACTCTCAAGCTTCAAGTTGATTACATCATTAAAGTTCTGAATATGCCTAGTTATCGCCTTCCAAAGAAAGCAGCTCTTCAAGCAATTCGCAGCAGATCTGGATGGTTCATGGATTGGATTGGTTTGGCAGAGGATTCTGGAATAGTACTAAGCTTGGACGATTACAGCTCGTGGAAGCCTTTATTATATCAGATGATTGCCAACACTGATGAACGTTTGAGGAGAGAATACACCAAGGAAGCAGAAGAATCAATGTACAGGATGATATACAGTAAGCTAAATTACAACTTAAACCAAAACAACTATTTTAGAGATGACTTCACGACGGAACAAATATCAAATATGTTTAGACTGCGAGGTGAACTTTTAGGACTCAACTTCATACCCCACCGTGATGATCTTCCCTTACTTTGCGAAATGTGTAATATGGCGGAAAGAGAAGATATTTTTCATTTTGTTGGAAGGTGTCCCGTTCTCAGAGAAACAAGAAGACATATATTAGGAAGTGATTTTTTATCAGAAGAATTAATACTAAGGTTTCTCAATGAAGTGGATGTTCCTAAAATGTTTCAATTTTGTAAAACAGCACTATCTTATAGAAGCAGAATTTTAAACGAAAATTTTTGAAAAACCGTATCTTTAAAAACTTTTAATCTTTTATATTCTTGAGTTGCTAATCAGGCAGACGGCAAAGCCATGCTTAAATTATTGTAACTATTTAAGGAACAATAAAAATCTAATCTAATCTAAAATCTAATCTATTAGTAAAACCTCTCTAAAAAAAACATTTAAAACCAGTGCACCACGCTCATAGTTTATGTTTTGTATGTTCTCAATGTTTTTGTATCTATTTTGTATAAATGTAGGTATATGTTTATTTATTTTTTATTTTTTGTGCTTGTGTTATGCTATTTGTATATTTTGCTTACTAACAACTAACACCTGCACTAAATGATGTAGCCCGTGAGCACATAATATGTGTTGGCTAATCTCTGATTGTAAGTTAATGCTTGATATAAGCTTCTTACTCTTGAGAACTTATAGTGCAAAAAAAATAGCTGTTTTTTTTTTTGTATAAAAAATATAAAACATTCCCACTTCCCGCCGATTTTAGACCAGGAATTTCTTTGGGCAGAAATTGTGAGTTGTCAAAAGTTAATAAAAATTTATTTGCAAATTTTACTAATCCATGTGCGGTTTTGTATTTTCGTCGACATTGAAGTGGAATGCATAGTCTATTCAGGAACAAGAACATACATGTGTCTTGTGGAAAGGGATACTGAGCTTATCAACACTAACTGTTTGGAAGACTGATGCCAGGAAACTTTTATTTTTCAGAGGTAGGTATCCTCAAACGATGACCCTTAGTTCTAAAATGAGTAACAAACACTTTTTTCGAAAAGGAAGTAACTAAGGGCCAGTTATACAATATTGGTTCAATCGTGAATCAAAAAAAAAAAAAAACGATTTACTTCGGTTCGTGTTTGCATGATAAAAGTTTCGGCTGAACCACTTTTGTACAATTGGTAGATACTTAGTCTTTGAAGTAGCCCTTTGTGCAGTTCCTCTTTCCTTAAGGGTTCACTCCATTGATACGAGAAAAACACCATGATTTTCATCCATTGAAATCTTCAATAAGTCGATAAACGTTAAATAAAGTTGGGAAAACCACTGCAAACTTTTCGTTCAACGCGTTTATTTACTTTTTCACAAATTTTTTCACTTTGGGAGAATTTAAAACAAAAAAAAAACAAAGCTAATGTTTATATACATCAAATTCGAAAGTTTGAACTCTTTAATATTGCTGCAACATCTAGTACCAAATACAATATCAAATTTTATCAAACAGACAGGTTGCCCACACCAGCTGATGAAAATAGTATCCCCTTTATGCTCCGCCTTAAGACAAAACGAGATAGCGAGTGTTTCATATTTTGTTTTTCAAAACTTGTCACAAAATACAATAATTTAAGACTTGTTCGTTTTCCGCCATCTTGAATTTTTTTTTAATTCTGAATTATAATTTTAAAATGCATTAAAAATTAAAAACTTACCTCACTATTAAAATTCTATCTTAAATTGAAAATATTCCGGAATACGAATTATTTTATGAATGTAGCACAATTTATTTTTTGTTGAATAAAACTTCTCCTTTTGATTTTGACTGAAAAAAGGATTTTACACTGCACGAACATGAAATAAACAAGAAAAACAAAGATTAATAAGATCACTTATCTACTTTTATTTAGAAGCGCAATTAAAAAATTTCGAAATAAAATAAACTAAATTAAAAGACAAGAACTAAATTTGTTCGGGAATTTTCTTCCTGAGATTCTTTAATGGCTGACTAAAAATAGCACAAGTGCTCGTACACCAACCAACAACTCACATTAATTTTTTTATTAGGTATATTTTTGTTGAACAATTGGGACGAAATACAATTTTTTTATTAGATTAATAGAGCAGACCAATTAAGTTTCAAATTTTGAAGTTTTTATCGAAATTTTAAGATTTTTGTAGTTTTGGGAAATTAAAAAAAAAAACGAATGCGAGTGACGACCTCCGTCACGAAAATTCAACATTCGTTGTTAAAGAAAATTCATATAAGACTGTATGACTGTATCTGAATCTGGTCTGTATGTAGGCTGTCTCAAAAGACAAAAGAAAAAGAGAGACCAGAACATTGACCAGACATTGCAAATATTGATTGCACATTGGAGTTGGCGATGTTTTTGTTTCAACATTTTCTGGTTGTCTCTTTTCCATTAACGCAACTTTTATATTTGATGAATGAGAAGAGGAGATATATTTGAGTTCAGGTTTAGTGTTTAAGGCCGTGTGCTCACTGATAAAAGCGATTGGTTAAATTATTGGCCGTATTGGAGACGACCCAATGAATGCGTTGACGTTCCGCTTTTTTTTTCATCGAACATGCTGCAAAAAGTTATGCTTTACATAATATGTAGGTATTATATTAAAATAATTTCATTCACCTTTTTCAACGAATCACATTTGTAACCAAAATCCTTAGAAGAAACTATATTTCTCTTCTCAATGCCAAAACTAAACTACTTCAAATCGAAAAAAAATTGATGTCAACGGATTGCCGGAGAAAAAAAAGTTGATCTAGCTACTTCTGTCCTTTGCTTTGCGACATGCGTTGTCTATCCACCACTTCTCGTAAGAACACGTGTATTTAATCAAGCTGTCAGTTAATTTGCCGGATGCACGGACGCAACGGATTCTTTGGGTCAGGGCCTGAACCACAGACCATACACAGACCGGCAACTCGTACTCCCCTTGCCTGAAACACCCTCGAAATATTTTTTCCGGTCTGTGAATACGTGTACATCTCTCTCTGTGCATTTTGTAATGGCAACTACCTGCGTATGCCATTTATTTTTTAGGTGTGTTTGCTAAATGGGTTTTAAAAGCAAGAGAGAGCGTCACACTCTCAAAATAAATGGCATATCAGCTGATTTTTAGCTTGTAGGCAAAAAGAGAGACCATATGGTGAGTTGGCGGTCTGTATCTTCTTGGTCCGTGGCCTGAACCTGAACCACGGACCAATAAGATACAGACCGCAAGGATGTCGAGGTCGTGATAGAGGACGGTTGTGCTGTGCCAAGCACTGCCGTCCATTAATCTATAGCAAAAAAAAAGTAAAAGTGTCATTGGCAACTATTTTCATTTTTTATCTTGAATACAAAAAAGTAATAATAGTGCCCAGCAACTCGTCATCCGAAAGTCCCGTATCCTTCAGCACCGCTAGAAGTCACTTCACGGTTATTAACTGTAACTTTGGGGAGAGTGTACAGTTAAAGAAACAGGCTGAGCGGTAAGCTTTCGGATTTAACATCCACCGCAATCTTGGTGGCGAAGTCGAACAATGTATCCTGTAGCAGCAACTGCAAATCATCTTTAATCGGCTACAGAATACTACAAGGTACATTGTCTGGAGTATTTAGCCAAAGCACGTCAACTTTAAAAAGGCACTACATTCAACACTGGTGTGAGAGCAACAAGCACCACAACCACAAACAGCAGCAACGTCATTATGCAGCAACTTGCTTCTTAAAATATTCTATTCACATAGAAATAATTTACAAATTTTCTTATTAATCTAACCAGTGATTGTTAATTTATATAGTAAAGTAATCGTCTAAAAGAAAAGATTTTATGTGAACGTTATTCGTGATTTCATGTTATTATTTCATGTGATTTATTCAATTCCCGTAACTCAATAGAGCGTTCCTGCTATAAAAAATACTTTCTGTTAACTTGATAATTCTTTTATTTCATGAATTTTCAATGTGATTTCATTTTCCATACAATAAGATATAGAGCGTACTCGCTCTAAAAATTTCCACTTAAACGAAACAAATCTATATATTCTATATAGTTTATATTTTCTGGTCGTTTATTGTAGGTTTATCGTATTTATTTGTATATATATGTAAATATTCGAAAGTGACAACACGTCACGCGCAACAGTCTATAGCTCCATGAGCAAGAGCAGATAAACATTATTAATTGACATCCATGAGGAAAACATTATAATTCCAGTGCAGGCAATACATTATAGCCGCCGTTTTCTAAATATAATTGACAAATTGTATATGTATATCTACACTGTAAAATTTTCTTAAAGACTCAATAAAATAAAATACAAATACAAAAAAAAAAAAAAAAAAAAAAAAAAAAGATACAGACCGCCAACTCACTGTATGGCCTCTCTTTTTTGCCTACAAGCTGAAAATCAGCTGATATGCTGAAATCAAACAGTTTGCATTCGATTTCATACGTTTACATTAACACAAAAAGCTTTCGTGTACTGAGAGATGAACGAAAGTAAATAACAGCTGTTTTAATATTTCGTTCATTTATTTTCAAGTTTTGATCCAGTGAAATTTCATCTGGTAAAAACTTGAACTCTGTCAAAAGCGAATGACGTTAACATTTGTTGTTGCAGATGACCCTTACCGCGAAGAGCTAACCAATCAAACAATTTGAATTTGACGTTTCTCAAGAATTTACACAAAAAGTGTTCGCTTACTTTTCGGTAAATGAAAGATATTTTTCTCTCATTTGAGAAATTTTGACAGTTTTCAATTTTTTGGCACAAAAAGAACCCGAACAAAGCTACTATTATAGTCTTTTTTTTGCCTTCAAGATGACCCAAATATAAACCCTATGCGTAACTTCATAAGCTTGTCGTGTGGGCACGCCTTGCATAATAACTACTCCGGATGGGCAAGAGGCATTTTTCTTTTTTAGTTCACAGCAGAGCCTGAGCTGTCAAAAAAGTGTTTCTTTTTTGATTCACAAACTTCAGACAGAGCATAGAATTCGTATTTCTTTTCTCCCTCAGAGTGTGTTCAGATTGCGCTCTACAAGCTCCAAATAAATAGATGGGTCAGACTGAACTAAAAGCTGAACAAAAATATAAACGTCAAAACTGATACGCTCCAAAACAATTCAATTGACAAAAAGAAGTGTTTTTCGTGGCAGCTGAAAATAAAAATAATAAAAATCGGAGCCGAAAAAATTGTTTTTAATTTAAATAAACTCCAATGCTACTTTAATAGGTTAAATAAAATGTTCTAGAAGCTGTCCCTAGAATGATGCAGGTCTAAATTAGTACAGTTTTCATTATATGATCTAATGGCTCATGATATAGGTTCATTTAATCCATAATTTGTTCTGTGCCGTTTCTGAAAAAGAAGATTCCTTTCCCTGAGTGGCCTAACAGGAGCATAAATAGGTATGAGCGCAAGAAGGGAGGGACTTTTAATTTGGTTGCATAACAAATCCCTTACAAACATTACGTCATGAGCATACCGTCTAGTATTAAGAGGCAATATACCCAATAACAGGCATCTACTGGGATAAGTGGGTGAGAAATCCCATTTCATTTTCCAAAAAATGTATTTTGTGAATCGACGTTGTACACTTTCTATTCGATCAGAATGGATCTTATAGGCAGGATTCCAAATAACATCTGCATATTCCAAAATGGAGCGAACTAACGATATAAAAAGAGATATAAATGTGTATGGATCTGAAAATTCTTTACCATTTCGTTTTATGAAGCCGACAACTAAATTAGCTTTGGCAATGATATGATCGATGTGTGAATTAAAAGTCATTTTAACATCAATAATCACTCCAAGGTCTTTAATTTCAGAAACTCTGTTTATTTGAATTTAACCAAGAAAATAACTACATGAAAACGAAGAAAGGGATCGACCGAAAGTAATGGTGTTGCATTTATTTATGTTTAAGTTGAGACAGTTCTGTTCAACCCAATCTGATAGTTTATCCAGATCATGCTGTATCTTAAGACAATCATTAGGTTGTTTAATTTTCAGAAAAATTTTAAGATCATCGGCATACATTAGACATTGACAATACTTGATAGACAACAAAATATCATCAATAAAAATAATGAAAAAAGCGGGCCCAAGTGGCTACCCTGTGGGACGCCAGATGAACAAACTATAGTTCTTGAATGCTTATTTTCAAAAACAACTTTCTGTGTTCTACCAATTAAGTAAGATTCAATCCATTTCAACATTGACGAGTGGAAACCGAAATTCTTAAGTTTCTTTATAAGAATCTCATGATTAACTGAGTCGAACGCTTTACTAAAATCAGTATAAACAGTATCTACTTGACAGCCATTTTCAATTGCATCAGCTACATAAGATGTAAAATACACCAGATTGGATACTGTTGATCGACCGGTTACAAAGCCGTGTTGGAACTCTGATATGTGTTCTTTAATATGAAAGTCTAGTTTAGATTTAACGATGGACTCGAAAACTTTTGGAATAGATGGTAACTTGCAGATGCCTCTATAATTTTTAACGTCATTTTTCGATCCCGACTTGAAGATTGGAACAAGAAAGGAGGATTTCCAGGCTAGGAACCTTCCTGTCGAAAGAGAATTGTTAAAAATAGCAAGAAGTGGCTTTGATAAAGTTTGAAAGCATTCTTTTAGAATTAATGATGGTATGCCATCCACACCAGGCGTAGGATTAGGCTTTAGATTTGAAAGAGCAGATTTAACATCATTAATATCTAACTCCAAAAATCCAATATCAATTTTAGAAGAGGAGTTAAGGTCAAAACACATATTAGACCGGGAACTAGAGTATACCGATTCGAAATATGAAGCAAATAGATCAAGAGTTTGATCAGTATCATTTGATTCGATATTGTTATAATAGTTCAGAACGCTCTGAACACAATTGGTTCAGAGGACGTTTAGAGCGAGCTCGATATACTCGAACTTTGTTCAGATAATATGGCCTCATAAATAAAACTCTCCGAAAACAATAAGAACTTACAAAACAATTACCTTTTAAGTCCAATGATCTGTTTCCGCATACCCTGCGGGCATCAACTAGAAATATCTGAGTGCAAGAAATGTGTCATGAAGTCAATATTTCTTGTGGAGTCTGGATTTGTGTTGTTTTTAGACATTGCTTTCTTGTCTTCAAAGAAAAAATAAATTCGACACTAAATCTGACATTTCATGACATCCTAAATTCACTAAACATATCCCTGGCCTCCACTAGAAAAAATAAATGGTTACAGAAAATGTGTCATGTACATCATTCGTGAGGATAAAAGTTTTAGTAGAACGTCAATGAATTGATAACAATTAAGAAATTTAAATAATATAATAATAGAATTCAGTAGAAGATTCCTAAATTTTAAATGTTTGAACAGATTTCTGGCTTTTATTAATGTATTTTAAGTGTTGCCGTTGTTTTTATATTTATTTTTCCATTCAAGACATTTTTTTTTCGAAAATCGCCCCTACCTCCTAAACAGGGTGAGATAGACCCCACTCTCATATTAAAATATTCTTGTATTTAACCCCACTACAAAAAACTGTTAATAATTCTTGGCAGGTACATTCAAAAAGCGAATGGACGTTTTTAAAAACCATACATATCTTTCAGATTAGAGAATACCTGCTAACAAATGCTTTGGAAAATAATCCAAATGGTCATGGCAAAGAAATAAACTGCGATTGCAATTCAACAAAGGTTCTTAAAGTTATCCCACCCCAAAAAATTAAAATAGTGTTAACAATACAAGTTTCATTCCACAGCTCTGGATCTTGGCCCACCATGGGAGAACCTCGGAGATCGTGAAAGAGGGCGGTTGTGCTGTGTCAAGCACTGCCGTCCATTAATCTATTTAAAAATAAAGTAAACGTTCTTTGGCAAATATTTTCAATTTTTATCTTGAATAAAAAAGTAATAGTGCAAAATTAATTTAAAATATTCATCGGTCTACCGAAAACAACCAGGGCACAAATAGTGCCCAGCAACTAGTCATCCGAAAGTCCCGCAACATTCAGCACCGCTAGAAGACACTTCACGGAATTTAGCTGTAACTCTGGGGAGAGTTTACAGTTAAGGTAACAGGCTGAGCGGTAAACTTTTGGAATTGGCAACCACCGCAAACTTGGTGGCGAATTCGATCAACGTGTTCTGTAGCAGCAACTACTCTAAAGGCCCAACCATAATACGCGAAAGAAAAAGTAAGCAAGTGTCAAAACCGAACGAAAAGTTGCCTTTCGATTTGTAAAGTAAATCAGTTGCCCATAATAGCCTTAAAAATAAGAAGAAAGAAAGAAGAAGAATACCCTTTAGAAAAAAAGGAATGTCAGATTTTCGTACGTAAGGCCGCGCCTCAACGAGCAATATTTATTTCGGACATTATGTCAGACATTATTTCTGAAATTTATATTTCTGTACTATGTGGGCAAATTATGTCATGAAATTTCATTCTTCGTCATGATCTCGCCGACTGGATCTCGTCGTTTAATGTTTGCGCTTCAGGCTCTAGGAAAATAAGAAGAAGCTGAAAACGAAAAAAAAGAAACAAAAACACAATTTTTGGGTGAATCCATTCTCATTTGCTACAAGACATCCTTCATTAGGATGAAAGAGACTAATTTTTTTTTGTAGAATGTCAATAAAATGCAAACAATTAAAAAACATCAAATAATCAACAAACAAACAAAATTAATGCAAGAGCAAATCATTAAAATGTCAAAATATGTAACAAGATTACACGTTTTGTTTGATATGTTCAATGAACTTAGAATATCATGAAATGTCAGATTTATTTCCGAATTTATTTTTTCTTCGAAGACAAGAAATAAATACAGAAATCTATGTCTTAAAACATGAAAAATCCAGACATAAGGGGACTCCACCAGAAATATTGACTACATGACACATTTCTTGCAATTATTTATTTCTAGTGGAGGCCCAGGGTAATGTACGACTCAAAGCGTACATTACGTACGAAAACGCAAGTGAACGAAACTTGCCGAAACTGAACAAAAAGTCATTTCGGGTTGGGTATACAAATCACATGTATTTCTACTGTTTCGTAAGTCAACGTACGTACCATTCTTCAATTATGGTTAGCCCTTACAATGATTGTTAATTAATATAGTAACACATTCGAATTATCTTACTAATATTATAAATGTGAAAGTTACGATGTGTGGATGTTTGGATGTTTGGATGTTTGTTGCTAACTCACGCCAGAACGGCTAAACGGATCTGGATAAAATTTGGCACAGAGATAGCTTATAGTCTGGAATAGCAGATAGGCTATTTTTTATCCCGGTAAAATGTATGGTTCCCGTGGGATAGATTTGTTTTAATTTTTTGAAATTACACCAGAATGGATGAATGGATCTGAATGAAAATTAGCACAGAGATAGATTATAGTCTGGAATAGCAAATTGGCTACTTTTTATCCCGGTAAAATGTATGGTTCACGTGGGATAGATTTGTTTTAGTTTTTGAAATTACACAAGAATGGCTGAACTCATCTGAATGAAATTAAGCACAGAGATAGATTATAGTCTGGAATAGCATATTGGCTACTTTCTATCCCTGTAAAATGTATGGTTCCCGTGGGATAGATTTGTTTTAATTTTTGAAATCACACCAGAATGGCTGAACGGATCTGAATGAAATTTAGCACAGAGGTAGATTATGGTCTGGAATAGCATATTGGCTACTTTTTATCCCGGTAAAATGTATGGTTCCCGTGGGATAGATTAGTTTTAGTTTTTGAAATTTAACAAGACTGGCTGAACTCATCTGAATGAAATTTAGCACAGAGATAGATTATAGTCTGGAATAGCATATTGGCTACTTTCTATTACTGTAAAATTTATGGTTCCCGTGGGATAGATTTATTTTAATTTTTCAAATTACACCAGAATGGCTGAACTCATCTGAATGAAATTTAGCACAAAGATAGATTATAGTCTGGAATAGCATATTGGCTATTTTTGAAATCACACCAGAATGACTGACCGGATCTGAATGAAATTTAGCACAGAGTTAGATTATAATCTGGTATATCTTATAGGTTTCTTTTTATCACGGTTAAATGTAGGTATTAAATTATAAAGCTATAAAAGAGGATGAAGCTAGATTACGATAGACTATACTCCTCAAGGTACAGTCTACTTCTTGATCAGCTGAAACGCGAGTGAAGCCGCGGGTAAAGGCTATATTATGTATATATAAAAATGGATGTGTGTAAATATGTATGTTGCGTATGGACTCCACCCAATGGATCTTTATGAAATTTTTGGGGTAAATATAGTTTAGTCCAGGGATGGTTCCTGTGAAGGTTTCGTGCCGATCGGGTGGAAGGAAAAAAATGCATGCTTTTAACAATTTTGGTTCAGTTTTTTTTAAATTCTTTTTTGGTTTTTTTCATAAATTTTTAAGCGGAATGCCCGGGTGGAAGACAGAAAAATGCGGGCTTTTGGCAAAGTTTTTTTTTCAACTTTTTTATAAAAATGTTTTCCTTTCATTGAATAAAAGCATCATATTAATGGAACTCAGTCGAAAAAATCAAACTCTGAACGAAAGTGCGTGTCCATTTGGTGCAAGAATCGTCCACCCAAACATTTTCCAAACAACTTTTGAACATAGGAAAAGGAATTGAATCGCACAACAAATGACATTTTATTTTCCCAAATTTTTGTCAAATGCAGCAAAATATTCAAGCCACAATTTATCAATGTTATCATGTTCAGTTTAACAATCAAATTAACTGCACTTTGTGTGTATGCCAAAAAATTTGTATATTTATACACCAACCGAAACGACCAAAAATATTGCTTATCCGCTAGCATTGAGATAAAATATACATATAAATAAATTTAGTTTCACATTAAATACACATAAGTGTTTTTTTGGGCGTAGCAACGCGCGCCGGGTACCGCTAGTTTTATATAAATATGAATCAAACGAAAATTATCTAAACATAGAAATCTATGAAGAAATAATTATTAAGAAAATCTACATATTCTCTATCGAGCATTCAATATTTACATTTCAATGTAATCAACTAAAACAATATACTTCATTGTATCTTCTAATTAAATTGCTTAAATCCAAACTCATCCACAAATTGGTCTTAAATGTTAAAAATGACAGAGAAGAAAAAGAAAAAAAAGAAATTACAATCAAACATTATTGTCATCCTTTGTTTTATCTAGCTACATATCTATACCTTTCTTATTGTATTTAGTTTTATTTTGTATATGTTTTCATGCAACAACAAAAATTAAAATGGTGGACATTTTTGTTGTTGCTTCCCATGGTATTCTAGAGCTTAGTTTTTTGTCGATAGATGGCACACCTCAAGTAGGAATACTATAGTTTATATTATATACAATGCCATAATAGCCTTTAAAAATAAGAAGAAAGAGAGAAGAAGAATACCCTTTAGAAAAAAAGAATGTCAGATTTTCGTACGTAATGTACGACTCAAAGCGTACATTACGTACAAAAAGGCAAGTGAACGAAACTTGCCGAAACTTAACAAAAAGTCATTTCGA
This sequence comes from Platycheirus albimanus, assembly GCA_916050605.2. Taxonomy (NCBI): domain Eukaryota; kingdom Metazoa; phylum Arthropoda; class Insecta; order Diptera; family Syrphidae; genus Platycheirus; species Platycheirus albimanus. Next base: position 62,114,307 of record OU696698.1, read on the forward strand.
GTTGGGTATACAAATCACATGTATTTCTACTGTTTCGTAAGGCAACGTACGTTACATTCTTCTATTATGGTTAGCCCTTAACTCATTTGGATTAAAGGAACGCCTTTTTGGTGACTATTGTTAACAATTGTTAACTATGGTTAGAAAAAGAACGCACTAACTACAATCTTGTTCTCTGGCTGGCGAGCACGAAACAAAAAGTAACAAATTGGTTTACAAGAAATCTACTCGTTGCTCTCGCTCTCATCATGGAGTATCCTAATAGGCTTTTCACACTGGATCAAAAACTCGGTTTTTGTCTAAAACCCCAAAACCTACACCATTGTATATGAAATCTATAGTAATATGGATAGCAGGATCGACTGTGGCGACACCGTGAGCCTCCAAACCTTTTTTTCAAATTTCTCGTTTTGGAGAGAAAATGTAGGTGGAAAGGTTTAAATATGTGATATTTATCAGCGACATCTATGTGTCTCCAAACCCCGTTATCTCTTACTCGTTCCCCAGACTACTATAGATTTCATATACAATGCCTACACCAAAACCACAAGGTTTCCCATGGGAGCGTTACATTAGGCGGCACAACAAAATCCCGCGTAACGTTTGCCCGCCGATTTTCATTCGATTTCAAACACTTAGTGCAAAAAAATAAAGGTCCTCGTAACGTTTTCCCGCGGTAATCCCGCATTAGGAACCTACTACTATTTGGCGGGATTAGCACTACTTTTCAAAAAGTAGTGTGCGTACTAAGAATTTTTTTAGTACTTTTGGTCAAATTTCGGAAAAAATCTGACACTTTTTTTTTTTTTTTTTTTTATATTTTATTAAATTTTGAATCTTTTCGCTGATATTTTAGTCATTTTTCTTGAAATATTCGAATTATTTTACCTCTTAGAGATTTTTTTAAAGTTCTGAGAAGAACCGGCTTAGTATAACGTATAAGTTATACTAAGAAAAAATCGCTCAGCACACCTCCTTATATACCCATTCTCATTCCCAATTGAAACGATTTCAATTGGAATTTCTTTCCGATTCTCATGATTTGGATACCCTCTTCTTTTTTCAATTGGGAATCTGCTTTGGTTTTCTTGTTGTCACGGGATAATGTTTTGCGGGAAAACGTTTGGCGGGCAAACGTGCTCGGCAAACGTTATGCGGGAAAACGTTACGCGGGAAAACATAGCCAAACCAGGTTGGTTCTTGGTGATTCTCATAATCTGGCTACCCTTTTTTAATGAATTTTTTGATTTTTCCCTTGAAAAAATAGGAAAATCAAGAAAATTTTAATTATTTTAAAAATAAAAAAAAATATATCGTTGGAAAGGGGCATTCATTACCTATCAGAAAATGCAAAAATTATCATAATAGGTGCTATATTTCAAAAGTTATTGACAAAAAACGGAGTAAAAATCGACCCTCTAGGACGTCTATTAACGAAGTTACAGCCAAAAAACAAAATGACTAAAAAATGAGAATTTCTATCATTTTTAATCGTTTTAAAACCCATATATTAAGCATAATATGCGTAAAAACAGTTAAACATTATATATCATTGGAAAGGTACATTCATTACCTTTAATAATATGTATGAATTAGAACGAAAGCTCAAACAATTCAAAAGTTATTGATGAAAACATGAGCGAGAGACCAAAATCCAAAAAATAGTGAAACACAAAAAAATTATTTTTTCTTCTTTTGATTAATTTATATCCTTCGGGACTTCCAGGTACTATTGATTATGAAAACTGTTTGACATAGGCGCCTGCCTGACAAATTTACATACCCTTAGTGGAGCAGCGAAGCTGCGTGAGCGCGGTGTGCCCCCGAAAAAGGAGGAGAAAATCAAGAGATCCCGCGAAGCGGGCCACCCAGGTCAAATTATTATTAATATTACAAATTATAAATTATAATTATTAATATTACAAATGTTACAGACACAGGCGCCTGCCTGACAAATTAACATACCCTTAGTGGAGCAGCGAAGCTGCGTGAGCGCGGTGTGCCCCCGAAAAAGGAGGAGAAAATCAAAAGATCCCGCGAAGCGGGCCACCCAGGTCAAGTTAATTACAAATGCTACAGACATAGGCGCCTGCCTGACAAATTTACATACCCTTAGTGGAGCAGCGAAGCTGCGTGAGCGCGGTGTGCCCCCGAAAAAGGAGGAGAAAATCAAAAGATCCCGCGAAGCGGGCCACCCACCCAATTGATCATGAAAACTGTTTGAAATATAGAAAGAAATGTGCGAGATATCAAATTATTAAAAGCAATCTTTAGTTTTTGAGCATAAGAGTAGGTAAATGTAAGAAATTCGCGCGAATTTTTTACATTTACCTACTCTTATGCTCAAAAACTAAAGATTGCTTTTAATAATTTGATAACTCGCATATTTTTTACAATTTCATTAACTTTGTTTACATAATTATGAAATAATGCATTGAAATTGAAAAAATATCTCTTCAAAAAATAATTCGAGTCCTTAGAAGAACCTTTTTTTTTTTTTTTGCTCCTGAGCACAACCGCATTAGTACAACTAGTAAGTTATACTAAGAAAAAATCGCTCAACACACTTCCTTATATACTCTTTAACATTTCCAATTGAAAAAAATTTAAATTTGAATTCTCATTTTTCATTGGTCCAGAATTTTTTTCAATTGGGATTTCTTTCCGATTCTCATGATTTGGATCATAGTTGCAAAAAGGCTTACTATTGTACTGAATTCGGTACTATTGGACTTTCCCGAGTACGCAAGTACCACTTCTCAATTTTCAGTACGATTTGTACTATTTTTAATTTTTGAAAAGGTTAACTATGTTCGCGCTTGTTTTTATTGTAATTTTGAATGCATTTATTACACATTGTGATGGAGGTTATGTATTCTGTTTACTGGTTCGAAAATTAAGCTTTTGAGCAATGTAACTGGCAAAATACGTTTGAAATCAAATGAAGCTTTGTCTTTTGAACTTTAACCATAAGTGTTGTCAAACAAACCTGGGGTGTAATCGGCTAATCTGATTCGTGATTGTCACATTTCTTACATGTTATAAAATAATTTTGTGCGTTTGCGCAAAGTGATCACCGGAAATCTGTCGCACTTTGGCATCACTTTTAGAGAAAACAAATGACGTTTAGTTATTTTCATTATCACATTTTCCGTTGGGCAATCGGAGATAACTCCGAAGACAAATCGTTTCTCTTCGGAGTTGTGTTTTGCTTCTGCTTTTTATGAAATATGCGGTCTGAAAACACATATATATGCGAATGTCCCAGTTTCTATATATTTTGTATTTCAATTTGAACAATTCGAAAAATTTTAATATATAATTTACTGTTTTTTGATAATTACTTTTTGGTTCTTTTGAAAATTGATACTTTTGAAAGTAGATAGTCTTCAATTTCATATAAACTCATACATACAAAAACTTTTATTTTGTTTTTCAACTTTTTGACATTTTGCCCAGATGCTATAGGCAAATCTGAACTTTATATAAATATTTGGATTATGGCGTATCAGCCCGCTTTCAAACAAAACTTTAAATATTTTGTTTATATTCTAGCCAAAAAGCATTTTAAAATATAGTTTCCGGCAATTTTAAGGGACGTGATAATTATGCCTTTATTTAGAAAAGATTGATTTAGTTGTCATTTCACGTGTTTGCTTACCACATATACGCGTTTCAGAAAAATATCTCAATTAAAAAAATGTACCTTTCTGTTATTTCTTAAAGCGTTTTTATTTTTATCTTTGATCATAAGGAGAAGCTAATTTCTCCCATTCGAAAACAACATTAGTGTAGATCTTTGACAAATCTTTGACAGCAAAAGCAAATTATTTTGTTTTATAAGTCAGCGTCAGTGGTTTATTATTTATTTATTATTATTTTTGTATGCAAGTGACACCTAAATAGCTGTCACAATGAAAAGTAACAAAAATGTGATTGTCACATGTGACAATCACCTTATCCAGACGAAATTTGTAGATTGTGACTATCACATATCACAAATCACCTTAACCGATTCCACCCCTGGGTTTTTGGTTCTCAAAAAACAAATAAGGGATTCTGATTTATTTAAGTTTCAATGTTGCTTTATTTGTTTGATTTTGATTAATTTGTATTAGAATAAAAGCATTCACTTGAATCTCTTTTCGTTTCTTTAAAAAAAAAAATGAAAAAGTAGATATAGCTACCGAAAAAAATAAAAAATAAATATTTGACAGCAAACGTCACTTCAACAGCTGATTCGTTACCTCAACTCGCCCCAGCAAAATATCAAGATTGACTTCAGGGTGACTTCCGGGCGAACCCAGTTTTTAAAAACAGAGAATTTTTTCGTTAGGCGAGTTGAGATTTTTCAAAAAACTAGTTATGGCGACCCCAGGGCGGCATGAGGGCTCAACAAACAAGGTTTTAGTAAGAACTTTGACGTATTTCTGACAGCCAAATAGTTGCCCGTTCGTTAACATCGATGATTTCAATATATGTACACCGGTATCGGTAATTTCTTAAACAATAAAACGATGTTTCTTAACTTTTCTTACAGTAGGTGTTCTTCAGCAATGGCACCCTCTCTGATACTACACATAACTAGATATACATATGTACATTTTCTCGATTTAATAGAATATTTATTTTCACTGTTTGCGTTGATTTATAATTTTAAAAAGTTCAGTACCATTTTGTCTATCTCAGTACCATTGTTTCTCAGTTTTCAGTACAATCGACAAAAGTGAATTTTCATCACTGATTTGGATACCCTCTTTGCAATTTGATTGGTCGGACACTTTTTTCAATTGCGAATCTCATCATAGTAGCGAAAAGTACTGAAAAATAGTACGAAATTTTGTTCTTGTTGATTCTCATCATTTGACCCACCGATTCATATGGAAATGAATATTTTCACATAGTACTAAGAAAAGTAGTATGTTATGCGGGAAAACGTTACGCGGGCAAACGATACGCGGTCAATCGTTGTCACGGGATAATGTTTTGCGGGAAAACGTTTGGCGGGCAAACGTGCGCGGGAAAACGTTATGCGGGAAAACGTTACGCGGGAAAACATAGCCAACCCTGAAAACAAACTGATCTTTTGGCACCATCAACTCGTCGATAAAACAGTATAGTGTTCTCAGAGTATGGGATTTTTACCGACAAAAGAGAGAAAAAGCTAGGTGTATTTCTTATTTGAGTGGGATTTTCAATAAATGTCAAGGGATTTCTTGGAAAAAGTGCCTTCAAACACTCACATATTCATGAAACGTCAAACAAAACCTAGTTTTTGTTCAGTGTGAATGCTTCAACTATGTTTCGTAAACTTTTTGAGTTTTTGGTCCAGTGTGAAAACCCTATAAGACTATTTTGGCATTGTATTTAAAATCTATAGTATTCGCAAAAAGCGGAACGTTTTGTGCGCCATCTATAGAAGACGTTCACAAGTTTGATTGGAGAGTAACTTTAGTGGTTTTTGTCTAAACTGCTATGGGAAGCAAAAACAACAATAGAAGACATTTGATGTAAAGTAGATAAGACAGACATTGACGACGTTCAGAACTAAAATAAAATGAAATGAAATTACTATAAAAATGTATATACCTACAATAATTTTGGGTCTTCAAAAAGGTCGGTTATTTGAATCCTTAATTACAAGGTACTTATACAATAAATCCGATTTTATGTCCTGAACTAAATTAAGCATAATTTATAAGTGAGAAATCGTTAATTTTTATTATTTTTGTTAGGTTTTTGTTTCATCTTTTGTATGTCATCATCATTTTATTTGAATTATGAAAGACTTCTTTTGTTTAAAGTTTGACTGAAATCGGTTATGTGTTACTTACGAGATACATAGATGTTTTCTTTTAAATCTTAAATTTGTATCCTCATTTTTTTCCTGAATAATCAAAAATTGAGAAAATAATGAAAATTGTTCGTCATTAATTAATTTCTGCGAACAAAAAAAGAAAAATCTTCAAATCTTTTAAACTTTCAAATTATAATGTCGATTGTTAAAGAGTCAAATAACTTTAATCCTCTGGCAGCTAGCTGACTGTTAAAATGACGATCGAAAAATCATCTCTCAGTCAAACAAATAAAATTTTTAATAGGCCAGGGCCAAGTACCTACCTACCATACCTATGAAAGTTTTTACAAAACGCTTAATTAATTTTTCAGATTTCCACACGGAATTTCCACCAGAAAAATTAATAAATAGTCGGTTCAGAGTAAAAACAGCTAAACACATTTTTGCATTTTTTAGAAATAATTTTAACAGTAAAATTGTTCGTAATATTTGAAGTAATTCAAAAGCATTGGATAATTTTGCACCCCTCTTAACTAAACTCAAAGATTCTTTAAACTCAGTTTAAATTTAATTTACTTAGGAACATACTTTGAATCATTCAAATCAAAACAACATCAATTGTTTTTTGCGGTTTTATTTTTTATTTGCGTTTTCATTCATGACAAAATTTTCGTGGGTAGACATAACATATAAAATAAGGCGAAAGCAGACAAGGAAAGTCATGCACATGTACATTCGCACATAGATATCAGTTTAATCTTGACTTTACATTTCTTCAATTCTATTTCTTAGTTTTAGATTTGTTTTAACTTTTTTAAATGATTAGCTACATAATTTAATTACAAATGTTTTTTATTTTGTTTTCTTCGAAATCGCAATCCCATTTGTTCAGCCCGATATCTGGGAAGTACTTTATTCTAATGACAGATTCGTTGCTTGGTAAATTTATAACTAAGTACAGGTAAACGAAATTGTCTTTTAATTGTTAATGACTAGACTCAATAAAAATATACTTTGTGTTAAATTTGTAATCAAATAGATATGTTAATAAGGATTTCATTTGCCTAAACAATTTTTTACAAAGTTTATAATTTGCCTTCCCTCTTCAGTATTAATATTATATTACCAACTGGAATGAATAAACCTAGCCCTACAACTAAGCAACCAATAAAAAAATACGGGAAGAATTCCGGGTAAGGATGGCTCCATGTCTTTTTGACTTGATTTGTAGTTGAATTGACTGTTATTATATTTTGAACAAGACCACCTTGGGTAAGTTTTCCCGATGGGATGACATTCATTTTTGCAACTACTTGTATAATTTGTTGATTCTCGTAAACTGGTTCTATGTTTGAAATTTTTGTGAATGAAATTTTGATTGGTTCCAAAGGCTCTTTATAACGTCTAATTCCTTGGCCATAGTTCTCGTAGAGGTTGCCACGGAATTCACGATGAATCTCACTCCATTGACCAATAAGTTCGACTTTTATTGAAGATTTAGGATCAAGTTTTCGTCCAAAATAGGCTTTCTATAACAAATTTGCAAATTTAGAAATAGTTTTTTTAATATAGGTGCTTATGAAGAAAAAGGTTTTTCCGTTCAGTTTTAAAAGTCTTGGGGTACACAAACTTTAAGCTACTATTTCAACACCAATATGATGTAATGTTTTTTAATAGGCACCATACTAAAAGCAATTACTTTGAGATTTATCATAAATGAAACTAAGATAAACCACCGACAAAAGTTAACCTCTGAAACTTTCCAATCAAGTTGGAGAATATTCGATTTACTGAAAATCTGGGATAATGCATTTAATTGATGGCACCCATAAAATATTCAACATCTACTCAGGATCTATAACATATACGTACTTCTCTAATTTCTATGTTTCCGGAGCCATTTACAAACTGTATCTGTATGTCACTATCCTCTCGTTCAAATCTGATGGGAAATTTTTCAAATATTCCGCTTGCAATGCCCGATGTATTCAATTTGATTTTTTCAATGAATCCGTAATCAATATAGCCATAAACTGTGTTCTTCTTAAAACTAGGATTTTGAAGTGTACTTTTTCCCAACAAAGTCTTGTAGTTATGTTTTATTCTAGTCCATGGCTCGTAGGTTATGTTAAGAATTTCATAGAATAGTGGAAGGATCTCTACCAAAACGTTAATGTCAGAATCTGGGCCAAACTATTCAAAAATTCAAAATAGTGTTATAGACAATCTTCTAATTTTCATTAAATTTTTGACTTACAAAGTCATCTTCAAAGATCATTAGTTGACAAGAAGCACTGTCATTTGACATTATGGATGCTTCACTAAAGGAACAAAGTTCGGTGTTAGATTTGTCCTTGTTTGTTGCCTTAGCTATGTAAAAGTTTATCTGAAATTAATAGAAAAAATATTGTTTCACCAAAGTAAATAATTCTTATTACATGAAAGCTTTTATTATCTTAAGATGTTTAGAAGTAACTTTAGTATTTATAATAATTGTGCACAAACCTCTGTTTTATAAAGTGTGTTCATTATTTTGTCCTTTACTGTTTGCCACGGTATCCAACCCAATAGCGGTGATGTATCTCTTTCTTGACATAGTTTCTTGTATGATTGATTTCCTTCAAGTACTCCATCACGTATTTTCAGAAATGAATAATCGCCTTTGATATTCTTCACATGATCCTTACATAAAGTCCGATAAAAAATGTCCTATGTACATAAAACACATAGAAAATGGAACACATTTTTGGATTATCTTAAGGATTTCATATTGCGGTGCTTTCACGGCTATAATATTTTTGAATTTGTGAAATTCAATAAATTACAATTATTTTTGTCTTTTCAATTAATAATTGGTATCAGGGTTCCCACTTCTCCGAAAAATGTTCGCAGTAGATTTGCAAAAAAAAAATGCAGTAAGTAGATGGAATATTTTCGCAGTAGATTTTTTTTTAACAAAATATATAAGGTATTTGAACAAAATAAATAGAAATAAATAAAGCATAACATTCATTTTTCTTCTTAACATAAAAACAACAAACAAAAAGGCTATACATTATATATTAGGTATACCTAGGTTCATATTATCATAATATCAGTCTTTTACGTTTGATTTTATAATTTTTTTTCGTAAAATAAAGTGCAGTAGATTGTATTTTAAGGCAGTAGATTTATGTTGAAATGCAGAAGATCTGCTGCAATTGCAGTAAAGTGGCATCCATGATTGGTATATGCCTTTTCTTATTATTGCAATGGGTTTATAATTCGCTTAAGGCTGAGAACAAATACAAAATATTTTTTAAGAAACTGTAACGTAAATAGGATAATTAAAAAAAAAACACACACAACACAGATCTGTCATAGGAAGGTACGAGGAAATTTCACACAAAGGAAATATTCCGCCATGACGTAGAAGCGACATCTGAAATGAAAGAGGGAAATTAAATTGTTCACCTCACATTCAAATATCCAAATGTCCCCTCCATCCTATTCAACTGCCGACAGACTCCGACCTCCCTTCCTTAATATCCTATGGATTATAAAAATAATAAGGAAATCAATGTCCACCTGCAATTGTGCCTATCAGTGAGGAAGTAGGAAGAGACAAGCAACCCATCAAAGAGGTAATCCTTGACTCCTATATCAAGGAACAGCCACTCCGAAGTCCTACGTCAGGGTATCGGTGTATCTAGTAAACCTAAAACTGGAATACTTACATGTTGCTTATGTTGCCTCTTGCTCTTTCCACTCCCTTCACATCCCTTAATATCCTAATTCATCCCGATCACAGAAGCGCGGAACATCCATCAGCCTACCCCAGGTACTGACCACAAAACCCCGCAGAACAGCCTAGTAGATACCTGATGCCATGCCCACGCCTATCCGCTACAAGAGCTAGGTGTTCCGCTTGTAGCATTATCTCCATGTAGCCTACACCTGGAAACCATAAACCTTACTAATACACCCATAACTATATTTAGACCACGAATGCTATCTCTAACTAATTCATCTTCATACCCAGAGACCTCACTCCGGTTCGCATCTAATCGTCTAACTATGGCTATCTGATTTACGTGAATTGGGATGAAAGTAACCTTTTGCCGGCAACGCCCCCTTTCCAGTTGGCAGTCCAAGAAGAATGGCCAACTAGAACGGCATGCGACAACGCAAGGTTATGGCCGAGATCGACCGTCGCGGTGGCCGGCAGTACCCTAGCCGCAGCTAGCACAGTCTGGCCATGGGTACTTGCTCCGGGATCTATACGACCGGTGTTACCTCTTTTTTTCTTACACTGCCGACCGATGAACTCTGGTGGTCGAGTTCGAATACTGATTCTAAAAAGCTTATTGGCCCTCATAACTGACGAAGATTAGATGGTCTTGAATTGATCGATAAAGTAAGTGATTCTATGGTGCACCTCATATTACAATGAGTGAACGTAGACGACGAGAAAAGAATTGAGATGTATTACTACACCAACCCGCAGAACTCAAACCGTATTTCGCGCGATGGAAAGCTCACCACAGGTGTTCGTGGAAGCTATGGCTAAAAGATACTGTCTACGCGTTCGGTTGCCACGATGATATACCGAGCGCGGACGTAGAGGTGTCTAACTTACAGGGGAGGGAGGATCTATGATGGTTGTCGATCCCCCTGGTCTCTTTACCCTCCCAATTGATGTTAAAAATCATCTCTCTTAACATCAACCTTGGTTGACCGCAGACCTTTGAGTCCCCAAGACTCACTGAATTTTATTGGGCAACCCCTAAACAAGAAAGCAAGCAATACCTTGCCTGCTTAAATGTACGTCTCAATCTAAAACATGATAATCAAACGAGGAACTATTCCCTCATACCCTATCAAAAGACCTAAACCAAAAGACACCAAATGTACACACACCGTATTGTCATTCCGAGAAGAAGTGAGGGGGGGGTACCACTCTCCCTTGGATAATCTTACTCCATGACTGAAAACTTATCAAAAATCATCTAAAAGAGAAATCTAAAAATTCTTCAAAGAAATGAATACACGGAAGATCTTCGTGAAAACGTTATAAAAAGATTGTTTTGTTTTATTCAAAGGTGAAAAATACTAACAGCTAATGTCTTAGAATTATACTTAAATTTACCTTAACGAACTAAATGGATTCGTACAAAGTGTCCGAATAAACGACTAAAGTTAAGCTATATAACACTATCTTAATTTTCTTGAGTTCATAAAATGACTCGTAGTACAATTATTTGAATTTATGACGGTATAGTTCAACTATCTGCACCTTCTTAAAGGTGAATTAAAAGAGATTAAATTTAGAACGTAACAATGTTCAAATTATTTAAATTCTAGGTCAATATTCAGTTTATTGTTTAGTATCAGTAAAAGATACTTTATTAAAGTTAGAGTAAGTGTAGTAGGGCTTAGTAAATTCAAATGCAAAAAAAAAATAAAAAGAAAATAATAAAAGATAAAAGTAAAGAGTAATGGACAACGATATACACGACAAAAGAAACAGTAACTAGATCCAAAGATGACCAAAAAGGTGAGTTACCTGGCCTAGTACCAAGAGCAATGACACCAAGAACGAAATTGGGCGTCAATACTTAACGCGGCGGTGAAAATTACTAAAATATTTAACGGAAGCTAACTTCAAACGATGTACGCAAATTAACATGGATCATATCCATGTAACCTGAAGACGTTATACTCAAGCACTTCACTGTAACGTGCTTATTTACGGATAAATAAAAATATAGTTGGAAAATATCTTAGTCTTCATTAAGCATACCGCGGTCTATTTCAAAAGAAGAAAAAAAAAATCTAATCACAAGAACGAAACGACAACGAAAGGAAAGATACCCGGAATAGATGATCGTAATTTAACTACTAGTACCATATATGCGAGATCCCAATTCGATCACTCGCATATACTCGATAAAATTCAATATCAATAGCAATATAGTGTAAAGTAAAAATTATAGGTTTATTTATTTGTTTAAATACAATACTACCAATAGGGCAGTAAGGAATTTCGTAGCTTCGGAAGTGCACTCCTGATCGCTGAAAAGTAAAAAAAAATTGTAACTACTCCTAGCTATTGCTTATTAAAAATTGATTGTTATCCAGCCTTGAGCACACAAGCAGAATGCTGAAGTTGAATCTCAACGTAATTCAACAATGTAGTTAATCTCAAGCTACCGTCTTGGGTATATTCGCGACAATGACGACAATGATCAAATAAGGTAAAATTTCAAGATACGAATCAATAGTAGCGGACGAAATAGGGAGTCTATTACCGATAGACTCTTTGGATGTAAATCATTAAAAGATATTACACTTAAACACGAGTGCATACAGGCACAGGAGTTCGAAGTATTCATAAAAAAAAAGAAAGGAAATGCACGCGACGTTAATGAGCGAACGCGGCTGGTCGCTACTGACACAAAACACCGAAAAAGAAAGAAAAATTATTAGTATAAGTCAGAAACGACTGAGTGTGAAAATAAAAAGAAAAGTTTAGCATTAATGCTTAAAGGTTTTTTTTTTTTGTACATAGGCGGATGCCCCTAGTGATAATTGAGTTTAAAATTGCCTTCTGGTTATCAGTACCGGAAATAGCAAGAGCTCAAGCTCCATAGGCTCTAAAATCTCGTTAAAAGATATCGATCTGAACACACACTATGCTCTAAACAACTCAATTTCACTACACTCTATCTTGGATAAATGTATATGTTCGTCTATTTAACTATTTCACACTAATAATCAAACACAGTAATTATATATTTTTTTTTTTTAGAATAAAGATATCAAAGATAATAATATATATAATAATATAGATATATAAAGTAATATGCACATGACCATTGGTCCTTGGATGGATCTCAGTATACATTAGTGCTGTATACGCCAATAAAAAAAATCACCACCGTCCGTGGTAATTGACGTCGTACGTTGGCGTTGAACGCCGAGTATATGTCACCATGCGTTTATCGGTAACAAATTTTTGGCATAGGGGATCCGAGCTTCAGTGCTCTCTTCGGGATCACCAATATAATTAATTTCAAAAGGGTTACCTGGGTATTGATGTGTAATTTACAACTTGCAGGGTTCAGCTGGTGCAACACTTGAAAATTTGCGGGAACAAATGATGAAAGATGTTGAGAATACTGCTGCGTCCCTTGATGATAATTTTATTTTTGATATGTGAGTTGACTGGAACTGCTGAGGGACCGGCATCTGTGGCTATGCACACGCCTGGCGTCCGGTTGAGTTGCTCCCACGTTGATGAAGCTATTCTAAAATCCCTCGCTGGGGCCTTCAGCCTATCGTGGCTGGGTACCTCCTGTGTAACAACTGATCGTAAGGCAGTGTAGATAGCTGGAGTAATTGTATCTCCAAATACATCTCCTGTTGCGCCGGCAGGGCGATGAATGTATATATAATGTGGTGTTCCTTAGCAAGGAGCACCAGGGTACTGGGCGTGGTATATGTATGTGGTTAGGAGCGAGCCAATATTTGGATCAACGCTCCGTTACCACGTGTATATATGCTCAGGATCCACCTGGCGACAATACGCAATTGTCGTTGAGCGTATTTTTGCAGCCACCAGATATAAAATAATTGAGGAGTTTCCAATGTAATGCATAAGAACGCACAATCGCATATATTTGTATATTTGTATATATCAATATAGAGGCCTCAGGGCACGAGGTGTCGTTTTGCACACAAAAAAAAAATTGAGTGAGCGTTGCTTGAGTTGCAAGGATAATGGCACAAGAAGAGGAAAATGTGCATAAAAAAAAAATCTCGCTGCAGCCTCGCCTGCTCGTTCTGGGATGTATGATGCTGGTCTATATTCCTCCAGGAATGTGATTAGGAACTCCTAGAATATAGATTTCACTACATTAGCATCTCTTCCAAGTGACGCTACCAAGAATTTTTATGATTGTAGCAACGCAAATAATAATTGTTTGCCCCAATCATTAATAATTGATTTACTTACCTAGATTTCAGGAATGTTCCTAACGAAAAGTAATTATTTTTACCAATTGCAGTAGCAATTGGAAGGATTCTCAGTAGAGAAACCGAAACCACCACAAAATGGGCGCGGCTGCTTTTTTTTTTTTTTGTTTTTGTCTCCTGTGTTCGGCGGTGGAGATGTTGCTGTGTCGACGTCTGGCTTCGAAATGAATTCCACATTCAATTTTCTAGCCTATATTTCCCCTCTTTCCAGGTAGCCGCACGCCATGTTGATTTTTGCTACTTCCTTTCTCTATTACTCGTTGCAATACAAAGTACCGAGTTAGAAGGAGGAAAGTACCGAAACCTAATGGGTAGTGCTCACTAAGCTACATTACAGAGTGTAACATTACGCTGGGTATTATATAGGTTCGATTAATTGGGTGCACGCGAATTTATGTGAATAGATGTCAAGTGTCTTCGGAATTATGGTTCTGCTTTCGTATAAGTTGATGCGGTTGAGAAATGACACAATTTCTGACAACTTTTACTTTCATTATCAAAAAAAAAAAAAACAATTCTGTGAAGATATTGCCTAAGAGTTGTCAACTAGACCTGAAAATGGTTTGACACTTCTCGGTTGACGTTTCTTTGCAGGGTTTAGCACTACTACATTCATTGCTCCACACACCAGTGACATCTAACACTTCTCGAAGTTCTGCACATTAGTCATTTTGCAAATCAAATAAAGGTCGGTTGCTTTTGGTTCTATCATATTTTACCTAATACGTTCGCAGTGTTTTGCCTACTTGCGAAATAATTCTGAATATGACTCGATTAATACTCAAACCGCTGTCGAAAGATAGAAACCGGTCTGTCATGTGTTATCACAGTAGAACACGAACAAATGGGTTAACGCCTTTGCTCGGTTACTTGTTCTCACTTGATTTGACTTTTATTGGACATTCACTTACATAGACGTTGTCTTCGTGAGCGAATGATATTCATGGTGAACTTCCAAATCTGTCACTAATTCTGACTCGTTTGTCAAGTAGTGTGAACTACAGAGTGTGATAAGCAATCTAATACTCTCTATCCTTATATCTTTTGATCTCTACTCACATTATTTTTAGATATTTGCTTGCCGATCTTTCACCACCGTGTCATGTTTACTATGCTCACCAAAATATCTTTTCCTGCCTTTCTCCACAATGCGTCTGTCCTGCATTCACATTTCCGTGTGAACATGGCTTCAATTCAGAAATAGCGAGTAGCCGCATACTCGTCATTTCGTTGTATTTCTATAAGGTGGGGAAACATCTGCCAAATGGAAGGCAGACAGAATTTGGAAGTGCATTGGAAGGCCATTCTGGAAATGACATTTTTGTCTGGGTGGATTCTATTTGTGGAATCCTTTCAGGAGTGGGGTAAAATGACTGCGTTCAAGGTAGAGTGAGGCTATGAATAATTTCGCTGGTAGATGGCATTGGTGGGAAATTTATTTGCATGCCATTCTGCAAAAAGTTTTCCCTACAAAGCTTGGAATTTCGACTAAGCCTGCTTCGTCGAACCTCCAAGAAAAAGGAGAACTTCTCACAATAACTTTCGACTGGGGCTTCTTGCCTTTCGTATCATACTGATACTGCAACTCTTTACCGTCTAGTTGGTGGAAGACAAAAAAAATTAAAAACATTCCGTATAGGATATGTATTCCGTATGATATGTCAGCAGTCTGGGTGTTCTTATTACACATCTGTTGATACTTAAGAAAATATTTTTGTAGGAAGTATATACCTACAGTACGTCAGGGTTTTTATATTCTATTGGACATCGGACACCACCAAGAAATTATTGCATAAGTATACCAAGAGTCTCATGCACAGCTGAGAGCCGGGCATCTGATTGCAAAAAAAAAAATTTTTTTTTTTTTTGAGGTCTTCTACCTTTTCAGATGTCTTAATACAATACTTGCTTCTAGCAAAAAAAAAAATTAACTTTGATGTCGATTATGCCAATAGAACATTTTAAAAGAAAGTCAGGTTATATGGGTCTAAATCCGGGGTATAATTACGATTCAATTATCTTATCTCTTTAAGTCCTTAGTATGACACGTCCACTTGTGTCCTCGCCTATCTTCAACTTCATATAGGTTTTCACCAACTTTATTAGTAACGCGAACTTTAATAAATTTCGGGCACAACTTCGCACTCAGGTGCTTCGTTGCGTCGCTTAGAACATGATTTCTTCGATATATCTCATCACCTATTTTAAATGTTACAATTCTGCTACGGATATTGTAAGTTTTCTCATATGCTTCATGAGTTTTAATCAAAGCTTGCTTCAAGTAGGAATGAATAATATTCATCCTTGCAGCCTTGGGAAGCCAATCTATCTCCGAACAGTTCAGTCCACCCAGCTCCCTCAAAAGACGATAGTCTGCCCCATGTTCTATCATACGTTGTCCGTAAAGGGCTTCGTATGGAGACATCGTGAGAGTGGAATGTACTGTCGTGCGTAAAGCACTACTGATCGAAGACAGATGGGCATCCCAATCCGTCTGTCGAGGATTGACATACGATCGGATTGCTGCTAAGATTGAACGGTTCACTCGTTCACTTGCATTCGACTGGGGAGCATACACTGCCGTTCGGTAGTGTTTGACCCCGAAAATATTCAAAAACTTCTGGAACTCCTTCCCAACAAATTGCGTACCATTGTCAGAGAGGATACTCTCTGGTACTCCGTACATCAGAAACACCTCATCTTTTAGAAATTTGACCACGCTCGCGGCTGTTGCCTTGCGTAGTGGTTTGATGAAGACAAATTTAGTCAGTTGGTCCAACACGATCACTATATAAACATTACCGGCTTTCGATCTTGGGTATGGCCCAAGAAAATCAACATACAAATGTTGAAACGGCCTGTCTACTACAAAACTGTTTCCCATTTCTGCTCGTAATGTCATATTAGCTGCCTTACTGGTCTTGCATGTCTCACACCGATCAACATAAAGTTTGACCTGAGTGTACATACCGGGCCAGTAGCATCTGTCTTTCAACCTATAAACCGTCTTCACCACCCCACCATGCGAAGCGCGCGGCGGATTGTGAGCCAGAGAGATAAGAGATTCAGTCATCTCTGAAGGAACCCACAACTTCCAAGTTAGATCGTCGGCCAAGGGATTACCACCCGCATGTTTGGTGCGTTTGTATATATACCCTTCCGACACTTTAAGATCCGGTAACCGCTCCTGTTCCTTCCTGATATGACTGATGATGTCCAGATAACCTTCGGATTTAAAGGATGGATCCTCAAGATCGATGTGAAGTACCTCCGAGGCATCGATCTGTGGGAGGCATGATAGGAAAGCTGACACTGTCAACTCATCGTCTTCATAAGCTCTGGATAGAGCGTCTGGCACGACATTTAGTGTTCCCTTTCTATGCTCCACCACAAAATCGAATCCTTGAAGTCGCATACTCCACCTCGCTAATCTTCCGGTTGGATCTTTCATGGTCATCAACCATCTCAGGCTGGAATGGTCCGTAATAACGCGAAAATGGTACCCCTCAACGTACGATCTGAACTTTTGGATACCTTCAAAAGCTGCTAAGCATTCGCGTTCAGTCACCGAATAGTTTCTCTGTGCAGCGTTCAGTTTCCGGGAGAAGTAGTATATAGGCTGCTCCGCTCCGGATTCGTCTCGCTGACAGAGCACACATCCGATGCCAGTCGCGGATGCGTCGCAGAGAATAATGAATTCCTTGGAGAAGTCTGGATTGACCAGTACAGGTGCTGAAGTTAAAGCTTGCTTGATTTGCAGGAATGCTTCAATAGCTTCTGGTCCTAGCTTGAAGACTTTTCCCTTTTTCAAAGTCTCGGTCAACGGTGCGGCTAGGGTGCTGAAGTCCTTAACAAATCGCCGATACCAACCTGCCATACCGAGAAATCGGCGAACTTGACGAGTTGTGGTTGGTAAAGGAAAACTTGTGATAGCTGCGATCTTATCTGGATCGGCTTTCAAGCAACCCTGACCGACCTTATAACCGAGATAGTGAAGCTCATCAAAACAAAACTTCGACTTCTCGACGTTTATCGTCAGTCCTGCATTCGTCAAACACTTTCCGACTATCTCCAGAGTCTCCAGATGTTCGTCGAAATCCTTCGACACAACCAACAAATCATCTAAGTATACGAATACTTGATCTCGTAACCCCGATGGAATTACGCGACTCATGAGGTAACTCAAACTTTGTGCCGCATTACATAGACCGAAAGGCATGACCTTAAATTGGTACAGTGGTCTGCCTGGTACTGTAAAAGCGGTCTTCTCCCTTGAACTTTGCTCCAGCGGTATCTGCCAAAACGCATCCTTCAGATCCACGCTAGAAATATAACGTGTTTCTGTCAGACGTGCTAGCAGCCCCTCTATGTGCGCGATTGGACGCGCATCCTTCTTCGTTACGGAGTTCACCTTTCGAAAGTCCAAGCACAATCGGTTCTTGCCAGGCTTGCGAACAAGCACCACAGGAGAACTCCATGCGCTGGAACTTTCTTCGATTACTCCTAACGATAGCATACGGTCCAATTCCGCGTACATTAGGGTTTGTATCGCTGGAGAAACGGGGTAGTACCTCTGCTTTATAGGTACGGCGTCGCCCGTGTCTATGTAATGTTGCACTAGATTTGTTTTCCCGAGTCCATTGACTGCGAAGGAAGGAAATCCACGAACAACTGCTTTTAGTCGCTTAGACTCTTCACTATTTAACTTAATCTGGTTGGTGGGTCTCTCATCTGGCCCACCGGTCGCCATCCCTGAAAGACCCGCAATTATATGAGGCGCGATTTGGAATTTCTGCCAAAAGTCAACGCCTAAGTACAGACGTTGGCTTAACGATGGCACAATATACAGATCAATGTCTCTTGTTACCCCCTTATATTGGATCGCTGTCGTGATCACTCCGACTATGGATTGCTTATGTCCATCGGCCGTGGACACGGTAGTCTCTACCTTCCTTATCGTAACGTTTTTGTCTTTCAAATAGGGGATAATATCAGTGCCTAAGCAACTGATACTTGCTCCTGAATCGAGGAGACCTAAAAGGCTGTCACCGAATAGACCGACCGTCACATAAGGACGTGGGTCATTCGATTCTCGACCTATTGTTGCTGACGCTACGTTACGATAAGTAGTCCGCTTCCGATGGAAGCGCTCCCTTGTTCGTCGTATCCGTTTGGATAACTTCGGAAAAGTAACAACTCTTTTACGCACTTCGTTATAATTGCGTAGCCTCTCATGGAAAGGTTTACGGTATAAAGGTTCTGAAATATTCTTATCTAAATTTAAATCTGAATAGGGTTTTGGTTCTTCATTTATCATAGGGATTGTTCTACAATCATTTTTATTTGGTTCTAAAAATTCATTATTATTCTGGTTTGGCTTTAAAATTGTGAATTTCGGAAGTTCAAGCGGCTTTGTCGGCTTGGACACTTGACCTCCGGGTGAATCTAGTTGGAGCGAACCCCCCCGGTTGATGGGTTGTTCCTCCTCTCGTTTCCCGCTAGGCACTTAGGACACGATGGACTATACGCGTCGGCTAGTCCGCAGCGGAAGCAAAATATTTTATCAATGGGCTTGGGACAATCGCGGAAGCTATGACCAAGAGCTAAGCAATTCCAGCATTTCAATAAACTTCGATCCCTCTGGATCGCTTCAATATGTGACGAGGGCAATGCCACGGTTAAATCTTGGCAAGGTTCTTCCTCGATTTCATTCACAAATCGTCGGGCAGGAGGGCGTTGTGCTGATGGCACAAAACTTGGACGTGTTGAGTCATAGTAGGAATGAGACTTTTCGATCGCACGGCATAAATATGCTAAGTCTCGTAGACTTGAGGTGCTGTATGTTATGAGTAGCTCACTCATCCTCCTCCTAACGTTGGTCTTAATGATTTCGATTAATTCTTTCTCCGTACGCGGAACTCGCATTTTCGAATTAATCTTCATAATGGCATCATAGAAGTCAGTGAATGACTCGCCATTCTGCATCTTCCTATCCGACAGCTTACGGAAAAGCTCTGTATCTGTTTCTAAGCTTCGATACTGCTCGACAAGAGCAGTCCTCAGATCAGTCCAGCTAGACTGTCGGTTCCGCTTTAAGTATACCCAATACCACGCTTCAACCGAACCAGAGACAAAGTGATAAAAATTCATCACTATCTCGTCCCATGGTACGTTGTTGCTGTACCGGATACAATCGAGACGGAACAAGAAGTCATCGACAGACATATTTTTGCCGTCAAACTTCAACCCCCACTTGTGATATTGAGGAGCTCGGCTAGATGAAGTAGTGTTTGAACCGGTACGTCTACGCGGAGACGGCGGTGAATCGTCGAAATTGAACGTGTTCATCTTTTGTAGGAAATCGTCTACATTAGCGGCTCGATTCATTTGTGCTGGGTTGATGCCTTGCAGACACAGATTCGCACCTGTTGGATACGTCGGAGTTACCATCGCTGCTAACTCATCTTCAGGCGGCATATGGTCCGTTAGGTTCCTTCGGGCACTCTTACTGCCAGAGGGAGCATTAATGGTGACTACGCGTGCAGCGTCCGTACCATTAGTAGGTTTGCCAGGCGGTTTGTGTGTAGTTGAAGTTTGAAGCATTGGTATAGGCTGAGTAGGTGGTCGTAGTGGTGGTTGTACCGGGGGTTGCACTGGTGCTTGAGTGGGAGGCTGCGTCGCAGCAGGTGGAGGTTGGCTTTGCATGCTACTTCGAATTATATTAGCGACTTGTTCAAGTAGGTAATTCTGACTTTGGGTCAATTGTTCTTGAATAAACCTTCTCTCATCGCAACGATGCGCTTCGATAGAAGCTGACACAATGTCTTGGATGTATGCTGAATGATCAGCAGCATCCTTGTGACGTTGTGCTTCCTCTGCACTCACATCTTCTACATCACCAGGGTTAATCCCTGTATCATTCCCCGTTTGGTCGAAACCACCCTCCGATTGATCATCTTCCGGATCAACTAACGGAGGTACTGGACCTACGCCTTGGCCTGGTCTCAAAGGCATAATTATTACGTCACGCAAATTAGGGTTATAAGAGCTTTGCTTCTCAACTCTCTGATTTTTACCGCTCATTGGACTAAAGATAAAATTAGTGGAACTAGTTTGGAAAATCCGATAATTGAGGATAAAAAGTGAGTAGCCCGTGAGCTATTTCCTCTAACGGATGCTACTCAAGTATCAATACAAAAAAAAAAAAAAAAGGGTGTCAGTAAAAGACAAAGTGAAAACAAGTAATTTTAAGTAAGTGTATACCGTGAGCTATACCTCCAACGGAAATATTTCAAAAATTAATAATCTGCAGAAGTTATATGAGTATAAATTCAATAGTGCTTAAAACTAAGTGCGAATAAGTATATTTTATTCAAAAAAAAACTTATGTGATACTATTATTAAGGATATCTGGAAAACATTCCAGATGAGTATTCAGATAGATACTTATCTATATACTTAAATATATAAATAAATTCAAAAATCTTATTTATTGAAATTTGTACTTAATAGTCGATATTAATACGATACTCTACAATCAATACTTAAAAAAAAAAATTATGCTTAAAAAGGTGGGTATTATTTCATAAATTCTCAAAAATCTCAAAAATCTAAATAACTCAAAAACTCGAAACTATATAATCTCAAAAATCTCAAAAGTCTAAATAACTCGAAACTGTATAATCTCAAAAATCTCAAAAATCTCAAAACTATACTTAAATGTATCTCAAAAAAAAATTTTATAAACTGGGTTTCATAAAGGACTCGGGAGGTGGTACCCCTCCCTTCTTCGGAATTTGGCGTGTACATTTCGGTTCGGTTTCTGAACCGGTCAAAAAAAAACAAAAAAAAACTTAGAGTGTGTGGTCTTGTTAAAGCTTTACGGCGTTCTGAATATCAAAGAAAAGACAATTGCTCATAAACGAAAAGTTGATCGGGTAAGTAATGGTAACATTACGCTACTGCTGACGTACATCGGGTATGAAAACACCAATTACCGGTTAGCGCTTCATGTCCCATGGCTTACCGTCACTTCCTAACGGAAATCAAAACTGACTGAAATCTTCAATTACAAATTGGGTAAAATAATAATTAAAGGTGAAAAGTTGATTTTCAGATGAACCAAATTGGGATCGTAATTGAACGGATGACCAGCTTCTGCAGCTGACGTGCGTCGGGCAAAAAGCTCCAACCACCGGTCAGAAGACCTGCTCATACTACTCTCTTACGACCGGGATCTCAGACATCACTTGCGGGACATATCGACACCTCAGCATCTGACAATCAGGCAAATTCCCTGCCTAATCCGGACAGAGATCGACGACGAACCTATGTGACAAGAGGTAATGGAAAGTGGATAGACCTAATGCAACAGACTGATTCGGGACATATCACCAAACCACTGGACAAAATAGTGCCTATACCACGAATCTCGATGACGTTCCTCCATCTAAGATACTTGATCATCACAAAAAAAAAACTTCGATCAAAAACTGAAAAATTCTGAAAAATTTTCAAAAATTCTTAACTTCTCTCTACGTCACTCTGAATCGACCTAACTTTAATCAATTCAAATCTAATCTTCTCAAGCTAATTCGGGCCCCACGTTGGGCGCCATCTGTAACGTAAATAGGATAATTAAAAAAAAAACACACACAACACAGATCTGTCATAGGAAGGTACGAGGAAATTTCACACAAAGGAAATATTCCGCCATGACGTAGAAGCGACATCTGAAATGAAAGAGGGAAATTAAATTGTTCACCTCACATTCAAATATCCAAATGTCCCCTCCATCCTATTCAACTGCCGACAGACTCCGACCTCCCTTCCTTAATATCCTATGGATTATAAAAATAATAAGGAAATCAATGTCCACCTGCAATTGTGCCTATCAGTGAGGAAGTAGGAAGAGACAAGCAACCCATCAAAGAGGTAATCCTTGACTCCTATATCAAGGAACAGCCACTCCGAAGTCCTACGTCAGGGTATCGGTGTATCTAGTAAACCTAAAACTGGAATACTTACATGTTGCTTATGTTGCCTCTTGCTCTTTCCACTCCCTTCACATCCCTTAATATCCTAATTCATCCCGATCACAGAAGCGCGGAACATCCATCAGCCTACCCCAGGTACTGACCACAAAACCCCGCAGAACAGCCTAGTAGATACCTGATGCCATGCCCACGCCTATCCGCTACAAGAGCTAGGTGTTCCGCTTGTAGCATTATCTCCATGTAGCCTACACCTGGAAACCATAAACCTTACTAATACACCCATAACTATATTTAGACCACGAATGCTATCTCTAACTAATTCATCTTCATACCCAGAGACCTCACTCCGGTTCGCATCTAATCGTCTAACTATGGCTATCTGATTTACGTGAATTGGGATGAAAGTAACCTTTTGCCGGCAACGCCCCCTTTCCAGTTGGCAGTCCAAGAAGAATGGCCAACTAGAACGGCATGCGACAACGCAAGGTTATGGCCGAGATCGACCGTCGCGGTGGCCGGCAGTACCCTAGCCGCAGCTAGCACAGTCTGGCCATGGGTACTTGCTCCGGGATCTATACGACCGGTGTTACCTCTTTTTTTCTTACACTGCCGACCGATGAACTCTGGTGGTCGAGTTCGAATACTGATTCTAAAAAGCTTATTGGCCCTCATAACTGACGAAGATTAGATGGTCTTGAATTGATCGATAAAGTAAGTGATTCTATGGTGCACCTCATATTACAATGAGTGAACGTAGACGACGAGAAAAGAATTGAGATGTATTACTACACCAACCCGCAGAACTCAAACCGTATTTCGCGCGATGGAAAGCTCACCACAGGTGTTCGTGGAAGCTATGGCTAAAAGATACTGTCTACGCGTTCGGTTGCCACGATGATATACCGAGCGCGGACGTAGAGGTGTCTAACTTACAGGGGAGGGAGGATCTATGATGGTTGTCGATCCCCCTGGTCTCTTTACCCTCCCAATTGATGTTAAAAATCATCTCTCTTAACATCAACCTTGGTTGACCGCAGACCTTTGAGTCCCCAAGACTCACTGAATTTTATTGGGCAACCCCTAAACAAGAAAGCAAGCAATACCTTGCCTGCTTAAATGTACGTCTCAATCTAAAACATGATAATCAAACGAGGAACTATTCCCTCATACCCTATCAAAAGACCTAAACCAAAAGACACCAAATGTACACACACCGTATTGTCATTCCGAGAAGAAGTGAGGGGGGGGTACCACTCTCCCTTGGATAATCTTACTCCATGACTGAAAACTTATCAAAAATCATCTAAAAGAGAAATCTAAAAATTCTTCAAAGAAATGAATACACGGAAGATCTTCGTGAAAACGTTATAAAAAGATTGTTTTGTTTTATTCAAAGGTGAAAAATACTAACAGCTAATGTCTTAGAATTATACTTAAATTTACCTTAACGAACTAAATGGATTCGTACAAAGTGTCCGAATAAACGACTAAAGTTAAGCTATATAACACTATCTTAATTTTCTTGAGTTCATAAAATGACTCGTAGTACAATTATTTGAATTTATGACGGTATAGTTCAACTATCTGCACCTTCTTAAAGGTGAATTAAAAGAGATTAAATTTAGAACGTAACAATGTTCAAATTATTTAAATTCTAGGTCAATATTCAGTTTATTGTTTAGTATCAGTAAAAGATACTTTATTAAAGTTAGAGTAAGTGTAGTAGGGCTTAGTAAATTCAAATGCAAAAAAAAAATAAAAAGAAAATAATAAAAGATAAAAGTAAAGAGTAATGGACAACGATATACACGACAAAAGAAACAGTAACTAGATCCAAAGATGACCAAAAAGGTGAGTTACCTGGCCTAGTACCAAGAGCAATGACACCAAGAACGAAATTGGGCGTCAATACTTAACGCGGCGGTGAAAATTACTAAAATATTTAACGGAAGCTAACTTCAAACGATGTACGCAAATTAACATGGATCATATCCATGTAACCTGAAGACGTTATACTCAAGCACTTCACTGTAACGTGCTTATTTACGGATAAATAAAAATATAGTTGGAAAATATCTTAGTCTTCATTAAGCATACCGCGGTCTATTTCAAAAGAAGAAAAAAAAAATCTAATCACAAGAACGAAACGACAACGAAAGGAAAGATACCCGGAATAGATGATCGTAATTTAACTACTAGTACCATATATGCGAGATCCCAATTCGATCACTCGCATATACTCGATAAAATTCAATATCAATAGCAATATAGTGTAAAGTAAAAATTATAGGTTTATTTATTTGTTTAAATACAATACTACCAATAGGGCAGTAAGGAATTTCGTAGCTTCGGAAGTGCACTCCTGATCGCTGAAAAGTAAAAAAAAATTGTAACTACTCCTAGCTATTGCTTATTAAAAATTGATTGTTATCCAGCCTTGAGCACACAAGCAGAATGCTGAAGTTGAATCTCAACGTAATTCAACAATGTAGTTAATCTCAAGCTACCGTCTTGGGTATATTCGCGACAATGACGACAATGATCAAATAAGGTAAAATTTCAAGATACGAATCAATAGTAGCGGACGAAATAGGGAGTCTATTACCGATAGACTCTTTGGATGTAAATCATTAAAAGATATTACACTTAAACACGAGTGCATACAGGCACAGGAGTTCGAAGTATTCATAAAAAAAAAGAAAGGAAATGCACGCGACGTTAATGAGCGAACGCGGCTGGTCGCTACTGACACAAAACACCGAAAAAGAAAGAAAAATTATTAGTATAAGTCAGAAACGACTGAGTGTGAAAATAAAAAGAAAAGTTTAGCATTAATGCTTAAAGGTTTTTTTTTTTTGTACATAGGCGGATGCCCCTAGTGATAATTGAGTTTAAAATTGCCTTCTGGTTATCAGTACCGGAAATAGCAAGAGCTCAAGCTCCATAGGCTCTAAAATCTCGTTAAAAGATATCGATCTGAACACACACTATGCTCTAAACAACTCAATTTCACTACACTCTATCTTGGATAAATGTATATGTTCGTCTATTTAACTATTTCACACTAATAATCAAACACAGTAATTATATATTTTTTTTTTTTAGAATAAAGATATCAAAGATAATAATATATATAATAATATAGATATATAAAGTAATATGCACATGACCATTGGTCCTTGGATGGATCTCAGTATACATTAGTGCTGTATACGCCAATAAAAAAAATCACCACCGTCCGTGGTAATTGACGTCGTACGTTGGCGTTGAACGCCGAGTATATGTCACCATGCGTTTATCGGTAACAAATTTTTGGCATAGGGGATCCGAGCTTCAGTGCTCTCTTCGGGATCACCAATATAATTAATTTCAAAAGGGTTACCTGGGTATTGATGTGTAATTTACAACTTGCAGGGTTCAGCTGGTGCAACACTTGAAAATTTGCGGGAACAAATGATGAAAGATGTTGAGAATACTGCTGCGTCCCTTGATGATAATTTTATTTTTGATATGTGAGTTGACTGGAACTGCTGAGGGACCGGCATCTGTGGCTATGCACACGCCTGGCGTCCGGTTGAGTTGCTCCCACGTTGATGAAGCTATTCTAAAATCCCTCGCTGGGGCCTTCAGCCTATCGTGGCTGGGTACCTCCTGTGTAACAACTGATCGTAAGGCAGTGTAGATAGCTGGAGTAATTGTATCTCCAAATACATCTCCTGTTGCGCCGGCAGGGCGATGAATGTATATATAATGTGGTGTTCCTTAGCAAGGAGCACCAGGGTACTGGGCGTGGTATATGTATGTGGTTAGGAGCGAGCCAATATTTGGATCAACGCTCCGTTACCACGTGTATATATGCTCAGGATCCACCTGGCGACAATACGCAATTGTCGTTGAGCGTATTTTTGCAGCCACCAGATATAAAATAATTGAGGAGTTTCCAATGTAATGCATAAGAACGCACAATCGCATATATTTGTATATTTGTATATATCAATATAGAGGCCTCAGGGCACGAGGTGTCGTTTTGCACACAAAAAAAAAATTGAGTGAGCGTTGCTTGAGTTGCAAGGATAATGGCACAAGAAGAGGAAAATGTGCATAAAAAAAAAATCTCGCTGCAGCCTCGCCTGCTCGTTCTGGGATGTATGATGCTGGTCTATATTCCTCCAGGAATGTGATTAGGAACTCCTAGAATATAGATTTCACTACATTAGCATCTCTTCCAAGTGACGCTACCAAGAATTTTTATGATTGTAGCAACGCAAATAATAATTGTTTGCCCCAATCATTAATAATTGATTTACTTACCTAGATTTCAGGAATGTTCCTAACGAAAAGTAATTATTTTTACCAATTGCAGTAGCAATTGGAAGGATTCTCAGTAGAGAAACCGAAACCACCACAAAATGGGCGCGGCTGCTTTTTTTTTTTTTTGTTTTTGTCTCCTGTGTTCGGCGGTGGAGATGTTGCTGTGTCGACGTCTGGCTTCGAAATGAATTCCACATTCAATTTTCTAGCCTATATTTCCCCTCTTTCCAGGTAGCCGCACGCCATGTTGATTTTTGCTACTTCCTTTCTCTATTACTCGTTGCAATACAAAGTACCGAGTTAGAAGGAGGAAAGTACCGAAACCTAATGGGTAGTGCTCACTAAGCTACATTACAGAGTGTAACATTACGCTGGGTATTATATAGGTTCGATTAATTGGGTGCACGCGAATTTATGTGAATAGATGTCAAGTGTCTTCGGAATTATGGTTCTGCTTTCGTATAAGTTGATGCGGTTGAGAAATGACACAATTTCTGACAACTTTTACTTTCATTATCAAAAAAAAAAAAAACAATTCTGTGAAGATATTGCCTAAGAGTTGTCAACTAGACCTGAAAATGGTTTGACACTTCTCGGTTGACGTTTCTTTGCAGGGTTTAGCACTACTACATTCATTGCTCCACACACCAGTGACATCTAACACTTCTCGAAGTTCTGCACATTAGTCATTTTGCAAATCAAATAAAGGTCGGTTACTTTTGGTTCTATCATATTTTACCTAATACGTTCGCAGTGTTTTGCCTACTTGCGAAATAATTCTGAATATGACTCGATTAATACTCAAACCGCTGTCGAAAGATAGAAACCGGTCTGTCATGTGTTATCACAGTAGAACACGAACAAATGGGTTAACGCCTTTGCTCGGTTACTTGTTCTCACTTGATTTGACTTTTATTGGACATTCACTTACATAGACGTTGTCTTCGTGAGCGAATGATATTCATGGTGAACTTCCAAATCTGTCACTAATTCTGACTCGTTTGTCAAGTAGTGTGAACTACAGAGTGTGATAAGCAATCTAATACTCTCTATCCTTATATCTTTTGATCTCTACTCACATTATTTTTAGATATTTGCTTGCCGATCTTTCACCACCGTGTCATGTTTACTATGCTCACCAAAATATCTTTTCCTGCCTTTCTCCACAATGCGTCTGTCCTGCATTCACATTTCCGTGTGAACATGGCTTCAATTCAGAAATAGCGAGTAGCCGCATACTCGTCATTTCGTTGTATTTCTATAAGGTGGGGAAACATCTGCCAAATGGAAGGCAGACAGAATTTGGAAGTGCATTGGAAGGCCATTCTGGAAATGACATTTTTGTCTGGGTGGATTCTATTTGTGGAATCCTTTCTGGAGTGGGGTAAAATGACTGCGTTCAAGGTAGAGTGAGGCTATGAATAATTTCGCTGGTAGATGGCATTGGTGGGAAATTTATTTGCATGCCATTCTGCAAAAAGTTTTCCCTACAAAACACTCTCAAAAGTAAAAACCTTATGTATAAAGTTTAATCTGCATAAATTTATTGTTTCAGTGGTTTTCGATGAAAGTCGCTCTTGCGTTGGCAACAATGCAACAGAAACAGTGTTGTATTTATAGTTTGAAACATATTTGTTTGCCCCAAGAGTGTAATACATATAGCTACAACACCATAACTGAGATCAATTTATCAATGAATTTGAATTCATTTTGAAAACAGAATCCTGCGAGTATATGCTATTTCGCAATTGAAGACGACCTTTAATTTAATTAAAAACAGACCAAATCATTCAAATTTGGAAGATTTGCTCTCGAATGGAGAATTGCTCTTTTCAATGAAACTACTTTCCATTTTATCGTACTATTGTCGATTGCCAAAAGTATCTTTTATTTTACTTTTTTAATGGATACTTTTTAGAATTCAGATTCCAACCGAATTTTTTTTTACAAAAATAAGATAAAGCCCTAAATGTGGCTTTACATATAGCTGCAACAAATTATAGTGCAGACGACAAAGCAACAACAACAATCATAGCGCAGACGATGAAGATGAACATGTTCGTCTTCACTATAGTTTTCAAGCTGCATCCATAATTTTCCTATAATCTGCATACATGAAAACTGCATTTTGGCCTTCCCTCTCTATCACACAAATATGATTTATATATTTTGCATCTTCTTTTTTTGTAGATCATGGCTTGCAGCTTCGATTTTTCTTCTTAGTATTTCATTTCCTCCTCTTATGATTATACAAAAATTGAAAAATCCCTATGTTTCTATATTAAAAAATTCCACGCGATGATACAATACCAGTGCCATCTATCGGCAGGGGGTGGGATTGCTCTATAAACCTTCTTTAGGACTTGTAGAATAAATTACTTTCAGCACTCAAGGCGGTTGTGTACATAGTTTTCTAGACTATAGCGTAAACACACAAATTTTGAATTTTATATTATATAGATAGAATATAGATGAAAATCAAAAACTGCCAAATTAATAAATTTATTTATTTAACCCCTCCGAACCAAATTAGATTATTGTGACGTCACATGCAATTTCAGCACACCTTTTACGTCTGTTTATCCATGGCAATTTGACATACACAAATCTTCATCTTCAGACGAACTAAGACGAAGCAAACAAAAATTCCATCAAGTTTATGAAATTCATACAAATTATTAAGTTCTACGTGCATTATGTACTTATGTTTATTTTTGTTTTAATTAGAACAGACAACGAACGACAAAAATAAGGAATTATTTCTCATTTGACGTTTGACAGAAAAGACTATTTACATGTATTTAGATCAATTCTCCCAACCCATCAGAGATCAAATATTTCGTGTTGAGATTTGATCTAGATTTGCTCTTTTTTTCAATGAAACTTGCAAAACTGAAAAAGATCAAATCTTTTGACAGAGAGAGCAAATCTTTTTTTGAATGACACTAGCTATAGGACAGTCTCTTACCTTTTCTTTCGGTGTGAAAACCGTGGCCGAAATGTCACACAAATTATGTTTGTTTTCTATCTCTTGGGTACCATTGCGAATACAAAATGTATGGCCACTGACAAGTGCTTTTAGTGATATTGTAGCTAAAACAAATAAAATATGCACTTTATGCAACACTAGCATTGTGAGAAATGAATTAAACTTTCAACTTATTGAATTCAACTTAATTGCTTCTAACGTCCGTCGTATCACAACTTCAAATAAAACTGGACTAACTTTGACCACTCCATTAATTATTAAACAAACTAAATGTTCTTTATCTACATAGACAGAAATGAATCGCCAAATTGATAAGATATCAAATATCGATTATGCGGCAAATAAAGGAATTCCCATTCACAGTGCATGATCAGAAGGTAACCAGCTTAAGAAATAAATCATAAAGTCATAAGATCTAGATGGCTTCAGGAGGTACCAATAGATCATAAAGTATTGAGTACGTAGAACAAAAGAAAGAGAATTTAAATGAAACCGGAATGTATGCCCGGTTGCCTTTGTTTGCTGCCGAGCGCCACGTTTTGGCCTTGGTTTGAGTTTTGTACCTTTGATACAAAAGAAACGTTATAGAAATGAAAATTTCAGTATCCGCCAATAAATTTGAAATGTAGCAGCTTGTTATCTCCTGTAATTTGTTGTAACTACCATAACTATTATGCTAAGCGCCATGATATTAAAAATAATTATTGTATTACTAGCTGACCCGCGAACTTCGTTTCGCCAAAATTCATCAATGTATTGAAAATAATAATTCTTTCATATGTATTTTGTAAGTAGCTGATATTTTACACTTTTTATTTATGTGTATAGATACTGTGTAATTTTAAGTTAATTCGGCTTATCAGCTATCTGCCTGTGAAAATTCCGTCAAAATCGGCCCATAAATAAGAATTTTTGAAAATTGCAACCGCAGCGACACCTAGAGGAGTAATTAAAATAGCCTTAGTTATTCCTTACAATATCAGCTATCCGCCAGTGAAAATCCCGTCAAAATCGGTTAAGCCGTTTCCGAGATTAGCCGGAACAAACAGACAGACAGACAAAAATTTTAAAACTTGCGTTTTTGTTCTAAGTACCGTATGTATTTTCATACGCATTTAGTACAAAACTGATATTTTGAAATTACAAACAGACACTTCATTTTTATTTATGTGTATAGATGTGTATAGATTATCAGCTATCTGCCTGTGAAAATCCCGTCAAAATCGGCCTATAAATAAGAATTTTTGAAAATTGCAACCGCAGCGCCATCTAGAGGAGTAATTAAAACAGCCTAAGTTATTCCTTACAACATCAGCTATCCGCTAGTGAAAATCCCGCCAAAATCGGTGATGCCGTTTCCGAGATTAGCCGGAACAAACAGACAGACAGACAGACAGACAGACAGACAAAAATTTTAAAACTTGCGTTTTTGTTCTAAGTACCGTATGTACTTTCATACGCATTTAGTAAAAAACTGATATTTTGATATTACAAACAGACTCTTCATTTTTATTTATATGTATAGAAGATGTATAGATGTATAGATTTATAGATGTATAGATGTATAGATGCATGGACCTAATAAGTATGGACTGCTAGGAGCCAACTTCACGTTGGTTCCAAATTAGCGCCTTGAAAGTCATGGTTGTCAAACATGGAAACAAAATGATCTTGACAGATGAGAAACAGCTGATTGCAAAATTGCGCTTTTATATTCTCATTCAAAATAATCATCACTTGACTTGGGTCTCTATATTCCAAACGAAACGTGCTGAATGGGGCGCAACGGCAGACTATATAAGTTTCATCATTCCCCTAGGAAGAACCTAGGTACACAAAAAGACATTTTCCATCAAAACTATCAACATTTTTATTTCAAATCCTAATAAAAATAAAACTATAAAACTACTGTGCCGCTTCTTCTTGGGCGTCTCCCTTTAGTTTGTTCCATTCTTCTACAAAGAAAGCTTTGTGAATTGTCAGGGGAAGGTTCTTCTGTCGCAAATAAAAGTTTGCATTGCTCTTGGACGTGTAAGTGTCGTCCCCGATGAGCACACGAAGTGCCATTTTCTTTTTCAGGAGTTTGTCATAGAAACGCCTTCCCGCATCTACAAATTCTGGTCCTAATGCACTCAACTTTTTGTCTATGGATGCGTCGTACAGAACCTGATTGTAGTCTTTCATGAACGACCAACTTCCAACTCCAAAGAGTCCTAAAATCACGTACATTACTATGTAGGGAAAACTTTCTCGCCAATAAGTTAAACATAATAAAATAGCATTTGCCACTGGTGCCATCTAGGTGCGAAACCCTCACTTTACTCGCACATTGCTGAACGCATTCGATGGGTTCCACCAGAGAATGGTTCCACAAAAAGGAGGCCATTTTGGAAGATGGATTCCACTTCAAATTTCGATCCACAAGATTTCCCCTATCAATGCTACTTCCAGTATGGTCTGATTTCCGTGACGTCATCAGATGCAAAATTGGCTCCCAGGAGACAACTACTCGCTAGTTGGTACTGAGAAATTTACACGCCAAAAATATTGAAGTAGCGATCGCACTAGATAATTTTGGCAGTAATAGCGACAGTCATGTCACTAGACATTTTTGAAACACAAAACTGACAGGCAGCTGTCAGATGGACAATACGAGGAAAATAGTCGATGCGGCCGATGAATTCCTCCCATAATTGTCATTTTGGACTTATAATTTGGCTGTCACTCTACTGTCCGAATATTCGAATTGTCATTTCTGACCTGTGCGGAAAGTGTTCTTTAAGTGAAATGTCAGCACAAGGAACGAAACCTCGTTCGCAGAAAAGCAAATCAATCGAACACTAATTTCTATGTTGCTACACATTGCAGAAACCAGAATCCCTACACTTAACACTTTCTGCAGAATTGTTATACGCTGAAGTCAAGAAGTATAACGTCGACAGATACTTACCAATTGCTACCTAATTAGATACCTTGACACCTAGACCACTCGGAAAATATCGTATAGTACTCAAGCAAGTAGGGTTAGAACTGTCAAAATCTGGATTTCTCAAAGTTGTCAAACTACTAAGAGCATTACTACTTCACAAGATGAATTTGACAACTCGGAATTTCACCGTCAATATATTGCTCTCAATGCCGAATTTCCATTCACTAGTGTAACTAGAGCCTCAAGATATGATAGAGTATTCAAATGTTCATCATAACACATAATTTCGCGTGTAAATCACGCCTGGGCAAAAATAACGCAATGTGAACTGAACATTAACATTCGTTACTTCGACCCATTCTACCCGCTGAAATCAATGGAACGGCATCCTGGAAAGCAAAATATGATTGGAAGTAAAACGCAATCTGATTGGTGCCGGCTATTGTGGAACTCATATTCGTCTGCTAACTTCATTTTGAAGACAGACATCGGTGAGATCACAACTCCTCGTGCAGAACTTTATTTAATTTCGAAGCAGCAGAGCCACTTCCTAGATTTATATAACGAGGACCTGCAAATTAAGAAATTGCTTAGGCAATGGGAATTGCTTCCCTCAAAAATAAGGAATTCAATCAATATTTATTCGAGCTAAGGTAAGAAGAAAAAAAAAATAAATTTCAGTAATCTCCGGAGCAATTTCTTTTTGCTCCGCCGATTAATGATGAAACGACGCCACATGGTCATGGCACTAAAAAAAAAAGCGCTCTTTCCTTATAGGAACCAAGGATACTTATCCGGCAGGACAAATACTATCGTCTCTCCAAGGCGAGGTGGATGAAGCTGCACCAAATTTTCTATTTTTATTATCCACTTACATGAGGTAGTGAACGCTCTACGCCCTGTTTATGGATGGTTCATACTTACATGTACCTACTCGTGCATTTTTACTCCATTAAAATCCATGAGGCGCATCTAATGTTGTGCGCCTAGAAAAAAAAAAACACACGGAACCTTCTTTTTTCTTTCAATTGCACCGAATTTACTTTTCTACTTCCCTCGAGACACGTGCGTCCACATTGTATGAGACACGTGCGTCCACATTACACTAGGCACATCGTCCTGCAGTTGTGCAAATCATTCAACCTGGTCAGATCGACGTTGATCCAAATACCGGCTCGTCGACGACCACAGGAACCTCAGGAATTTTTATTACTTAACCCCTATCGGGTACCTCTACATTTCTTGCACGTGCCTGAATCGAAACACGTGAACATATACTCACCAACGGCTTCTATGCCCAACTTGTATTCATCAACGGCTTCCATGCCCAACTTGTATTCATCAATGGCTCCTATGCCCAACGAACAGCTTTAGTATCTGCTGGTTATTTGTTATCAGCATCGCTGACAGTGCTCAACGGACGTTTTGGCGCGTGCAGATGCACGGATGCCAGTCCCCATCAGTTCACCAACTCCACAGATAGATTCTCTGTTGGAGCAACGCTGGAGTAAGCTGTACACAACTTCAAGATCCGTATCCAGAAGCAACAGTTCCTGCATATTTGTGTATATTTATAAAATTATTGAATCCATTATACGATTATCAGAACCAGGTAACGAAAATTTGCATGTCCATTTGTATTTGTGTTATTTTTGTTCGTATCCTGAGTGGGAGCCATATGCTCGTACCACTCCATATAAAAAAAAAAAAAAATCCTCGGATATATGTAAATCCACGCATCACTCGACGCAGCGATCGACGTTGTCGATTGGAACCAAGCAACCACGGACGGTGGTTGGTGCACTATATCACATTTCATAAGAAAAATAAAGTGTGAGGACTTCACGCCTCCTCCACTCCACTGCATTCTTGATACTCTGAGTGCTATTCTTTTTATATTTTGGAAGAATCAACTTGAATTTTTATGAATTTGCTTTAATATCGAACTTGTGCACGAAGAGTGAAATATTTTTTTTTATTATCCGTGTCTTCGATCCGAATAATTCCTTTTGTGTATTGAGATTTACTTTTTTTTGTCGAAGTGAAGTGAGTACATTTTTCGTGTCGGTCGAATATAGTTTCCTACTTCGTCTTAAGACTAGTTCTTATCCAATTTTCGTGGTATAACAACGTAATTTTTGTTTGCGACCAAGGGACAGTGTCGGACGTCCGCATTGAATACCCATTATTAACGCCGCTGTTATAAGCATCCTTGACAATCTGTCCACGTAGGCAGTTGTTCAGAATACAATTTCTTACTCGGTTTTTACGACTTTTTCTATTTTTGCTTTTAGTGTCGGTAGCGACCATTCATTCGCGTCTCAACGTCGCGTTGATTCTTTTGAATCACTTTCGGAGCACATCGCTCATATTTAATACTCACTCATACTTACTACTCACTTATATTAAATACTCACTTTATTTTGTCGATTGTTTTAAGGTCTTGTTTCGTCTATACGTAATTCTAAATCGATTTGTTTTTGTTAACTTTTTTTTGATCATATCCTATACGCAACGGATACATATATGATCCATTTAGTACATCGGTATACAATCAATCCTAATACCGAGACACTTGAACAATTAGAAATTCGAAATCAAATTAATCACTGTACGCTCTATAGCCGTAGTAGCTAAGAAATAGAGAGCGACGATAAGAGAATATAGTGCTTTTAGTGGACAGATAACAATATATATATATCATTAACAATTTTTACAGGTACATTTCTGGAGTGCACTTCCGAAACGTCGTAAAGAGAATTATTGAGATTTGAGCCTACCCCATTGGTAGGAATCTCAGCTACGATCTTTTAATATATTGAAATTTATTGATTATCATTTTACACACTATATTGACTTATACTTTTGCAATCGATTACACGAATGAAGCCGAATTGGATTCATACGTGTATGGTACCTTTACATTTCTTTTGATTTCCTTGAATACTATTTTTGTTCTCGGGTGGGAATTCTAGTACTACAGTCTTTCGTTTGTCGTGTTCCGTCCTCGTTTTATCGTCATCCTATCCTCAAATAGGACCATTTTGAATAATTTTCGCGGTTTATGAAATTAAAATATATAAGAATAGTAGCAACAAATAACGAATACTGTAACGCCGCGTTAGAAAAGTTTTAGCTACGAAGAGCTTAGCTACCGGTAATTAGCTCAGTCTATATAGGAGACAACGATCCGCGTATCGTATGAGAGCGACTTTAAAATTTTTTTTTTTTATTAAATTTTACTTGATATCGATTATGAATATTTCACGCTTTCATAATTCCTTTAGTAATTCCAATTAGCTTATAGTAAAAACATTCTTTATATTAGATTATAGTTCAGAAGCGCAAATAAAGAAAGCGCAGATAATAAATTTTAATAAAATTAAGAAACGATTACTTATGAAATTACCGTACTTGTATATGATATAGTTACTATCATTTTGATTTTTTTTTAATTCCGTTTATTAGAATAGATCGTTTGAGATCTCTTAACGGAATAGTAGATTATTTCTGAATAGGTATTTAAGACAATAGATTTAAGATAACTTGGATTTATTTGAATAAATAAGACACTTTGTTATAACGTTTTTCTGAAACTTTTGGTGATTAATTCATTTCGTTAAATTTCATTTGAAGACTTGCAGAATTTTCAGGATGACAGTTTAAATTAGTTATAGGGAGGGTGGTATCCCTCGCAAAACCTTCGGATGGAGTAGGTGGGTGTGTGTTCGATTTCTTTTGGAGGTTGTAATGTAGTACAACTTTGGTATCGAGTTTTTTTTTGATGATTTCTTTTAGGTATACATATAGTTTAGAGTTGTAGGCAAGCAGTTTTCAAGCTGCTTGTTTATTATGTAAGGGGCTGCCCACAAATATCATAGAGTCATGGGGACTCGATAGGTCCAGGGTCAGCCAACGGATGAGTACACGGGAGAGATGATTCCTGTGCTCATTTTGGGTGGGTTGCGAGACTAGGAGGGTCTACTTTACACCTTAGATCCTCCCTCCCCATATAGTTAGACACCTCTTCTGCCACCTTTTGCGATTCATCGTGGCAGCAAAAGGGGCGGAAGTTAATTAAATGCCACAGCAGTCACGAACTCCTATGACTTGCTTGCATTAGGGATCTTACGTGTCACGTTCACTGGGTCAGTGAAATAAAGATAATCACGAAATCTTTGCTTTCGATTTACGATTTCACTCTTTTTGATGAAGAGGTGCAATTGAGTCAACTTTTCTTTCAATTCAATTCGGGAATATCTTTACTTTGATGGTTATGAGGGCCAATAAGCGTATTAACATTGAATATTCGAACATGCACATCTTATGTTCAACGGTCGGCAGTGAAAAATAAGAGGTAACACCGGTCACATAGATCCCGGAGCAAGTGCCTACGGCCTGGCTGAGCTAGCTATGGCTATGGTACTGCCGGCCACCGCGACGGTTGATCTAGGCCACGGCCTTACGTTGTCGCATGCCGTTCCCATCGTCTGCTCTTCACGGGTAGCCGATGAGAAAGGGGGCGTTGCCGGCGAGAGGTTGCTACCATCCCATTCACGCAAACACGGTTGACGTTTCTCGAAACTCAAGCATGCGGACTGGAGCAGAACCTCCGGTAGAGATAAAGCATTGGTTAATAAGGTCGCATAGCGTGTTTAGAAATGTCAGCAGGGATAATAGTAGGGTCCTTGGTTTATAGGTGTAGGCTACTAAGTGAACCAGCTGCGAGCAGAACACCTAACACTCGTAGTGGATAGGCGGGAACATGCCGTCAGGTACCCTCTAGGCTGTTCTACGGGGTTTTGTAGTCAGTACCTATGGTAGGCTGGTGGATGGTTCTCGCTTCTGTGATGAGGATGGAAATAAAGTTGAAGAAGATGAAATTAAAGAGAAATGGGAAGAGGAGTAGGAAGATGCAAGGCGCCGTGTTAGTGAAGAGTAAGTATGTCTGTTGCAGAGATGCTGAATACTCTGGTTCACGAGTGAATACAGGTGGAGATATCTTTCATTGATATAAGAGTCAAGGATGGATATAGGTGCTTGCTTCTTCCGGCTTCCTCTTTGGCTTGTACTGTTGGTGGGCAGAGGGTTCGGATCTTGGATATCCATAGGGTGTTTAGGTGAAGAGTTTAACGTCTGCTGGCAGGCGTTTAGTTATTTTTCCCTTCTTATAACTTCATATAACTTCTGATAACTTTATATATTTTTACGTTACAGATGGCGCCCAACGTGGGGCCCGAAATAGCCAGAGAAGTTTAGTTCAGAATTGATTGAGTTAGGTCGATTCAGAGTGACGTAGAAAGAAGTTAAGATTTTTCAGAATTTTTCGAAATTTTTCAGATTTTTGAGTTAAAGTTTTTTTTGTGGTTCAGGATTCTTAGATGGAGGAATTCCATCGGGGTTAGCAGTATAGGCACTATTTTGTCCAGTGGTTTGGTGACTTTATCCTGAACCAGCTGTTGCATTAGGTCTATCTACTTTCCCTCTGCCTTTAGTCACTTAGGAATGTCTTCGATCTCTGTCCGGATTGAGTTATGATTTTTTTTTACTTGATCGTCAGTTGCTGAGGTGTAGATAATATCCTGGAAGTGATGTCTAAGAACCCGGTCGAACGAGAGTAGAATGAGCAGGTCTTCTGACCGGTGGTTGGTGCTTATTGCCCGACGCACGTCAGCTGCAGAAGCTGGTCACTCGCTCAAGGACGACCCAATTTGTTTCAACTTAAAATGTACTTGTTCCTTTTCTTTTATTATTGCTACCCAGATTGTTGTTTTAGAAGTTTACAGTCATTGTTGATAGATGTTAGGAAGTGACGGTATGCGAAGAGACATGAAGCGCTAACCGGTAATTGGTGTTTTATACCCGATGTACGTCAGCAGTAGCGTAATGTTATCCTCACATACCTGATCAACCGATCGTTTAGAAAGAATTGTCTTTTCTATTACAATAAAACGCCGTAAGAAAATTTTTACCTTGTCTGAACACACTAATAATTTTTTTTTTTGAGTCGGTTTGAATGAATGAACCGAAACGAACACACACACTTTATCCTGATGAAGGGAGGGCTACCCTCTCCCGAATCTTTTTATAAAATACAGATTTATATAGACATTTAGTTCTTTTTGAAATATTCTTACAATTAAGTATTGATTATTTTTGTCCCGTCAATTGAGTTGAGACGAAACTTCTCAATTGATGTGTAAGTTTGGGATAGTGCCCGCAAATTAGTCTTTTGGGATAGAGCCCGCCATTTAGTAGCTTTTAGTTTTTTTGAGTTTCCGTCAATCAAGTTGGGACGTAACTTCTTGATTGGACGTGTAGTTTGGGATAGTGCCCGCCATACAGTTTATAGCATTTAGTTTGGGATAGTGCCCGCCATATAGAATATAGTTTATATAATATATAGATAGTTTTGATTATAATATAAGTATCGATTTCTGAAGTTACATTTAACCGATACGGTTAAGCATATATTTAATTTTCCTTTTAGTAAGATTACATTTAAGTATTCAGTTGCGTTTATAGGATTTCTGAAAACATTTTTTGAAGTATTGTTTTTGGTAAACGATTAACATTCCTATATACTTACCTTTATTATTAAATAGTTTTATATTATTTTTTTTTTTTGTACTCACTTTTTTTGAATTATTTGATCGTCAAATAACCGTTTGAGGTTTGCTCACGGTATATTTGAAATTTTTTTTTTATATACTTATACACCTGACTTACTTTATTTTTACTATTATATTCCTGTGTAGCTTCCGTTCGAGGTTTTCTCACGAACTACTAGAATTAGTATTCACCAGACTTACAATTTACTTTGAGTTAGATTGATAATTGATCGTTTGAGGCAATTGCCCACGATAGTTTTGAATTTTCCTCTTTTTGATTTGACAAATTTTTGTTTTACCTTGTTATCACTTGAGTAGTATCCGTCCGAAAGTTTTTCGCGGGCTACAAATTAATTACTTTTTTTATTGGATCCTTGATTCTCACGTTTGACGCGGTTCATCCGATTTCCTTTCGGTTACAAGCGAATGAGTAGTTCAAGACCGAGGCGCACAGTCAAAAGTACTTACCTAACGAAGTACCGAGATTTCGACGCAATGGCTCCTGGGGGATCGAAAACAAAACCCGGCAACGTTCAGAACGATGTTGTGGAAGATCACTCCGACGATGAGAGCGCAGCCGAGAGCCTACCGAGAGATAACACAATCGATAGAAGTGGCGTGGTAGACGACGATGAGATAGCACGAGCTGAAGAGCAGTTGCGTAGAGATGCTGCTGACCACTCAGCATATATACAAAAGGTAGTTTCTGCCACTATTGACCTACATCGGGTCGACGATAGGAAGTTCATGGCAGAAGCACTGGAAAAGAGTCACATGCGTTTGCTTGACCAAGTAGCTCAACTCTTACGTAAACGTACGGTCAAGGCAACTCAACCAGTCGCCCCTCCTCAACCTGTCGCTCCTCCAACGAGACCACTTATTCCACCTAACGCTTCTTCAACGCAGCAAGTACCAAGGCAAGTCAATTTAGCCAACACAGACACTACACGTGTTGTAAATTATAATGTTCCAAATGGAGCATCCACTTCTAGACATGTCCAGTCCGAGTATAGACCAGTCGATGAAATCGATTTGGCAGATAGATACACACCACATTATGAGCCAGCTAGAGTGCCACCTATGTCGGATGTCAATCCAGCACAAATGCCTCTAGGCTCCAATCCAGACGAGTTTATGTCTCGTGTTAATGCGTTTAATTTCGACGACGAGTCACCTCTGTCGCCACCCAGGCCTCCACCCTCGAATGCCACATCATCGAACCGTATCCATCCATTCCACAAATGGGGATTGAAGTTCGATGGGAAGAATATGTCCGTGGATGATTTTTTGTTTCGCCTGGGGTGTATCCGTAATAGTTATGGTGTATCGTGGTACGAAATCACAGCAAACTTTTACCATTTTGTATCAGGTTCAGTCGAATCCTGGTACTGGGTATATTTGAAAAGTAACAAACATACGACCTGGGATGAATTGAAAACTGCTTTGGTAGAACAGTACCGCAGTTTGGAAAGCGATACCGAGCTATTCCGCAAGTTATCCGATCGTAAGATGATGAATGGCGAGTCTTTCAATGACTTTTACGATGCTATTCAGTATTTAAACTCCAGGATGAGAAGTCCAAGACCCGAAAAGGAGTTAATTGAAATTATAAAAACAAATGTCCGTAGGCGCATGGGTGAACTACTCATCACTTACAGTCCGTCCAGTTTAAGGCAATTGGCCTACTACTGTCGAGCTATTGAAAAAGCTCAATCTCAATACGAGAATGTCCGTCCGAATTTTGTGCCGAATGCACAACGTCCACCTGCAAGGCGTTTTGTCAACGAGATCGTTGAAGAACCTTGTCAGGATTTAGTCGTGGCATTGCCCAATAATAGTCTTGAAGCGATCCAGAGGGACCGCAAATTACAAAAATGTTGGAATTGCCAAGTACTTGGCCACAGTTTTCGCGATTGTGCGAAACCTATCGATAAAATTTTCTGTTTCCGATGTGGCTTACCAGATGAGTACAGCCCATCATGTCCGAAATGTTTAACGGGAAACGAGAGGAGGAACAACCCATCAACCGGGGGGGTTCGCTCCGACTAGACATACCCGGAGTTCAAGCGTCTGAGTCGAAATCGCCTCTTGAAACTCCAAAGATTACTATACTTAAACCAAATATTGATAAAAATGAATTACCAGTTAATAATAAGAATGATTGTAGAACAATCCCTTTTGTAGATAAAGAACCCAATCCAGATTTGAATATGGATTTTAAGAATTATGATACAGAACCATTATATCGTAAACCATTCCATGAAAGGTTACGCAATTATAATGAGGTACGTAGGAAGATAGTCACTTTTCCTGAGTTATCTAAACGGATACGACGGACAAGGGAGCGTTTCCATCGGAAGCGGACTACGT
Organism: Platycheirus albimanus; assembly: GCA_916050605.2. NCBI lineage: Eukaryota > Metazoa > Arthropoda > Insecta > Diptera > Syrphidae > Platycheirus > Platycheirus albimanus. The sequence continues at coordinate 62,156,326 of OU696698.1, forward strand.
ACCGTAGCATAGCGTCTTCAACTATAGGCCGAGAATCTAACGACCCACGTCCTTACGTGACCGTTGGTCTGTTCGGCGATAACTTTTTAGGACTTCTTGATTCAGGGGCAAGTATTAGTTGCTTAGGCACCGACATACTTCCCTATTTAAGAGACAAAAATGCTACGGTAAGGAAGGTAGAGACTACCGTGTCCACGGCCGATGGACACAAGCAATCCATAGTGGGAGTAATCACTACCCCAATCCAGTATAAAGGAGTGACTAAAGATATAGATCTTTACATTGTGCCAACGTTGAGCCAACGTCTGTATTTAGGCGTCGACTTTTGGCAGAAGTTCCAAATAACACCTCAGGTAATTGCGGGTCTTTCTGGAATTACGACAGGTGGGCCAGACGAGAGACCCACCAACCAAATTAAGTTGAATGTTGAAGAGTCCAAACGACTAGAAGCAGTTGTTCGTGGATTTCCTTCTTTCGCAGTCAATGGACTCGGGAAGACAAATCTAGTGCAACATTATATAGATACGGGTGACGCCGTACCGATAAAGCAAAGGTACTATCCCGTATCTCCGGCGATACAAACCCTTATGTATGCGGAGTTGGACCGCATGCTTTCGTTGGGAGTCATCGAGGAAAGTTCCAGTGCATGGAGTTCCCCAGTAGTGCTTGTTCGCAAGCCTGGTAAGAACCGATTGTGCCTGGACTTTCGGAAGGTGAACTCCGTGACAAAGAAAGATGCTCGTCCTATTGCGCATATAGAGGGGCTGCTAGCACGTCTGACAGAGACACGTTATATTTCTAGCGTGGATCTGAAGGATGCGTTTTGGCAGATACCGCTGGAGCAAAGTTCGAGGGAGAAGACTGCTTTTACGGTACCTGGCAGACCACTGTACCAATTTAAGGTCATGCCATTCGGTCTATGTAATGCAGCACAAAGTTTGAGTTACCTGATGAGTCGCGTAATCCCCTCAGGATTACGAGATCAAGTATTCGTATACTTGGATGATCTATTGGTTGTGTCGAAGGATTTCGACGAACATCTGGAGACTCTGGAGATAGTCGGAAAGTGTTTGACGAAGGCAGGACTGACGATTAACGTCGAGAAGTCGAAGTTTTGTTTTGATGAGCTTCACTATCTCGGGTATAAGGTCGGTCAGGGTTGCTTGAAAGCAGACCCGGATAAGATCGCAGCTATTACTAGCTTTCCTTTACCAACCACAACCCGTCAAGTCCGCCGATTTCTCGGTATGGCAGGTTGGTATAGGCGATTTGTAAAGGATTTCAGCACCCTAGCCGCACCATTGACCGAGACGTTGAAAAAGGGAAAAGTCTTCAAGCTCAGTCCAGAAGCTATTGAAGCATTCCTGCTGATCAAACAAGCTTTAACTTCGGCGCCTGTACTAGTCAATCCAGACTTCTCCAAGGAATTCATCATTCTGTGCGACGCATCCGCGACTGGCATCGGATGTGTACTCTGTCAGAGGGACGAATCCGGAGCGGAGCAGCCTATATACTACTTCTCCCAGAAACTGAACGCTGCACAGAGAAACTATTCGGTGACAGAGCGCGAATGCTTAGCAGCTTTTGAAGGTATCCAGAAGTTCAGGTCCTACGTTGAGGGATACCATTTTCGTGTTATTACAGACCATTCCAGCCTGAAATGGTTGATGACTATGAAGGATCCAACCGGAAGATTAGCGAGGTGGAGTATGCGTCTCCAAGGCTTCGATTTTGTGGTCGAGCACCGAAAGGGAACATTAAATGTCGTGCCAGATGCTCTGTCCAGAGCATATGAAGACGATGAGTTGACAGTGTCAGCTTTCCTTTCGTGTCTACCACAGATCGGTACCTCGGAGGTACTCCACATCGATCTAGAGGACCCATCCTTTAAATCCGAAGGTTACCTTGATATCATCAGTCATATCAGGAAGGAACAGGAGAGGTTACCCGATCTCAAAGTGTCGGAAGGGTATATTTACAAACGCACAAAACATGCGGTTGGTATTCCCTTGGCCGACGACCTAACTTGGAAGTTGTGGGTTCCCTCAGAGATGACGGAATCGTTAATCGCACTGGCTCACAATCCGCCGCGCGCTTCGCATGGTGGAGTGGTGAAGACCATTTACAGATTGAAAGATAGGTTTTACTGGCCAGGAATGTACACTCAGGTCAAACTGTACGTAGACCGGTGTGAAGCATGCAAGACCAGTAAAGCAGCCAACATGACATTAAGAGCCGAGATGGGAAACTGTTTCGAAGTAGATAGACCGTTTCAGCATTTATATGTTGACTTTCTAGGACCATACCCCAGATCGAGATCTGGCAATGTCTATATCGTCATCGTGTTGGATCAACTGACGAAATTTGTATTTATCAAACCACTACGCAAGGCAACAGCCGCGAGCGTGGTCAGATTCTTAAAAGATGAAATTTTCTTAGTATATGGAGTGCCGGAGAGTATTCTCTCCGATAATGGTACACAATTTGTTGGGAAGGAGTTCCAAAAACTCATTGATGTTTTCGGGGTCAAACACTACCGAACGGCAGTGTATGCTCCCCAGTCAAACGCTAGTGAACGAGTCAATCGTTCCATCTTGGCAGCCATACGATCGTACGTCAACCCACGGCAAACAGATTGGGATACGTACCTATCCTCGATCAGCAGTGCTTTACGCACGACGGTGCATTCAACTCTTACGATGTCCCCATACGAAGCCCTATACGGACAACGTATGATAGAGCACGGGGCAGATTATCGCCTTCTGAGAGAGTTGGGTGGACTGAACTGTTCGGAGATAGACTGGCTTCCTAAAGTAGCCAAGATGAACATTATTCACTCGTATCTGAAGCAAGCTTTAGTAAAGACTCATGAAGCTTATGAGAAGACTTATAATCTCAGAAGCAGGAACGTCTCATTCAAAGTAGGTGACGAAATCTATAAACGTAATCATGTCTTAAGCGATGCAACCAAGCATTTGAGTGCGAAGTTGTGTCCTAAATTTATCAAGGTTCGAGTAAACCAAGTCTTTGGAAATAACTTGTATGAAGTAGAAGATAGGCGTGGACACAAGTCAACGTGTCACACCAAGGACCTGAAGAGGTAAAACCATGACATACCCATATATAAATATCTCGGACTTACTTTTAAATAACCTGACTTTCCCCGAATATATGATTCAATAAGAGCATGAAAGCATACTGGCTTACACAATATCCAAGTACATTGTAACATGCAAGAGACATAGCTGTATGATGAAAATTTTTTTTTATGCCCGGCTCTCAGCTGTGCATGAGACTCTTGGCTTAACGCCAAGTCACATTTTCTTTTATATGTTCCAAAAATCTATGGGATACACATGGATTCTCAAAATTACACACCGTGTAATATACTTTCTTTGTCTTCGACCGACTAGACGTAAAAGAGTCGCAGTATCTTCACGATACGACGGTGGGAGAACTTAAGTTCAAAGTTTTTTTTTTCGCGAGAAATATTCCTTTTTCTTGGAAATTAGACCAAGTAGACTCGGTCTAAATTCCAAGTTTTGTAGGGAAAACTTTCTCGCCAATAAGTTAAACATAATAAAATAGCATTTGCCACTGGTGCCATCTAGGTGCGAAACCCTCACTTTACTCGCACATTGCTGAACGCATTCGATGGGTTCCACCAGAGAATGGTTCCACAAAAAGGAGGCCATTTTGGAAGATGGATTCCACTTCAAATTTCGATCCACAAGATTTCCCCTATCAATGCTACTTCCAGTATGGTCTGATTTCCGTGACGTCATCAGATGCAAAATTGGCTCCCAGGAGACAACTACTCGCTAGTTGGTACTGAGAAATTTACACGCCAAAAATATTGAAGTAGCGATCGCACTAGATAATTTTGGCAGTAATAGCGACAGTCATGTCACTAGACATTTTTGAAACACAAAACTGACAGGCAGCTGTCAGATGGACAATACGAGGAAAATAGTCGATGCGGCCGATGAATTCCTCCCATAATTGTCATTTTGGACTTATAATTTGGCTGTCACTCTACTGTCCGAATATTCGAATTGTCATTTCTGACCTGTGCGGAAAGTGTTCTTTAAGTGAAATGTCAGCACAAGGAACGAAACCTCGTTCGCAGAAAAGCAAATCAATCGAACACTAATTTCTATGTTGCTACACATTGCAGAAACCAGAATCCCTACACTTAACACTTTCTGCAGAATTGTTATACGCTGAAGTCAAGAAGTATAACGTCGACAGATACTTACCAATTGCTACCTAATTAGATACCTTGACACCTAGACCACTCGGAAAATATCGTATAGTACTCAAGCAAGTAGGGTTAGAACTGTCAAAATCTGGATTTCTCAAAGTTGTCAAACTACTAAGAGCATTACTACTTCACAAGATGAATTTGACAACTCGGAATTTCACCGTCAATATATTGCTCTCAATGCCGAATTTCCATTCACTAGTGTAACTAGAGCCTCAAGATATGATAGAGTATTCAAATGTTCATCATAACACATAATTTCGCGTGTAAATCACGCCTGGGCAAAAATAACGCAATGTGAACTGAACATTAACATTCGTTACTTCGACCCATTCTACCCGCTGAAATCAATGGAACGGCATCCTGGAAAGCAAAATATGATTGGAAGTAAAACGCAATCTGATTGGTGCCGGCTATTGTGGAACTCATATTCGTCTGCTAACTTCATTTTGAAGACAGACATCGGTGAGATCACAACTCCTCGTGCAGAACTTTATTTAATTTCGAAGCAGCAGAGCCACTTCCTAGATTTATATAACGAGGACCTGCAAATTAAGAAATTGCTTAGGCAATGGGAATTGCTTCCCTCAAAAATAAGGAATTCAATCAATATTTATTCGAGCTAAGGTAAGAAGAAAAAAAAAATAAATTTCAGTAATCTCCGGAGCAATTTCTTTTTGCTCCGCCGATTAATGATGAAACGACGCCACATGGTCATGGCACTAAAAAAAAAAGCGCTCTTTCCTTATAGGAACCAAGGATACTTATCCGGCAGGACAAATACTATCGTCTCTCCAAGGCGAGGTGGATGAAGCTGCACCAAATTTTCTATTTTTATTATCCACTTACATGAGGTAGTGAACGCTCTACGCCCTGTTTATGGATGGTTCATACTTACATGTACCTACTCGTGCATTTTTACTCCATTAAAATCCATGAGGCGCATCTAATGTTGTGCGCCTAGAAAAAAAAAAAACACACGGAACCTTCTTTTTTCTTTCAATTGCACCGAATTTACTTTTCTACTTCCCTCGAGACACGTGCGTCCACATTGTATGAGACACGTGCGTCCACATTACACTAGGCACATCGTCCTGCAGTTGTGCAAATCATTCAACCTGGTCAGATCGACGTTGATCCAAATACCGGCTCGTCGACGACCACAGGAACCTCAGGAATTTTTATTACTTAACCCCTATCGGGTACCTCTACATTTCTTGCACGTGCCTGAATCGAAACACGTGAACATATACTCACCAACGGCTTCTATGCCCAACTTGTATTCATCAACGGCTTCCATGCCCAACTTGTATTCATCAATGGCTCCTATGCCCAACGAACAGCTTTAGTATCTGCTGGTTATTTGTTATCAGCATCGCTGACAGTGCTCAACGGACGTTTTGGCGCGTGCAGATGCACGGATGCCAGTCCCCATCAGTTCACCAACTCCACAGATAGATTCTCTGTTGGAGCAACGCTGGAGTAAGCTGTACACAACTTCAAGATCCGTATCCAGAAGCAACAGTTCCTGCATATTTGTGTATATTTATAAAATTATTGAATCCATTATACGATTATCAGAACCAGGTAACGAAAATTTGCATGTCCATTTGTATTTGTGTTATTTTTGTTCGTATCCTGAGTGGGAGCCATATGCTCGTACCACTCCATATAAAAAAAAAAAAAAATCCTCGGATATATGTAAATCCACGCATCACTCGACGCAGCGATCGACGTTGTCGATTGGAACCAAGCAACCACGGACGGTGGTTGGTGCACTATATCACATTTCATAAGAAAAATAAAGTGTGAGGACTTCACGCCTCCTCCACTCCACTGCATTCTTGATACTCTGAGTGCTATTCTTTTTATATTTTGGAAGAATCAACTTGAATTTTTATGAATTTGCTTTAATATCGAACTTGTGCACGAAGAGTGAAATATTTTTTTTTATTATCCGTGTCTTCGATCCGAATAATTCCTTTTGTGTATTGAGATTTACTTTTTTTTGTCGAAGTGAAGTGAGTACATTTTTCGTGTCGGTCGAATATAGTTTCCTACTTCGTCTTAAGACTAGTTCTTATCCAATTTTCGTGGTATAACAACGTAATTTTTGTTTGCGACCAAGGGACAGTGTCGGACGTCCGCATTGAATACCCATTATTAACGCCGCTGTTATAAGCATCCTTGACAATCTGTCCACGTAGGCAGTTGTTCAGAATACAATTTCTTACTCGGTTTTTACGACTTTTTCTATTTTTGCTTTTAGTGTCGGTAGCGACCATTCATTCGCGTCTCAACGTCGCGTTGATTCTTTTGAATCACTTTCGGAGCACATCGCTCATATTTAATACTCACTCATACTTACTACTCACTTATATTAAATACTCACTTTATTTTGTCGATTGTTTTAAGGTCTTGTTTCGTCTATACGTAATTCTAAATCGATTTGTTTTTGTTAACTTTTTTTTGATCATATCCTATACGCAACGGATACATATATGATCCATTTAGTACATCGGTATACAATCAATCCTAATACCGAGACACTTGAACAATTAGAAATTCGAAATCAAATTAATCACTGTACGCTCTATAGCCGTAGTAGCTAAGAAATAGAGAGCGACGATAAGAGAATATAGTGCTTTTAGTGGACAGATAACAATATATATATATCATTAACAATTTTTACAGGTACATTTCTGGAGTGCACTTCCGAAACGTCGTAAAGAGAATTATTGAGATTTGAGCCTACCCCATTGGTAGGAATCTCAGCTACGATCTTTTAATATATTGAAATTTATTGATTATCATTTTACACACTATATTGACTTATACTTTTGCAATCGATTACACGAATGAAGCCGAATTGGATTCATACGTGTATGGTACCTTTACATTTCTTTTGATTTCCTTGAATACTATTTTTGTTCTCGGGTGGGAATTCTAGTACTACAGTCTTTCGTTTGTCGTGTTCCGTCCTCGTTTTATCGTCATCCTATCCTCAAATAGGACCATTTTGAATAATTTTCGCGGTTTATGAAATTAAAATATATAAGAATAGTAGCAACAAATAACGAATACTGTAACGCCGCGTTAGAAAAGTTTTAGCTACGAAGAGCTTAGCTACCGGTAATTAGCTCAGTCTATATAGGAGACAACGATCCGCGTATCGTATGAGAGCGACTTTAAAATTTTTTTTTTTTATTAAATTTTACTTGATATCGATTATGAATATTTCACGCTTTCATAATTCCTTTAGTAATTCCAATTAGCTTATAGTAAAAACATTCTTTATATTAGATTATAGTTCAGAAGCGCAAATAAAGAAAGCGCAGATAATAAATTTTAATAAAATTAAGAAACGATTACTTATGAAATTACCGTACTTGTATATGATATAGTTACTATCATTTTGATTTTTTTTTAATTCCGTTTATTAGAATAGATCGTTTGAGATCTCTTAACGGAATAGTAGATTATTTCTGAATAGGTATTTAAGACAATAGATTTAAGATAACTTGGATTTATTTGAATAAATAAGACACTTTGTTATAACGTTTTTCTGAAACTTTTGGTGATTAATTCATTTCGTTAAATTTCATTTGAAGACTTGCAGAATTTTCAGGATGACAGTTTAAATTAGTTATAGGGAGGGTGGTATCCCTCGCAAAACCTTCGGATGGAGTAGGTGGGTGTGTGTTCGATTTCTTTTGGAGGTTGTAATGTAGTACAACTTTGGTATCGAGTTTTTTTTTGATGATTTCTTTTAGGTATACATATAGTTTAGAGTTGTAGGCAAGCAGTTTTCAAGCTGCTTGTTTATTATGTAAGGGGCTGCCCACAAATATCATAGAGTCATGGGGACTCGATAGGTCCAGGGTCAGCCAACGGATGAGTACACGGGAGAGATGATTCCTGTGCTCATTTTGGGTGGGTTGCGAGACTAGGAGGGTCTACTTTACACCTTAGATCCTCCCTCCCCATATAGTTAGACACCTCTTCTGCCACCTTTTGCGATTCATCGTGGCAGCAAAAGGGGCGGAAGTTAATTAAATGCCACAGCAGTCACGAACTCCTATGACTTGCTTGCATTAGGGATCTTACGTGTCACGTTCACTGGGTCAGTGAAATAAAGATAATCACGAAATCTTTGCTTTCGATTTACGATTTCACTCTTTTTGATGAAGAGGTGCAATTGAGTCAACTTTTCTTTCAATTCAATTCGGGAATATCTTTACTTTGATGGTTATGAGGGCCAATAAGCGTATTAACATTGAATATTCGAACATGCACATCTTATGTTCAACGGTCGGCAGTGAAAAATAAGAGGTAACACCGGTCACATAGATCCCGGAGCAAGTGCCTACGGCCTGGCTGAGCTAGCTATGGCTATGGTACTGCCGGCCACCGCGACGGTTGATCTAGGCCACGGCCTTACGTTGTCGCATGCCGTTCCCATCGTCTGCTCTTCACGGGTAGCCGATGAGAAAGGGGGCGTTGCCGGCGAGAGGTTGCTACCATCCCATTCACGCAAACACGGTTGACGTTTCTCGAAACTCAAGCATGCGGACTGGAGCAGAACCTCCGGTAGAGATAAAGCATTGGTTAATAAGGTCGCATAGCGTGTTTAGAAATGTCAGCAGGGATAATAGTAGGGTCCTTGGTTTATAGGTGTAGGCTACTAAGTGAACCAGCTGCGAGCAGAACACCTAACACTCGTAGTGGATAGGCGGGAACATGCCGTCAGGTACCCTCTAGGCTGTTCTACGGGGTTTTGTAGTCAGTACCTATGGTAGGCTGGTGGATGGTTCTCGCTTCTGTGATGAGGATGGAAATAAAGTTGAAGAAGATGAAATTAAAGAGAAATGGGAAGAGGAGTAGGAAGATGCAAGGCGCCGTGTTAGTGAAGAGTAAGTATGTCTGTTGCAGAGATGCTGAATACTCTGGTTCACGAGTGAATACAGGTGGAGATATCTTTCATTGATATAAGAGTCAAGGATGGATATAGGTGCTTGCTTCTTCCGGCTTCCTCTTTGGCTTGTACTGTTGGTGGGCAGAGGGTTCGGATCTTGGATATCCATAGGGTGTTTAGGTGAAGAGTTTAACGTCTGCTGGCAGGCGTTTAGTTATTTTTCCCTTCTTATAACTTCATATAACTTCTGATAACTTTATATATTTTTACGTTACAACTAGACGAAGCTGAAAAGACGAGGTTAACTATGATTGTACACACAAATCAAGGAATCTCCTTACGTAAAGTGGCTTTGCAAGCAAATTCAACTTCAGATTAAGGTAGCTGCCAATACTGTATACAGTCAGAAAGGATACACTAGGGAAAACTGAGTTAAGAAGTACTCAATGGGTTTGCAGTTGCAGAATAGTTTTGCAAATTCCGAAGACGTTCGTCTTTCTGGAGGCCAAGTGCTTCCTGCAATATCTGGCAACTTTCTGATCCACATTTTATCTGTTCGTTGCTGACACGAATCACACTTCGATCGATGGTGTCGATTGACCTATATGAGTAGTTGGTAGGGGTGCCAATGAGACCACCGTATTTGGATTTCGTTGATCCTAACGCAAAGTAAAAAGTACTTTCATTGGATTTTATAAAACAGTCATATTACCTGCAGAGAACATATTGAAGCCATAGACTATAAAAGGTTTCAGAACCTCACGTTCATGCGCAGGGACTTCCAGCAGGTTCCTTCGATGAATTCAATGTAGTCTCGGCAGAATACTAGAATACTTTAACATACAGAATACTTTAACATACACTATAGGTCTGGGGATCACGTTCAAGGATTGTAGTCTCTGTCAGACACAAGATTCGTTTCACTGGTTCCGGATGCCGGGGAGTCACCTTCTGTACTGTAAATTCCGTCATCGAGGTTTGGAATTGATCTCCACTACAACAGCAACAAGAAAAGAGGTTAAACAATTAGATTTAAAACAAAATATAAGGCTGGCTTACCTGTATTTTCCAAATCTTTGTCGTTCAAACTGTTCGAGTGTTATTTGACTTTTAATTTGCAAATGTTTCTGTCAAACGAAACGTCATTTCCATGCAGGTGCGTACAATGGTAGAGGCAGCAGGGCAACTAACCCCCCTCAACTTTTAAAAATATATATCAGAAACATATCCAATTATAAATTTGAGCTACAACTTTCTGTCTTAAAATATGATTCTATTGCGAAACTTCATACTTTTGCTTGAAGTATTCTACTTAAGAAAGGTTAAAGGCAATTTAAATTTAGAGTAAACTGCTGCAACACCCCCTCGCTCATATCCTAGACACGCCTATGAAAAAAAGTTTCGTGTAGGGAAATATTTCACAACTTGCTTTTTCAGTGAGCTAGTTTCGTTGGCGACACGATTTTCGCAGATATTGTATGGAAACGAAAATCAACTAGCAGTCCATACTTATTAGGTCCATGTATAGATGTATAGATGTATAGATATGCATAGATGTATAGATGTATAGATGTATAGATGTATAGATGTATAGATGTATAGATGTATAGATGTATAGATGTATAGATGTATAGATGTATAGATGTATAGATGTATAGAGTATAGATGTATAGATGTATAGATGTATAGATGTATAGATGTATAGATGTAAAGATGTATAGATGTATAGATGTATAGATGTATAGATGTATAGATGTATAGATGTATAGATGTATAGATGTATAGATGTATAGATGTATAGATGTATAGATGTATAGATGTATAGATGTATAGATGTATAGATCAGCGCTGCCCAACCCCAGGCCCGCGGGTCGAAATGTGGATCCCGACCAAATTGTAAATGACCCGCCTATGATATGAAAAAAAAAGAAACGAATTTTTCGTTCAAAACACACCACCAACGTGTTTGTCTCAACCGTATTATTTTTACTTTAATTCGAAATTAGCCACAGAAGACACAACAATGAACAGAAAAAACACAAACAAAAATCTTCTCTTACTTGTTGTATACATGTGAAGAACTTTAGTTTGAATTTTGAATTTCGAATTTTGAATTTTGTATCTACCTCAGCTCAGCGCGATATAACACACATCCACTGATAACTTCTCTAGGTGCTGCGAAAATGTGCGTAAAACATTGCATACACCCTTAGCACTCAAAGATAATTGTTATTGTTGTTTTGTGTGATACATACGAAAGATTTCCTCTCTGCTAAAAACTACCAACAAATATTTTATATGATGCGTGCGCAGATTCTAGCTGTCAGTTTATAGTCCAGTCGACGGGTACTTTTAGGTGAAAAAAGGTCAAAAGTTAATGAAAGTTGGAGGTTTTGTTCAAGGATAGTAAACTAACATTTTTCTAAGTTTTTGACCTCGCGGGCCCTGTGCTAAAAGAGGGAGGGAGGGAAAACTGGAAATTTTTCGACGTTGCTCCGGTTTTCCCTCAATAACTTTTTTTCCTTACGTGCTATGGCAAAAACATGTTTTAGTTTTTTGTAGAACATAACATTTGTATGTCAATTTGTTACCGTGATATGGCGCTTCAAAAAACAGGTGATTTTTCAAAATTCGCCAAAAAATGCCAAAAAATGAAGAATTCGGCCCAATTTTTCGGAAATACCCAAATAATCATGATTTTTTTGTAATTAGGGTTCCTCGTTAAAATCACCAACTTTCTACAACCCCCAACCCATCCCTGCTTGCCCAACAGGTTTCAGGCCATACACATTATTATTGTCATCCCGACGTAATTTTAATTTATTATTTTGTTAGAGTACAGTGGGCGGGTAGAAAGAGGTCGGAAGTTTATGAAAGTTTGGGATGTTGCTTAGGAATAGTTAGTTAACATTTGAGGAAGTTTAGGGCTACGACGGCCTTGTGGAAAAAGAGGAGTGGGAAATGCAAAATTCTCGACCTTGCTCCGGTTTTCCCTCAATAACTGTTTTTTCTTACGTTTTACGGCAAAAGCTTCAAAGACTTTTTTGTAGTTTGCGTTAAATTTACTACAATCTTGTTGGTACAAAAATTGTTGTATGTCATTTCGTTACCGAGATACGGACTAAAAGGAGGGGAAACTGCAAAATTTTCGACCTTGCTCCGGTTTTTAATTAATAACTTTTTTTCTTTACTTCTTATAGGAAAAACACATTCCATTTTTTTTCTACATGGTAAAAAAATTGTTGTATGTCAATTTTGTTTGCCAAAAAATGAAAAAAAAGAAGAGGGTGGGACTGTAAAATTTTTGACATCGCTCCGGTTTTTCCTCAATAACTTTTTTCCTCAATAACTTTTTTCCCTTATGTCCTAAGGACAAAATTTTGTTGAGTTTTTTGTAGAACGTTAAATTTCCTATAATTGCAATAGTTCAAATATTGTTGTTTGTCAATTCGTAGGGAAAACATTATGTTTCGAAAAACAGCAATGTCAAGAAATGCAGAATTCCACTATATTTCTTCGTATATACCCGAATAATCATTAAATGAAAAATGGCCTGTTTTTTGAAGTCCCATATCTCGGTAACAAATTGACATACAAAGATGTTGGTAATAACAAAATAGTAGGAAATGTTATGCTCTACAAAAGTAGTCGATGTTTTTGCCATAGGACGTAAGGAAAAAAAGTTATTGAGAGAAAACCGGAGCAACGTCGAAAAATTTGCATTTTTCCTCCTCCCTCTTTTAGCACAGGGCCTTCGAGGTGAAAAACTTAGAAAAATGTTTGTTAACCACCCCTGAACGAAAGCCCCAAGTTTCATTAACTTTTGACCTTTTTCCACCTAAGCCCACTTTTTCCGACCTGTAGTCTTTAGTTATTGAGCGTGAGCGTGATTTTAAATACAAATACTGCAGTTTTTTTAAACACCTTCCTCAAAAATAAAACCGTACGTACAAAAATTCTTCCATTGTCCATTGTGAAGTTTTGGATCGACGTATGTTTGTGAAAAGGTTTCTTCAAATCTGAATTTTATAAAGAATAAGTACCGCACATCTATTAACCAGCAACATACATCAGATTTATTGTTATTGTCAGCATCTGATCTCGCACCGAACATAGATAAAATAATAAAACAAAAACAAAGTCAGAAATCGCATTGATTACCTACTTTTATTATTATTTTTATATTTACGTTTTTATTAAATACATACATTACATTTATGTTCCTTTTCTATCAGAGATGCTATTTAATTTGTTATTTTAATAAATGACAAATACATTTTTTTCTTTTTGCAAAAAAACAAGCTGTACTGGCCCGCCATTGATTTTGTTGTCGTCAATTTGGCCCAGGAGATAAAAAGGTTGGGCAGCCTTGGTATAGATGTATAGATGTATAGATGTATAGATGCAACACATCCTACGATAAAAAAATTGCATGACGATGTTCAAGTGATGGAAAGGTTTTCATAATGCTTTATTATAGGGGGCTGTCAAAAATTATAAAATAATTTTCATTAAATGCGGTTCAAGGTTAGGTGGCACATATACAATTAAACAGCTAAAATAACAGCTTATTAAAGTTATATTGTTGTGCTCAAAAAATCTTTGATATACGCAACAAAAAAGACATGTATTTAATGTGAAATTAAATTTCTTTATTTGATTTTAAGGCTAGCGGAAACAATATTTTTGGTCTTTTTGGTTGGTGTTTGAATGTACAAAATTTTAAGAATTTACCCTGAAAGAAGAATGCGTTGAATGGTTTGGGACTCCATATACATACACACATACTCCATACATCCATTGTTATATGGGTCAATATTTCAAAACATTAACATTTTGTACCAGGCCGCAAATAGTTTTTTGTTTTTTTTTTCGCCTTTTTTGTTTTGTCTGTGCCCTTCCAAAGACACAAGCACATGGGAATCTTTTTTGACAGTTTTAATTTCCATTGACTGTGGGTGTACTTCAGGTTCAGACGAATTTGAACTATCGTAAACCTCTTCAAACCGTACTCGAACTTTTTTCTTTTGCTGCAACACCAAAGGACTATCTTCATCAGAGCTTGAAGAGAGAATTGCAGTGGGAGTAAAGTCTAATCCTCCTAATTGAAAATGCTCACAATCACATTCCCATTGAAAGCAGCTTAAGGATCGGAGCGACAGTCTATTCGAAACTGTATTTCCCAATACCTGTGCAAAAATGTTACACAAACGTGTTTTTTTAATATGGATATAAAATCGAGCGATTTTTTAACGATTATTTTATCTGTTTAAAATTTCCGCAAACAGATACTTGCAATACCCATGAGATTCATTCCCACACAAACGTAATCTCATATCACCAATATCCGTTTTTGAAAATTTAAAAAAAATCAGATAAACCTCAATTCCTAAAAATCGAGCGATTTTACTCATGCACAGAAAATATTTTTCTAATACATAAAAGAAAGACAATCAAATAAATACCTTTTCAATCCATTGTGTTTGAAAATAGATAATGAACTCGTTAAAAGCATCGATTATTTAACGATTATTTTATTTGATTCTTTAAAATTTCCGAAAACAGATACTTGCAATACCCATGAGATTCATTCCCACACAAACGTAGTCTCATATCACCAATATCCGTTTTTGAAAATTAAAAAAAAAAAATCAGATAAACCTCAATACCGTATCATCTTAGAGGTGTGAAAATTGACATTGATATAATGCCAAATTGGCCTTATTTCGTTTTCGAAAACGAAATTAAGCCAAACTGAAATTTCGGCCTTATTTCGTTTTGGAAAACGAAATAAGGCCAAATTTTCGGAATTTGGCCTTATTTCGTTTGGCCTTATTTCACGTCACCCATTTATTGATTTGACAATTTTAATGTCCTTTTTTTAAAATACCACTGTTCTTCTTTTTCTTTCTGTTGTTGATATTTTTCAGGGTCTTCTCGAATCTTCCGACGACGGTCACGTTCCTTTTCGGCACGAAGTTTTCTTTTTTCGATTTCTGTATGGCTTTGTTTAAACGTTTTGTAGGTGTCATGATGTTGATGAACTTTAACACTAATTGTAAATAAAAAAGTGAAAATATTTGACAAATTCACGTTATTTTTATCGAATATGTATTTTCCGTGTGCAAACTGTCATTACCATGCAGTCACGGGAAACCATATGGAAATGACGACATGGAAATGACGACGAAAGACATTTTTTTCAAAATAAAACTGAACTTTACTGGGTATTTCATTTAACTCATTTTGTTATTGAATTCGTAAAAAAAGACATGCATTGATAAATATATTCGATTTAAATATTATATTATAACAATAAAAAACACTTACCACGGAAATGACAACTTGGGGGAACGAAAAACTTTGAAACACTTATAACACTTGAAAGAAACTTCACTACTGAATCTGATACTTTTTTGTGCGCATTGCGACCAACCAACCAACCAACCAACGGGTCCTTCTGTGATCTGAGCAATCTTTTCTTCGGCCGTTAATTCAAATTTCTCATAGATTTGTTATTTTCACAGAAATGACAATTGTGCAGGGGACAATCACTTAAATACCTTTAATTTTTTTTATAGCTCTAAAAATAAATTAACTGGGCATTAGTCGCCATTGTTCTTTCTTCTTCAAAACTATACCTATTAATACAATATTCAAACCTATTTGCACCTGAAAAATAAAATGCATTTTATGAGGGAAGGTACCACTTGGGACATGCCATGGTAATGACATTTTTGGTGTTTAAGTTAAAAATTTTGAATTAAATCAAATTTTTGTTTTTATTTTGTTACGAGTCCGGGGGAGAGTACGATAACTGAGGCGCCAAGATTTAATAACGGTTTTGTGTAGGGGCGTCAAATGCAAGTATTTTTTACTATGGGAGGGGGGGGGGTCTACCTCGCCCCGTTTAGGAGGTAGGGGCGATTTTCGAAAAAAAATGTCTTGAATGGAAAAATAAATATTAAAAAACAACGGCAACACTTAAAATACACTACTATAACGGTTTTAAAAGCCAGAAGTCTGTTCTTCAATCCTACATTTAAATTAAATTACTCGTTACAATAGTTTTCAAAATATTCGCATTCAAATTCGAAATTTTGATAAAAAAACGTAAAAAAATATCTTTAAACCAATTTTGTTTAAAATTGTGAAATGGAAAATAAATTTTTTTTGCGATCGATGCTTCAATAAATACTTAATCGAACGCAAAAAACCAAAAGCTTTTATGTCTTCTAGTTCTTGTGAAAATTGAAAATTACTGAAACTACTTTTTTATGAAATTTTAGATTCTTGGCATTTATTGTGATTTCATTAGAGGATTAATGTTGATAAAAGGTTTATCTTTGAAAGTACAGTACAGCAATTCAGTTAGCGTTACCCAGAATGCATGACGAGGAGTTAGAATTGCGTTGCATTCCACTTTCTAGTCAGTCAGTTTGTGAGTAAGGAGTCAGTTGAAAAAATCAAGTCAATTTACAACTCACATGATGTTTAAAGGGTATGTCAGTCTCGTCAATGAAGTCATCGTCTAGGTTTTCACTTTGGATGGTCGAAGTCTTTAAGTTGCAGACCAATACTTTCTCTCCCATAGACAAGACCTGACTATACTTTTTTGTATATCCAATGTCCGCGACGCGGGCCACCCAGGTACTGTTGATTAAAACTACTATTGATACAGGCGCCTGCCAGGCAGCTGGAACTACCCTTAGCGGAGCAACGAAGTTGCGTGAGCGGGTGTGCCCCCGAAAATGGAGTTGAAATCCCTAGATCCCGCGGAGCGGGCCACCCAGGTACTGTTGATTAAAAATACTATTGACATAGGCGCCTGCCAGACATCCAGACCTACCCTAAGCGGAGCAACGAAGTTGCGTGAGCGGGTGTGCCCCCGAAAAGGGAGTTTAAATCCCTACATCCCGCGAAGCGGGCCACCTAGGTGCTGTTGATTAAAAATACTATTGACACAGGCGCCTGTTAAGCAAAGAAGTTGCGTGAATGGATGTGCCCCCAGAAAAGGGGTAACACGCCTCAATATCCGCGGACAAAATAACCGCATACACCCGACCTCGCACCTACCCCAAGTCCTATCGTGTGCCCAGGCAGGGGGGTTGCAGCATGCCCCCCCTTACATAGGTCATTGTTTATACACCGTAATATTATGCGTCGTGGATATTTTGACGCGGATATTTTGTCGCGGATATTTTGACCCGGATATTTTCTCCGCGGATATTGAGGCGTGCAGCCCGAAAAGGGAGTTAAAATCCCTAGATCCCGCGAAGCGGTCCACCCAGGTACTGTTGATTAAAAATACAATTGACAAAGGCGCCTGCCAGGCAACGAAGTTGCGTGAGTGGATGTGACCCCGAAAAAAGGGGTGACACGCCTCAATATCCGCGGACAAAATAACCGCATACACCCGACCTCGCACCTACCCCAAGTCCTATAGTGTGCCCAGACAGGGGGGTTGCAGGGGGGCAGCATGCCCCCCCTTACAGAGGTCATTGTTTATACACCGTAATATTATGCGTCGCGGATATTTTGACGCGGATATTTTGTCCGCGGACATTTTGTCGCGGATATTTTGACCCTTATATTTTGTCCGCGGATATAGAGGCGTGCAGCCCGAAAAGGGAGTTGAAATCCCTAGATCCCGCGAAGCGTGCCACTCAGGTACTGTTGATTAACCCTTAAAGTTAGATCACCGTAAATACCAAAAATAAAAATCTCATACAAAAGTAGTTCAAGCAATTTTCAATTTTCACAAGAACTAGAAGACATAAAAGCTTTTGGTTTTTTGCGTTCGATTAAATATTTATTAAAGCATCGATCACAGAAAAAAAAAACATTATTTTCCATTTCACAATTTTAAATAAAATTGGTTTAAAGATATTTTTTTACGTTTTTTTTATCAAAATTTCGAATTTGAATGCGAATATTTTGAAAACTATTGTAACGAGTAATTTAATTTAAATGTAGGATTGAAGAACAGACTTCTGGCTTTTAAAACCGTTATAGTAATGTATTTTAAGTGTTGCCGTTGTTTTTTAATATTTATTTTTCCATTCAAGACATTTTTTTCGAAAATCGCCCCTACCTCCTAAACGGGGCGAGGTAGACCCCTCCCTTCCATAGTAAAAAATACTTGCATTTGACGCCCCTACATAAAACCGTTATTAAATCTTGGCGCCTCAGTTATCGTACTCGTGCCCGAGTCCGCGTTAAAATAGAATTGACAGAAGCTTTTTTCGATTAAATATTTAAAAAAACAATAGGGGTATTCACGATCTGGTGTAACTTGTCTTGCATCATTGTAAAAGTGGAGAAGTGCTACGTTTTCTTGCAATACAACAACAAATATACTGGATGTCATTTTGTTACACTTTTGCACTTTATCTATACCTCAACCCCATTGCAACAGGAAAATACAAGGGTGTAAAATTTGTACTTTTGATTTTGACATTTGTGTCAACCTGATTTTGACATTTGTGTGAGTTTTGCTACAGATTAGAAGAAGTGAGTTCACGATCTACAAGAAATACAAACAATTTCGCACTTTTACAATACTTGGTTGCACCATCCAGATCGTGAATACCCCTAATATGTTTTGTACACTTAGTTTAGTTTAGTTACTACCCTATCATTAAATAAAAACTTTCAGAATAAAACATGTCAGAGCTTACTTCAGAAGAGGACGAATTTAGCTATGAAGATTTTTTGGATGAAATATTATCATCTAATTTTTCCAGCAATCCATTTTTGGGTTTTAGAAAAAATTAAAATTAGGTATGGTTCTTGAAAAAAGTTAGAATAAAACGCCATCAACTTTCGGAATTTATGTTTTTTACATCAAGTCAGTGATTCATGGACTATTATATTTGAGAAAAATATATTTTGATTGATGTTTTTTATTTTGAAATATAAAAATATCAATCAAACGCAATTTAGGTGTCTTTTTTGGAAAAATTCTTTTTTTCTCCATACAAAAACATCTCCTTCCATATAGTCTCTTCAGTACTAAAAGGTTCTATGTTGTACATACAGTGGCTCACAGCCTATTTGATATAGTGCCTCTTTTTTATGTTAAGTTGCAAAAATGCAAAAACGAGGAAGATTATATAAAAAATTTGAATGCAGTTTTAAAAATTATAATTTGTTTAGTAAAATAACTTCATTTATTTACCAATTTTTTTTTTAAATAACACGAAAATTAAAAATTCTTAAAATATTGCAAAATTTCATAACACAGCTTATTTGATACAGTCAAAAATATTTATGAACAGTTGGTAACATTTTTTCTTTAGTATTTAGTATGATAGCCTTTTGCATTTTCAACAGCTTTGAGCCTGTGTGGCATTGAATCGACAAGCTTTTGAGTTACCTGAGGGGTGATTTTTTGCCATTCTTCGATTAACACCCTCTTTAACTGCTCTTTGCTGGATATCTTATGCTCTCGAACTTTTTTGTCCAATAAAGACCACAGATTCTCAATGACATTCATATCAGGTGACTGTGCAGGCGGTGTCATCAAATGGGGGCAGTTCCATATGAGCCAGGTCTGCACAATTCCTGACTTGTGCTTCGGGTCGTTGTCTTGATAAAATCGAAATTGATTGCGTATACCAAGTTTCACCGCACTTTGGAGCAAATTGTTTTTCAAAATATTGAGGTAGCCGTTTTTGTCCATGACCCCCTCAATGAATTCTAAATTTCCGACACCAGCTGCAGACATACAGGCCCATACCATCACACTTCCACCACCATGCTTCACAGTAGCTTTTAAATTTTCTTTTTTTAGCTCCGTATTTGGTTTTCGCCAGACGTATGACATACCATCGGAACCAAAAATGTTAAACTTGGACTCGTCTGCAAAAATTACGGTGTTCCAAAAGTCAGCGCCTCTAGAGATATGCTCCCTAGCAAAGGCAAGTCGGCTTCTTTGATTTTTTTGCTGATAAATGGTTTTTTACGAGCTACTCGCCCATTAAAGTCTTGCTCTCGAAGCACACGGCGGATAGTTTCAGCACTGCATGACTTACCCAGTTCTTGCTGAACCTCAATTGCCAGTTTTGGAGCCGATAACTTTGGGTTAACTTTAATTTTGCGCACAATGTAGCGTTCATCAGACGCGTTGAAGATTTTGTTTGGTGCTTTTCTTCCTTTATCTTGGACCCGATTTTCATGCACAAAACGTTCAATGATGTGCTGAACTGTAGATGGACTCAAGTTAACACATTCAGCAATTTTCCGGACTGATTTCCCGTTTTTGTAGTGGCTAATGACCAGTTCACGCTGTTCAATAGTAGTACGGGGTCCCATTTTATTTTTAATTGGTTTATCGACTTCAGAAAAAATTAAAATCAGTAAAACGAGACTGCAAACACAATTTAAATGACAGAAAAAAAACAAACAACGATCTTCCCCGAGAAAATTAGCCGTTACGATGCATTGAAGTAACTGTATCAAATAAGCTGTGAGGTGTTTTTTGCTTAAAAAGTTGCTGTTTGCCTCTTTCGGGGCGTGGGGGGGTATTATTAATATTTCTGTTTAACGGTATATGTTCATTGAACATGGACCTTAAAATCTGCATTACTTTTTTTTTCGTATGCTTCCTAGATGGTGAAGTTACAAATCTTTTCATTTTAAAAAAGACACTGTATCAAAGCTGTGATCCACTGTATAACCTTTTTTTGGAATTTTTAATGAACTTTTTCCCAACATGGTTCTATCTCGTTTTTTAAAATGCTTGTAAAATCATCTAAAGTGATTAAATAAACAAGTTTTTAATGGTTTTATGGAATTTTTATGGTTCTTTATCATATTGCATCCATACTTTATTGATATCTAACTGTTTAATGCAAAAACCAGCCTTCTAAAACTTTGAAGGCGATTATCTCAAACAAAATTTATTTACATGCACCCTTTTAGCAGTGTTAACAGACTTTAAGCCTATAATTTCCCACAATGATGATGAAAATCCCCTTTTCACCCACGCGCTGTTGAAATCTCTCACGTTTTCCCACAAGGAAATGTATATAAAAGCACAAAAAAAAATAAACCTAACGCCCCGGTGCTAATAAGAAACAACACTCTTCTTATCGAAGATAAAATATTTTATTTGAACAATAATAATAAACTTAAAATAAATGAAAACGATTGAGAACAAGAGTTGCAACAAATGTTTGGTCAATTGGACTTCCGAAATGTCACAAACACGATGATGTCAAATAGACGTCACAAAAAAAGTACTAGATCAGCTCCTATTTCTGCACAACCAGTAATGCCACTTCAACAAGATCAACAAAGTAGTAGTAGTAGTAGTGTATCAAGAAATTGAAAATTAAATGCCGTCAGCTCAATAAATAATAGTTTTTGTAAAATATTAGCATATAATATATCTGGTATTAATAATAAGTTATTGTATGTAGATTTTTTCAACTTTATTAACGGCTACAAACTTCACTGGATTCCTGCTACCAAAACATGTATCAAGGGGCGTGCAAGCGGAGGTTGCTTGTATGGAATAAAAACATCACATCTTAAACTATACGATTTTGCAGTCATACAAGAAACAACTCTAATTAAAGTTTTAAAAAGAAACGACATGTATATAATGCCTCTTTATGTAAACTGCAATAAGTGGACCGACGATTTTGAGCAACTCAACAATAATTTATCTGCTCTTACAAGCAAGAGCCTACTTATAATTGGAGACTTTAACGCCAGAACTAGCAACGACCAAGTCACTACAATTAGAGACATTAATAATGTTTGTTTAAACGTTAACTCTAGAACATCCAAAGACACAATATGCAATAGAAATGGTACTGCACTTCTTGAAACAATGCAATTGTATGATTTCGTTCTTTTGAATGGTTGTACTGAAGGAGACATGGAGGGTCAATATACGTTTATTGGAGGGCAAGGCAAGTCAGTGATTGATTACTGTATGGTGAATAATGATTGGCTCGACCTAATAAGTAAGTTTGAGATTTTATGTAAAAATTTCTCCGATCATATGCCAATCGCAGTAGAATGGAAAACCGAACCCGACTCGTCACAAACAAATCTTCAGTTGTTACCTCGGCTTAAGTGGAGAGATGAAGACACTGAAATCTTTCAAAACAAACTAGACATCTGCCTCTCAAGAATTCCTGTTGGCATTGAGTCTACCGATATTCTTTCAAATGAATTAATAACATGCATGAGAAATTCGGCAACAAAATTAAGCTCTAGTATAACGAAAGCATACAAGCAAAAATGGTTTGATAAAGAGTGTATGAGAGCAAGAACAAAATCATTTGCCCTTTTGAATGCATTTCGTAAATCCAACAATGAAGAATTGCGAAAATGGTACGTTCAATCGAATTGCCAATATAAAAATTTGTGTTTAGCAAAGTAACTTGATTTTGAAAATAAACAAGCTCAATCACTTGGTGAAACAAAGAACACCAAGGAATTTTGGAAACTGGCGAAAGATATTATTGGTTCCCATCACATTATAGGCACAGGTGTATCTGCGGATGATCTTTCCATTCATTTCTCGAAACTTCTCCAATCGAATTCACACTTAACTTTTGCTTATGCTGAACCCTTAATCAGCGATGATATATTGGACACCGAAATATCTATTTGTGAGATAAAAACAGTTCTTCAAAAAGCTAAAAATAAAAAAGCTCCAGGTGAGGATGGTGTACCATATGAATTTTTTAAAAATGCAACTCAATGCTTTAATATTCACCTGGTGGCGCTTTTTAACAAAATTCTGATGAGTGCGGAAGTTCCATCTTCGTTCAAAAAAGCTGTTATCTTTCCAATACATAAAAAAGGTACTATGAATGATGTTGCAAACTACAGGGGAAACACACTCGGTATGGGGATCCGGAGAGAAACATCAAACGAAATGACGTGCAGGACAAACAAGAAAATTCAACATCGTTTGCGCCTATCTTTATTCTTTAAAGAAGCGCCAAATATAAAACATTTTCCTGTGTAATAAATAAAAAGTATTTATTTATTAAATTAAACAGTTTCAGAGTGTTGTAAGTGATGAAATTGCAGGCAAATTAGCTTTTGTTTGCCCTCCACGTTCGATATATGATACTCGAGATTTGGCAGCTGTCAAAAGGTATAGAGCCCCATCCATAGAGATTTTAAGCAAACGGCAATATACTTCTTTCCCTCTCGCTCCTATAGTCAAAATCAAATGTGAAATCCTACTTTGAAGGAAAACAACAACTGGAAACAACAACAACAACAGGAAGAATTTAATTGTTTTCCCTCAAAGTAGTGATTTGACATTTCTCTTTGACGTATTCGCATACTTCTCTATTGATGAACTCATCCGAACAGCTTTATTTTTTGACAGATGTCACTGAAGTCGATGGCCAAAAGAGGAAAAGGAATTGTCACTTTCATCGAAGGAAAATCTTAACTTTAAGTTCGTTGTTCCAATAACCAAGATTGCTTTGTATCGTTCTCCTTGTCTATTCAA
The DNA here is from genome assembly GCA_916050605.2 of Platycheirus albimanus. NCBI lineage: Eukaryota > Metazoa > Arthropoda > Insecta > Diptera > Syrphidae > Platycheirus > Platycheirus albimanus. Next base: position 62,179,996 of record OU696698.1, read on the forward strand.
TTTAACATTTGGTATTAACTCATACAAAAGTTGTAAGCAGCAGTTATACACTAATGTTTTATCATGCTTATATTGAAATCTTATTAAATAAAAACCCGACAAATACGTTATGTAATTCGGAGGTTATCAGTACCGTCGATTGACAACAAAGCTCAACAGACAATATATGACGAAAATAATGTAATTGAATGTCTTTCTTTCGTTTTAGAATCTTGCGCAATGGGTGGACATGGTCATGGTGAGCCCTACAAAGTACCGGATGCTTCAATCTACAAAATCGAGGCTCCCCAATTAGTAGAGGTACAAACAGCCTTGGCAAGATTAGGATTAAAAGACCCATGGCTTAGGTAAATATCTCTTTTCAGTTTTGTTTGACTGTTCTTATTTAGATCTGTTTTCTAAATAATAAAACAGCTTAAAAACACTAAATGATGGTGCAGAACCACAAATTCAGTAAATTCGTTTATTTCTTTAAGGAACGAAGCCTGGCGTTACCTTCCAAAGCATGGAACCCATGCCTCACGTGCCAGAATATTCTTCACTCGTGGTTTCGTCTGGGGTCTTGCTGCGGCTCTGATTACTGTTGGTCTTGAGAAAGGTCTCTCCAGTGGAGATGAACATGGTCATGGACACGCAGAGCATCATTAGTTATAAATAAAACAGAATGGTGGTACCTACATAACAAGTGAATTGTCACTTTTTTAATTAAAAAAAAAATAATAATAATTATGAAACACTGTTTAAATGTATTTTTTTTTTCAATTGATGCGTGGTTTTAGTTCTTCGTAGCATGGCCGCAGGAATATGGATGGTTTCTTGGCTGCATTGAAGTATTCATGACCCTTGGACCAATCGTAGCCAACTGCGTAAGCGAAAATCTGTCCAGTGGCATTGAATCCACATTTGGTAATCGATTGATCCATCATTTCAGAAGACTTTAGTTTGGTGCGGGCATCTTTATCCCAAAAACTGAAGGTTCCATCTGAGCCAACTGTTACAAGAGTACCATGTACTGGGTGGAATGCAATGTCGTTAACAGCATATATGTCCTGGTAGCCAGCGGTTCCGGTCATTCGATGGCATTTGAAAGTGAAGTTGTCCTTTGGGTTCACTGGATTAACATATTGAATAGCAACACGCCCTTCAATACTTCCTAGTGCGTAACCTGGAAAGAGATAAGTTTTTTTTTAAACATAGAAACAAATAACTAATATCAACCTATCGCAGCATGTCGTGTGTTGGAATATAACACATTGACTTTTGACTGACAAATGTATTGGTCCCATTCCTGAGGTACATACGTATATTAGTTTTGTCTAATTTTTGCACCAACAAAAACAGGTTACATCGTTGCATTGTATATAGAATAGAACCCCTATAGTAATATCACTTGGGAGTTTTCAGTAATGCCTTGTTTTGCCTTTAAGAGCGCTGCGGATGCAGCAAATGTGTAGAAACAAAATTCATTTTAATTTTTTCTCCCTTGAATACTTGTAACTTTTTTAAATCGTATAAAGTGATCTAGATTCAATCTGAGATCGAATCTAGATTGCTTTTTTGGTTTCATGGGAAATGAAAACTGCTCGAGATCAAATCGAGAGTGGTTTTTTGGCATCATGGAATTCAATATAAAAAAAAGCACATAACTCTCCCTCTGCTTTTATTAATGTTTTCTTATGACGTTATCACGTAAAATTGTCGTCCGTTAACCGACTCAGGCAACCATTAAATTTGAATGTATCGTATAATCCTATTTTGTTTGGTACATAGTATAAATTAAACTATACGTGAAAAACCCTATCCCATCTTTGTAGTATGTAGTAAAATGTGATTTTATTGTTTCTTTAAGATCAATAAGAAATCAATAAAGAAACAATAAAATCACATTTTACTACTACTACTCCCATCTTTGTATTCCTTTGTACACTACTTGGAAGCCCAGAGACCATTTCGTGTCTCTAAAATTGTTGAAAAACGTACATGAGAAAGTCCCAAAGGAAGATATTTTATTTGCTGAGGGATTTGTAAAAGTGAGACACACGTGGAAATTCACTTGCCAGTTTCTTGAAGCCTCGAATGGAAGATTGTATAATGCTACTAAGAGAAAATATTTCCAACAACAACGTCTTTATCTGAGAGGAAAAAAAAGTCCAGCCATTTATTTCGTAAATGCCAAACATCGTCAACACATTCCGAAACAAATAAAGGAAAACAAACAAACAAAACCTTTGCGTAGTGTTTCAAAATGAATTTAACAACAAGTCAGGAATCAAAGCTTGGCAAAGTGAACCGATTTCCAGCAAAGAGCACAAAACAATCCAAGAGCTTCAACAAATATACATGAATAAAAGATCAAATATCTTTAGCTTAAAAGCCACATAAAGAAGGAGAAATGCTCAGACCTGCTCGCCAAATTTTATTAAAAATGATGGAAAAGCTAGCCTCTTTTAAATGATACAAAGTAAGCTTTTTCCGATCGAAACACCTTAATTTCTTATAGACGCAAAACAGGCTACATAAAATTCTTAAATTTACCAGTCTGCCAGCGCTGACGTGAGGCTTTAAAGGCTGTTGTCAAGGGTACGAAATTTTGATCTAATACTGCAATAACGGTGCCAAAAGAGTGCATAAAACTGGCTTCATTTCCATTAAAAGAGAACGTCATATATAAATCATGGTCGTAAAAGTATGCCAGACGATTGGAATCTCATTCCCTCTTTTTTCAAAAACTGAACTCTTTAGCAAAGCAGACTTTAAAGCCGCCTATGACAATGACAATGAGTATAGAAAAAGTTCGAAGCTCTATGACAGCTTCGAAATCACTGCTTCGTCAAACTGGAGCAGAAACAATAAGGCGTTGTCCACAATTTACTAATTCACTATCCCAGTCCCTACCTATGGTGCACAATCATTGGCCCTTTATTAGAAACATTTTGCGTACCGTCCAAATTCCTAAGCTTTTTAAAACACTTGCTGCTTCTATTCGTATAGGTATGTGGCAAAAGAGACTAAAGTACGAAATAAAATTTCTGTAAATTTCTACCAAAGAAGTACTAAAGTTTTCGATATTTTTCTTTAGCAAAAAAAAAAATGTTTTTATTTACCAGTGGGCGCCTTCTTCTTATCCTTGAATATCGAGATTGTCCTATGTTGATATTTGAGAGGACTTTCTTGGCGCTTGAATTCGCTTGGCTTCTGATCAAGGGAATACACAATCAATGTTCGACCTGCTGTTCCTACCACAGCCATTGGATAGTCGACGTCAGCGCAGTAGCAGCGCTCTGGTAGGTTGATAACCATCATTGGATTTGGAGAGCGTGTATCCCAAAACTGAAATTTATCAAAGCGGGTAGTACATATATAACAAAATAATGTTAATTTACTTTGAGAGTTTTATCCCAGGAACCAGTCATGAGACATGTGTAGTTTGATCCTTTAACCCAGTGACAAGTCTTTACTGGAGCATCATGAGCCGCAACCTGTAAAACTTGATCAGAGGCAAGATCCCAACATTTGACCTGTTTGTCACATGATGCCATAAAAACTTTGGTTCCGTCGTCAGACCAACACACATCCAATGCTGGCCCTCCGAGTGTCTTCATTGACTTTGGGACGGTTTTACCTGTATGTTCCACTTCCCAACATCTCACCTGAAAAAATATTTTCTAGACCATGTTTTGTTTTAAAAGGACAAGCATACACTACTGTCCCAGCTTCCGGCAATAAGAAAATTCTGTTGCAAAGTTGAAGGACTGAATTCTAATGCCGAAACTGTATCCTCCGGAGGGGATACAACTTCAAAGTCTTTCATTGGATTAGGCGTTGTAGTTGCGGTTGTGGTACCAAAATTGCCACCACCAATGCTAGGTGTTCCAAACATTGTATTTTTTATAAAACTCGTGGTACTTGTTGGCTTACAAAAAACTAAAGTCTAACTTATATAAAATGTTTTAGTCTTTATTGGTTTCGTATAATTAAGGGTGATTATTATTATTTATCGGCTCTAATAACTAAAATGGTGAAATTATAAACCGACAATGCGGAGTACGAAATAGAAGGATAATTATGTTTTTTTCTTACAAAGTTTGGTTTGACAGTGACAGATATACTAGGTTTGTTCGTTTACTTTTCGAAACAACAACCTTGTGCAAAAATGCAAATGCGGCATTGCGCATAACTGCTGGAACACAATAGAAAAACGCAACCGGAACCGCAGCCGCAACCGTATCGCATGCCGTACGTACCTAATTAGAAGTGCCCACAATGGAGTCGTACGTACTCCACCTTTTTTACAATTTCCACTGAAAAACATACATATATATGCATATAATAGATGATAAAACATATATCGCATCATGTATAGTCTTTTTTATACATTTGTACCCTGACCTAATTTCTAAAAGGATTTTATTAGCACGTTGTTCTTTTTTTTGTATGGAATGTCAAAAATACGCACGTATTTATTAAAAGTTGGCCAACTCGTCCGTCGCCGTTTGCGGATCCGTCTCGTTGTGTTCACAAGATTGAATTCGTGTGTATTCAATATTTTGACATGCGATACGGCTGCGTTCGCGGATCCGACTCCGGCTCCATTGTGTTCCAGCAGTAAGTATACAAGCAAACGTGAAACTCAATTGTGTGTCCGTGACGTAGAACGCACAACGAGCCTATTCACACCGCACTCGTTTTGGCTATTCGTTTACCAAAACGAGTAGAGCGTTCACACCGAACATTTACTCGTTTTTGTTTAACATATTAATTGTTTGAAATTGAAAATAAAAAAAATTTAAATTAAATTAAATTGAAATCTAAACCTTTGGTACGTGGTACAAAGATAGTTTTGTATTTTGTATGTAATGAGGACCAGAGTTATTATTTGGAGGAAAGCAAGACCAAGGATATCGTCAACAAGCACTCTCAGTTCATTGGCTATCCAATGAAGTTGCTCGTCGAGAAAGAGCCCGACTAGGAAGTCAAGTGACGAAGAGTGAAATGGAAACCGACGAGCCTAAAATTTAAGATGCCGGCTAGGATGATGACACCGATAAGAAAAATACTGTTAAAATAAAATTATGTTTATTTGTTTCTTCATATAAAATGATTTTTGAACTTCGCTTTGTCTTCTTCGCGTTTTTTTTTCTCCCCTCGTCTTGAGGCAAATAAAATCCGTCCTGTGCCTTTATATTTCTTGAGGTGCTATCGCCAGCTGTCATATTCATGTTAATACAATCTGCCAATTAGTAGAACTTTGTTCTGTTGGAAAATTTCATGGGAGACGTTCAATGGGACATCTTCGGAATCAATCAACAACACCCTTTGTAAGGAATAGCAATAGATACTCTGGATAAAGGTATTTTCATTCGCAGTTATCCATTATAAACACACACGATGCACTCACAACTTGATGGCTTGATTTGATGCTGTTATGCTTTCTCTGGTTCTCAAAGAGATCGATCGAAAGGTACGTGCACCTCGACAGAAAAGTGCTTCACAACCAAATTAAAGGTCCTCCCATTCGTTGGTACCTTATTATTATAAAAAAAAAAAACAATGATATACAAGTACAGTCGAACTTCGATAACTCGAACCATCAATTTCCAAAAAAATAATTCGAGTTATCAAGACTTCGAGTTATCAAATAAAACACACACACTTATCGAAGTTGACGCCAAATAATATCTTCGAGTTATCGAGACATTCGAGTTATCGAAGTTCGACTTATCGAGGTTCGACTGTATTTCTTAAAAATATTAGGTACTTACCGCTGTCAAGAATGTTTTCAAATCGTCGAAATATTGGACTTGTTTTGACAGCAGCCGTCAGCTGTTTTTTTTTTTTGAGTCGATTCACAATAACATCACAAAAAAATCTGTGCGTGTAGTTCATCTTCAAATTGCAATTCGTTTTCAAGTCGTTTTGCAAAACGGGTTGGGAAAATGTATGGGAAAACGAGTCGTTTTGGGTAGTCGTTTTGCGAAAAACGAGTAAATGCTCGTTTATGATTTGGTGTGAATAGGCTATATGATTGTTGTTGTTGCGTTTTCGTCTGCATTTGCAGCTCCATGTAAAGCCACTTTGATACAACTAATAAAGATATGGCATTGCGCATGGTTCCAAACAAAACGTTAAACTATTGTCAAACTCACCGTGTTCTTACGTGTGTTCTTATGACGTAGAGCGCACAGAGTAGAACGAAACAAAAGTTAAACGGGAAGGTGAAAAGGAGAAGGCAGGTGTTCTTATGACGAGATGCGCAGAACAAATCAAAAATGAAAATTGGAACGCGTTATCTCTAGTAGTTGTATCATGTGTAGAACGTAAAGAGCGTAGATCGTAGAACCAAACAAAAATTTAAACGGGAAGGCAAAAACGAGAAGGCGAGAACTTCATGTATGTCCGTGACGTAGATGCGCAGAACGAAACAAAAATGAGAATTGGAAGGCGCTATCTTGTTTAGTTGTGTCGTGAGTCGGTAAGGTAGTAGACCATATACAATCCGCAAACCAGGGATGGAAATAAATTCGTCTTTCAGCATTGTATCGAAAGCAAATGAAAAAGTGTATTGAATTTTATTTTTTCAGTTTTTCAAATTGTATGGAACAATTATTCAAAAATTGCATTTCTTTAATGAAAGAGGAAATAATATTTGTATCAAAGTATGTAATACTACGTTTTCATTAGGGCCGAAATTATGATATTTGAAAATTTGATAAAAAAGTGTTTTCATCTGGGTTTGCATATTTGGTTTGACAACAGGCTATCTTCTTTCCTTTTCTTTTTAACAACCTTTCTTCCTTTATTCTTGTTTTGTTTACTACTGCCGTTGCCCTATATTTCTCTTTCTTCACGTTTTTTATTGTTTACTACTGCCGTTGCCCTGGATTTTATTTCTAAATTGTTATTTTGTATTGTTTACTTCTGCCGTTGCTTTGCATGTTGGTTTGTTTACTTTTGCCGTCGCCTTGAATTTTGTTTCCAAATTGAAATTTTAGAAAATATCTATTCTATTGTTTTCAATATAGTTGCGTTTGATTTCTTTTCACATAATTTGCAACCTCAATTTTGTCCAAATAAAAAAAAAATTATTTTATTTTGTATGGGAAGTGGAGTCAAATTTGGAAATTTTCTACGAAGTTACGTTTTAGACCCAAATCAAAACGTAGTATATTACACATATTTTCACATACACTAACAAAAGTGACATTCCTAAAAACGTCAGTTGGAAGTTTGTTATTCTCACTGTGGTGTGGTGAAAAGAAACAGATTTATGTACTTACATATTTGCAAAATAATATTTTACTAGAATCGCCCAGTGGCCAAAATTCGTTTTTTTTACAGCGAACAAAAGGGTAAAACACACCAAGACATTTTCACATTTCAAAAAAATACAAAACAAAATATTCCCAGCACACCTACTCAGTAATACCTTTCCAACGATATATATATCATCTCAATCGGTTGGGTAACCACCTCGCAATTGGTATACTACAAAAAAACTGCTTGCCTATTTATATATAGATTATTTATTTAAAAATATATCAGCAACTATTTATTATATTTCAATATCATCCGAATATGGAGAACAGTTTTTAAATTTTTTAATTCATCCCTCAATATACAAAAAATTTTTTAATAGTTTCGTTTGACAGTTTGGTTGTAAAAAACCCAAAAAATCCTAAAAATGACACTTTAACTAATTTTTTTTGACATTACAATTATTGTTAACTATGGTTAGAAAAGAACGCACCGATTCCATCAAAGATTTAGTGGAAGAAGAGCATAATTCGAGTCACTGCTGGAACACAATGGAGCCGGATCCGCAATCGCATCCGTATCGCATGTCAAAATATTGAATACACACGAATTCAATGTTGTGAACACAACTTTTAATAAATACGTGCGTATTTTTGAAATTCCAAAAAAAAGAGCAACGTGCTAATAAAATCGTTTAAGAAATTAGGTCAGGTAATTACAAATTTATAGAAAAGACTATACATGATGCGATATATGTTTTATCATCTTTTATATGCATATAGGTATATGTATGTTTCTCAGTGGAAATTGTAAAAAAACGTGGAGTACGTACGACTCTATTGTGGGCACTTCTAATTAGGTACGTACGGCATGCGATACGGTTGCGGCTGCGGTTGCGGCTGCGTTTTTCTATTGTGTTCCAGCAGTCAAAAGCCCCAAAACAAATTGTAAGTGAGACACCGTTGACCTATGGAACATAACCAAGTTAAGGGCCAGTTGTACAATAGTCATTGTTGTGAGTCAGGGTTGCACGGAGGACTTACTTTGGGAAAGTAGAAGGTTGGCGGCACACTTGTCGTTGCACGGCTATGCTCGACGGAATCGGGGGAGGTTCTTTGTGTCTTTCACCTTTCCCTCCTGCTCGACAATCAAAATCATCGTGCCAGAAAAGAAGAAAGTTACTGGACAGGAAAAGAGTTTTGGAAAAGGAATGAATTTACTCTAAAAGGTATGAAATGTTATCAGTTATCACAAAAAGGACTTTGACAATACCTGAAGGAACATGTAAGTATAGTGCTTTTAATTTAAAACTGACCTTACTAAACCTACGAATAAAAAAAATGAAACTTCCCATCATCAAAAATATATAAAAAAAGAAATCCCATCATATATATAGTGGATGGACAATGTGGTTTTCGTTATTTTTATATTTTTTTAAGGTTTTGAGTTTGAAAGTTATTTTTTCAAAACGGTTAACTGAAATAACTTTACTTAAAAACACAATAAAGGAAGAGATTTCTGGCTTTACAAAAATTTATATCAGATCATTGTAGGAGTCACCGTAATTTTTAAATAATTTTTTTTTCAATGCAAGTAATTTTCTTATAAAATCGTCCCTCCCACCTAAACGAACGGGGAGAAATAGAACCCCCTGATAAACAATTTTTTCTTGTCTCGACCCAACCTACACGCTCCAGCTTTTTGGGGCATCTAGGGTGAATCACCATGTACATAAAACAAATATAAATTGTTTAAACAATATAATTAATTATTTCCCTTATCTGAAAGGTTTCTGATTTTGAATAGTATAAATCAGTGTTTTTCAAACTTTTTGAATGTTTTTACTAACAAAGGGTTTTTGTCAGTAAAAAACATTCTGGCGACACCACTTTCATAATACAATACTTTATCAGTTATTATATAAAGTGCACGACTGGGTCCTACGAACTTGCTCTTATGTGTGTCAGAGGTTTTGGGGCTTGAGATTTTGATAAAAAAAATATTGAAAGGAGAAAATCAAATGAAATTTCACAGTTAAAACAGTTTTTTTTTTGGAAATAAACAAAGTAAGCCAACTTTAAACTTTTCGAAAACTTAGCTATTCAAATTTTCTTTTTGAGCACGCCAATTTCAAGCACATGGTAGTTTTTTTTTTTATCAAAAAATACAAATTTTACAAAATTTAACATACCGTTTTTGAGAAAAAAAAAAAAAAATTTACTTAAAAAAAAAGTAAAAAACTGTTTTTGAAATATTTAAGAATAAATATTATTTCGTTTATAAAAGAGCTTTCCCGCTAAAAATTTCATCGAAATCCGTTAAGGGTTTTCCGAGAAAATCTGATTGGAAAAAATCAGTTCTGTGGGAGATTCGTTTTTTGGAAAATCAATTCCGACCAGAACATAAAGTTTATACAAAGAACACCATTCAGAAAGTTTAAACGTAGGAGCAGTTTTCGAGATAAAGAAATGTCGCATTAAAAATCATATTGCATTTACCGTTTGTTTTAGAGCTGGAATGCTAATTCCAAAAACCCCGCTGTAGGTGACCCCTCATGAAATCTTGGCGATCCCCTAGGGGGTCCCAATCCACAGTTTGATAATAAACAAAAAATTTAAAAAAAACTATCAAAATCGGAGCTGTTTCTGTGAACTTTTGCTTAAAAACCTTCAGTGACTCCACTACAATGGAAAGCGGTGATGGTGAATTACCTCTTAAACCTAAACCACTCTTGAACCACCGTCTAACTAATTCTATGATTAACTCCTATTGTAGTTGATAAGATGTGAAAAGGCAAAGTTTTGTCTTTTATTGATCCATTTAGAAAATAATTTGTTTTTTTTTTTTTTTGACAAAGAGCTTCATAAGTTATGATTCTCATTGTAATCAATGAAAATTCGTATTACTTCCCATATGATTTATATCATACTAGCGGTACCCGGCGCGCGTTGCTACGCCCAAAAAAACACTTATGTGTATTTAATGTGAAACTCAATTTATTTATATGTATATTTTATCTCAATGCTAGCGGATAAGCAATATTTTTGGTCGTTTCGGTTGGTGTATAAATATACAAATTTTTTGGCATACACACAAAGTGCAGTTAATTTGATTGTTAAACTGAACATAATAACATTGATAAATTGTGGCTTGAATATTTTGCTGCATTTGACAAAAATTTGGGAAAATAAAATGTCATTTGTTGTGCGATTCAATTCCTTTTCCTATGTTCAAAAGTTGTTTGGAAAATGTTTGGGTGGACGATTCTTGCACCAAATGGACACGCACGTTCGTTCAGAGTTTGATTTTTTCGACTCAGTTTTCCATTAATATGATGCTTTTATTCAACGAAAGGAAAACATTTTTATAAAAAAGTTGAAAAAAAAAACTTTGCCAAAAGCCCGCATTTTTCTGTCTTCCACCCGGGCATTCCGCTTAAAAATTTATGAAAAAATCCAAAAAAGAATTAAAAAAAAACTGAACCAAAATTGTTAAAAGCATGCATTTTTTTTCCTTCCACCCGATCGGCACGAAACCTTCACAGGAACCATCCCTGGACTAAACTATATTTACCCCAAAAATTTCATAAAGATCCATTGGGTGGTTAAGGAGTCCATACGCAACATACATATATACACACATCCATTTTTATATATACATACATATATAGACTTTACCCGCGGCTTCGCTCGCGTTTCAGCTGATCAAGAAATAGACTGTACCTTGAGGAGTATAGTCTATCGTAATCTACCTTCTTCTTCTTTTATAGCTTTATAATTTAATACCTACATTTAACCGCGATAAAAAGAAACCTATAAGATATACCAGATTATAATCTAGCTCTGTGCTAAATTTCATTCAGATCCGTTCAGCCATTCTGGTGTGATTTCAAAAATTAAAACAAATCTATCCCACGGGAACCATACATTTTACCGGGATAAAAAGTAGCCAATATGCTATTCCAGACTATAATCTATCTTTGTGCTAAATTTCATTCAGATGAGTTCAGCCATTCTGGTGTAATTTCAAAAATTAAAATAAATCTATCCCACGGGAACCATACATTTTACATGGATAGAAAGTAGCCAATATGCTATTTCAGACTATAATCTATCTCTGTGTTAAATTTCATTCAGATGAGTTCAGCCAGTTGTGTAATTTCAAAAACTAAAACTAATCTATCCCACGGGAACCATACATTTTACCGGGATAAAAAGTAGCCAATATGCTATTCCAGACTATAATCTATCTCTGTGCTAAATTTCATTCAGATGAGTTCAGCCATTCTGGTGTGATTTCAAAAATTAAAACAAATCTATCCCACGGGAACCATACATTTTACAGGGATAGAAAGTAGCCAATATGCTATTCCAGACCATAATCTATCTCTGTGCTAAATTTCATTCAGATCCGTTCAGCCAATCTGGTGTGATTTCAAAAATTAAAACAAATCTATCCCACGGGAACCATACATTTTACCGGCGTAGAAAGTAGCCAATATGCTATTCCAGACTATAATCTATATCTGTGCTGAATTTCATTCAGATCCGTTCAGCCATTCTGGTGTGATTTCAAAAATTAAAACAAATCTATCCCCAAATTCTCTGTGCTAAATTTCATTCAGATCCGTTCAGCCATTCTGGTGTGATTTCAAAAATTAAAACAAATCTATCTCACGGGAGCCATACATTTTACCGGGATAAAAAGTAGCCAATATGCTATTCCAGACTATAAGCTATCTCTGTGCTAAATTTCATTCAGATCCGTTCAGCCATTCTGGTGTGATTTCAAAAATTAAAACAAATCTATCCCACGGGAACCATACATTTTACCGGGATAAAAAGGAGCCAATATGCTATTCCAGACTATAATCTATCTCTGTGCTAAATTTCATTCAGATGAGTTCAGCCATTCTGTTGTAATTTCAAAAATTAAAATAAATCTATCCCACGGGAACCATACATTTTACAGGGATAAAAAGTAGCCAATATGCTATTCCAGACTTTAATCTATCTCTGTGCTTTATTTCATTTAGATGAGTTCAGCCATTCTTGTGTAATTTCAAAAAATAAAACTAATCTATCCCACGGGAACCATACATTTTACCGGGATAAAAAGTAGCCAATACGCTATTCCAGACTATATTCTATCTCTGTGCTAAATTTCATTCAGATGAGTTCAGCCATTCTGGTGTGATTTCAAAAATTAAAACAAATCTATCCCACGGGAGCCATACACTTTACAGGGATAGAAAGTAGCCAATATGCTATTCCAGACTATAATCTATCTCTGCGCTAAATTTCATTCAGATGAGTTTAGCCAGTCTTGTGTAATTTCAAAAACTAAAACTAATCTATCCCACGGGAACCATACATTTTACCGGGATAAAAAGTAGTCAATATGCTATTCCAGACTATAATCTATCTCTGTGCTAAATTTCATTCAGATGAGTTCAGCCATTCTGGTGTAATTTCAAAAATTAAAATAAATCTATCCCACGGGAACCATACATTTTACATGGATAGAAAGTAGCCAATATGCTATTCCAGACTATAATCTATCTCTGCGCTAAATTTCATTCAGATGAGTTCAGCCAGTCTTGTGTAATTTCAAAAATTAAAACAAATCTATCCCACGGGAACCATACATTTTACCGGGATAAAAAGTAGAAAATATGCTATTCCAGACTATAATCTATCTCTGTGCTAAATTTCATTCAGATCCGTTCAGCCATTCTGGTGTGATTTAAAAAATTAAAACAAATCTATCCCACGGGAACCATACATTTTACAGGGATAGAAAGTAGCCAATATGCTATTCCAGACTATAATCTATCTCTGTGCTTAATTTCATTCAGATGAGTTCAGCCATTCTTGTGTAATTTCAAAAACTAAAACTAATCTATCCCACGGGAACCATACATTTGACCGGGATAAAAAGTAGCCAATTTGCTATTCCAGACTATAATCTATCTCTGTGCTAAATTTCATTCAGGGCCATTCATCCATTCTGATGTAATTTCAAAAATTAAAACAAATTTATCCCACGGGAACCATACATTTTACCGGGATAAAAAATAGCCTATCTGCTATTCCAGACTATAAGCTATCTCTGTGCCAAATTTTATCCAGATCCGTTTAGCCGTTCTAGCGTGAGTTAGCAACAAACATCCAAACATCCAAACATCGTAACTTTCACATTTATAATATTAGTAAGATTAGTAAGATTAAGCGACTGTGGAGGTAGAAGTACTTTTGAACTCAACAACTTTTGATGTTAAATAACTGACTTGTGGACGAATGAAATGGTTAATTTTGACCTGTGAACTTAATGACTCTGATGTATCTTCCAGCTTCAGGAATAGTTGCGGGAATTAACCTAGAGTAAATAATATGGCCTATTGAAATGTTTGCTTTTAAGAAACATATATAGAGGTAGTCAAAAGTATTTATACACAAAGAGCTTAATTGAGTTGAATTTCAATGCGTTGTGTAAATACTTTTGACTCCTCTGTATTTTGAAGAAGAAAAACCTTAATGCCTGTCCTTATTATGCCGATAGATGCCGATCGGCCTATGTCGGTCGGCCAAGCCAAACGAGTATCCATTTGATTCGGTTTGAGTTCAGTTCAGTTCGGAATGGCTTTCGGCTCGTCCATTCTTATTCGGCCTGGCCGGTCGTCATAGACCAATCGGCATCATTCGGCATAATATGGACGAGCCTTAAAAGCATATCGTTTTCCGCATTCTGTTTATCATATTTACAAGTTTGATAGACATGAATACATCCGTTATTTACTGGCTATCTCAAAATGGATATCCGGTAGCAAATACCTTCATCGATGACGCATTATGAAAGAAGATCAATATTAAGTTGGAGAGTATATATAATTCGCTGATACTGCTTAAAAAGTCACCGATCTTAGTCGAAAAAAAAACCACATTTTGAAGAACAGTATAACTGGGGTCAACTGATCTCCATTTAGTTATTGCAAAGAAATAATAAGACAAGGCTTTTTAAATTAATACATTTATATTTGTAATAAATTATGTAAATACCTACATTTTCACATTCACAGAATGAAATTATTGACATTATTCGTATACAATGTTAGTAAGCTCTTAGTGTTGTAATGAAGGGCAAGAATATTAGAAAATACAGTCTTAAGTACAAGCACTTTTTATCTAAAAATTTTCTTAAAAACTAAAACAACTTAAATTGCTAGATTTATAGCATTTTTAATTACTATATTACCAGTACTACATGACAAGTTTATGCGGTTAGTTATATTTGCGGGCTTGTGACAGCTAGAGTTGACTAAATTCGGTAATGAAATTCCTATATTATTTCTAATACTGAACCGACTAAACGATGATGAATACTTAGGCTTCCTCCCACTTTCGGTATCACTATTGGATGGTGATGAAGAGCACGATGATGATTTACAACTTGCTGGTCGATCTGTTGTCAGGCCACTATCCGTTCGTATATCTGTAGCATTGAGAACTTTAAGTATTCCATTACATCCTATGTAATCAACGGCTTGCTCTGGTGACTCACTTCCTAAATAGATACGACCACTGTTGCCAGTGTACTTAATAGCTCCACTATTGTTCATTATTTTAACTCGAGTATCATTGCCAACAATATCCAGACTTCCCGAGTTCCGATTGATTCGAATCTTATTTCCATTTCCAATAATTCGAAGATTGTTACGATTGCAGTCAATTCGAAATTCTTTGCAATTGCCGACTACGTCCTTTGGAGATTTTAGCTTGCTAGACTTGGAATCTGACTTTTTAATAGATTCCTCACAACTTGTTTCACCACTGCACTTGGGTATCACATTGTCACTATCTATTATCGGTTTACCCATTTTGCTTAGAACCTATTTGATTTGTTGTTAATGTAAGAACGCGGAACTGATTTTTAAAATGTATCTATTAGTGGGTCTTTATTTTCCAAACAACCGCTTGCAAGTATAATGCTAATGAACGAGGGGATTCACACTTTGTTGTGTATTTATTTATTCCGAAAAGCTTTTTTTTTTGTTAACATATGTATATGCTTCGAAATTAAAATAAGAAATTGTTATTGGTACACCTCCAGAGAGGGTCACTTTTTGAATGAATGAACAAAATGAGGAGTGCGGTTGTTTTATAGATACTTTAGCCCAAAAATAACGTCATAAAAGCTTATTTTTCGCGTTCGGGGGTTTTAGCAACGGATTTCAATCTCAGTCTATTGTGTTGCGATTTTGGTGGTTTTGTTAGATACTAAGTGATTGAGAGAGGTTACAAGGGCGTTTTTAATTTGAGGACAGAGGGCTTTTGTGCGCGATCATTATCTGTTCGTGCACACATGGATTGTTGAGACTTTTGAAAATGAAAAGAAAAAATTTATCAGAATGTGTTATCAACATGAGAGTTTGATTGAGATTGATTAGGCTTGGGGGATTGTAAGTAAGGTACTATCATTGCGGTTGTGGAAAGAAATTGTACTTTTTTTTAAAGTATGAAACATACACATGCTTAATCTAGAAAACATGTATAATGTATACCTACATTATAATTTTTTTGACAGCTCAATTTTCTCAAAATTTTCATAATGTAGGCGCGGGCAATAATATAGTTTAAAACATTAAGGAACAAAGATAGAAATTTTAATTTTCCAGTTATCCAACAGAAAATCCAAAACTTTTGCATTTTGAGTTGTACCTAAATACATTTTTTGATTAATCTTAGATGGATCTTATGATTAGAACACACAAATGCGCATTCTGTTGCAATTGTTTATCGAGGGTTTTTTTCTTGACAGCTAAAATTGCCTCTTGGAACAGCTACGTCTTCAAAATTAATGGCTCAGTCACAGATTTACAAACCCAAGCTGGCAATTTTAGCTTAAATATGAATAGCTAGTAAGGTAGTAAGTCTCTACATAATAAATAAACGAAACTCTTACAATCATTGTATATTTTGTTCAGAATATAAACTCTTTTTTTTTTAATAAAATAATCGTACTCCAAATTGTAAGTAAAAATTAGGCTAAGTATATCAAAGTATAAAGGCATAAAGGAAGTATTTAATTTCGAACAAAAAACAATAACATTCGGAATTATTTTCTGTTTCACTTTCTATTTCCCTGAACACTGAATTTTTCTTAAAAAGATGTCGAAGGACATTGAACTTTCGATTAATTCTGTATGCAAATTTCTTGAGAGGGATATTTGTCTTTTTTGGAGTTCTTTTATGTGATGTTTCTTGTAAAATTATTTTATTACAATGAGTTTATGGCGCGAAATGTAATCTCTTTAAAAAAAATTTAAGCTATATGATGCAATGAAGTTTGCTGTCATTAAAGTTTGAGGGCTTAACAATACAAAGATTGATTTATGTATTTCATCCAATGAATCAAAACAACCGAGCTTTGGCTTTATTGAATTACTAAGAGTAGGATATAGGTACGGTTCTTAAAACTTTTATTTGTTTGTCACTCTTCATCTTGGAAATCACAAATTTCAGGATTCGTCTACCAGTTTAATATAATATATAATATTCCTTGTCTTTTGTACAATATTTGACACTAAACTACGATATTTATATTTGGTCCAATTATTTATCAAGGGTTTCTCCCGTAAGTTCAAGGTTACATACATAATTTTACTTACCATTTACCCAAATCTTACAGAAGTTATTTACAGGAAGGTTTACATTATAGATTAACTGACAGAAAAAAATGCTTCTCGTATGTGGTAAACTTAGCAGTCTAAGTTTCTATTTTTTTAGTTTCTTATTTTTATCTACGTAGAAGATAAACAATCACAGCCAGTGTACAACCTTATAAATTAAGAAGTACAATAATAACTTAAATGTGCGATTATTCAGAAATACAAGAACCTAAAACGGGTTATTTTGTAAAGGAATACACATTTTCAACGAACTTACAAATAAGGTTAAGAGCGAAACAGCAGTTAAATTCAGCTTAGCAGTAAAAACAGACAAAAATTTAAGAAACTGATTTAATTCTTATAAGTGCCGTAAAAACGTGCGCACAATTGTTGATTGAAAATAGGGTCTTGTAAGACAACCAAAACGCCACCTATTGGATAACCATACCAAACTATATATACTATTTAAATTATATACAGGGAAAATAGTTTTGTTTATTGAAATAAAATGCGCTGTGAGTTTAAATAAAATCAGTCCATAAATAGGAAAAGAAATAATTTTGGAACTGAGCGATCCCAACACCACCTTGTGAGAGTTTAACAAAAAAAAGTCTAAGTTACTAGGTTCATCAGCTATCTGTCAGTGAAAGTGCAGTCAGATTTAGCTTCGCAGTAAAAAAAAAAGAAAATAAAAGTTTTAATTGTTATAAGTGCCAAAAAACTTGGGCGTGCATTAAGTAAAATGCTATTAATTAAACATTACAAGTAGAGTCGTCATTTTGATTTATTAGTTGTGATTTTGAGAAACCGAAAAAAGAGAAATACAAACAACTTTAAAGCAAAATGTAACCAAATTGAAAAAATATTCAAAAATAAAAATGATGTATCTTCAGTTAATATAGATCTAGGAAAGAGATCCATTCAGTATTTACTATTGTAAAAAGAGCTGTTATAAAGCCAACATTAATATTCTTACTACCCATAAAATCTTTTATTAAGTTATCTTCTGGCGATGTTGAGCTAGTGCCACTATTGTGTCTATTGTTGGGGAGTCTCAAAATAAAAAAATTAATGACATCTCAAGAATCATTTGTACCCCCTGATCAAATTAATTGCATACAAAAAACAAGAAGCCGCTGTTGAATGTAGATATGATGAGATGCGGAAATCAAATTTCTGAACAAGCTCACTGAGCCCGTCCTTTACTTGCTCATCTTTATAAGTATATACAAGAGTGCATTAACCATCAAGCATTTGACTCAATGAAAAAAAATATTATATTTCACCTAACTGGAATGCCAACAATTCAAATCAGACTCTGGGTCAAACAACAGAATATTATTTGCACAAAAATGCTTTGCAATCAAAAGTAAAAGTTTTGTTTTTAAGAGTGTAATTTAAAATTTTTAAAACAACCGATAGTTTATGTTATCAAATTGTTGTCATTAATCAGATAGAGAAAATCGGTGTCTGACTTAATAACAAAAACAATAACAAAATAAAATAGCTAAGAAGGAGAGTGTATGTGTGATTTTTAATTTTAAAGCGTTAATGAGCTTGAATATTGAATGCCAATGTTTTTGGTCGGCCGTCCGGGAAACCACCGATTGTTGAGGAGCTTATTTACAAATCGTTGAACAGCTACATACACCATTATCATAGGGTAAAATGTTCAAGTATCTCTTATAAGCACACATCGAAAATAGTGTTTTTATTTGAAAAATTTAATTTGTCGCACATGACGTTTTCAATAATTACCATCACACGTTTGCTGTTTAGAAATGATAGGGGGAACTTATCATTTAATTACATTTCAATAACTCAAATTATTCTATTGATAAAAAGTCTTGTCTGATCAGCTATAAACACTGCAGAACCTCTGAAATCGTACAAGAAGCATGGATTTGGATTTTTTTTTGATTTCGATTCTTCGATTTTTCGATTCGTATTATTTTTTTTATTTAACAAAAACAATCTTAGAAAGTTCAACAAAATAAATAAGAAGTTGGTTTGATCATAAACTTAAAAACAATGTATCAATATTCCCGCTTAATATAGAAAAAGCAAAAAATAAATTGTTTATTTTGAAGAGTATGAAATATTGAGAAACCAGGTTTTCAAATAAATACCTAACTTAGATTGGAAGCTTATGAACTTTGTGGAAAAATTAGAAGCTAGTTTGACTGGACTAAATTTTTCACAAAATTTCAATCTCCGGTTTTTTACTATATTTTCGAAAATATACTGGCAGTAAAAATAATTAAACTGGAATCTCCAGACACAAACACCCATGGCATGATATGAATTTTTAGTAAACTCATAAATAAAAATCAACTATTGGTTGTGGTCCATTTAGCCAGAGTTGTTCAAATAAAAGATTTTTGGCTGAGGTTCGTTTTACGAACTTCTTAATCAGTTTCTACTTAGTTGGGATTTCGTTATTTTATTTTTGCTGATTTGCTTTCATTTAGTTGGTCTTTCATTGCTCCGGTTATGTTTTCTAATTTGATATTTTGTTTTAATTTCCAATGCTTTTAATTTAGCATCGAAAATGTCTGAAACATTTAAAGTGAATAGGCAAAAATGTTCGATTTCGATGTAGTTTTCTGTGAGGATTTGACTGGCCCAATTATTGATTAAATTAATATTCATTTTAACACCAAAGACATATACATACTTCATTTAGATTTGATAAGGGAACGATTTTCATGTTAAATTGATGATTTTACATTTGACAACTTTCAGATCACACAACATCTAGCAAATTGTTCTTTGTTTTATTTTGATGTCTAAGGTTTTGTTTAATGGAGAGAATTTGTAAACCTGATGGGCCAACTTCTCTATAATCAATTAAAATGTTGTGCAATGCTCAGATAAATAAATTAACAAAATTTCTTTTATAGTTTGCAAACTGTAGGTATCATTATTAAAATCAATGACGCCCCAAAGTTTCAGGTTTTATTTTTATTAGAAAGGAATCTCCATTGTTGGAATCACCTTAAATCTAAAACGGACGTTCAAAGTCCACATTGATCGTTTTACCGTACAATTGTCAGAATTAGCATACAATGAGCGATACTCCTATACACAAAATTATTATAAGCTGCATTTAATTGATCCTATTCGATATTTCTAATGACATCATCAACATGATGACTTGATTGAGTGTTAATGTTCAAGCTTTCATGTGTGTATTTAATTTTTAAATTGTATTTGCAAGCGGTTTCAAGTTTAGTTGAATCATTTAAACTTTGACATTATTTGTATCGCTTTTCTCCAATATCGAAAGATATTTGTGTGCCATGGCATTTTAAGAAAAGGGTTTATTGAACTAAAGTTTTGAGCATCAGTACTTTTTTAAGTGCTAATAAAGTTTTGAAATCCAAAATATCAAGCCAAACAAAAATTGCAAATGATGGTCATATCTTTTTAAGCCCTATATTATTGTAAATATATTACATAAATATGGTCATTCCAAATTCGATAGTAAGAAACAAAACATTATTTGGAACAATGTACGTTCCATTTAAGAAGCGAACATATTATTGAAAGAATAGTAAGATTTTAAATAAAAAACTATGACTTTTTGATATTAAAATTCCTAAGTAAACTTTAAACTTTTTCTTCATACAAAATTATTACGCATACGCCAGAGTGTACACTAAGGTAATATTTAAAATAAATTTTTGAATATTGTTCAAGAAAATAAGATGCACGACTTTGTCGGGCGAACTTGCTCTAATGTGTGGCAGTGGTCTTGGGGTTTGAGATTTTGGAAAAAAGCTGGGAAAAATGATATAAAATTGTATTGATCACTTAAAAAACACTACATAAGTAAAACGTTTTCTTGGAAAAAATGAAGTAAGCCATCTGATTTCGTTTACTGTTTTAAGGAATTTTTTCTAAATCAAAGAACGTTTTTTCTTTGACAAACTTTTCGTAAGCTTTTTTGACTACCTATGTCAATTTTTAGCACTTTGTAGTTTTTTAATAATAATAAAAACTCCTCTGTAGGACATCATAATAATACTATATACCGAGTTTGAAGCAAATCGGTCCAGCCGTTTAGGCTGTAGGTAACTATACAAACATATAGACATACGGACAGACAGACATACAGACAGACATACAGAATTGTCGGACCCACTTTTGTAGGCTTCTCCATCCCACCGTTCATACTTGGGCGAAACGCACAATAAGGCCACGGAACACTTATTTTAATTTCAAACTTATTAAGTTAACGCTCGAATGAAATTAAATGCAACAACTTTTGTTGTTGTGTTTTTCTTCATTTTTTCAATTTGTATTTTCATTTTGAATAATTTTCATGTATTTTTGTTTACGAATGCATAACTTACCTTATAGTACCTATAATCGCAAATAAAAACTGGTCGAACGATTTTCAATTTTTTTTCCTAGGTAGACAAATTTTATTGCATACTTAGTTTTTCCGAGAAAACTCTTACGCAAATTAAAAAAATAAAAGAGTTTTCGAAATTATTTTAAATTTTTTTAATATATACAGGATGTATGAATGCGTGTATGTATGTCCGGTATGGACTCCCAAACCGCCCAACTTATTTTTATGAAATGTTCAGGGTGAATAGAGTTTAGTCCAGGTTTGGGGCCGATCGAGTGGAAGAAAAAATAGGCTTCATATTTTTGGTAAATTGCCAAAATTTCCTTTATTTACCAACAATTAATTAATTTAATTTCACATTAAGTACATGTTTTTCTTGGGCACAATAACTTTAATAACATATTTCCTTCTGTTTCCACTATTCATCACATTAGTGTTGTCGTAGTGGTCTTTTGCTGGCTATTTTTTTCATATTGGCATCAGTTATACTAATAAGCCTTCGGAAGAACTTAAGAACAACCACCCCAAAAAGTAAAAAAAATATTGCAACATTTTTACTAAGATAATTAAAAAAAAAAGTTTCCACATACGTGAACTAATATCTAATCGAAATCTTTTCTTAAAAAAATAACAAATTGTAAGATTTAATCCCCAGTTTAACTGAAGAGAAAAGCGGAACTCATAATTCGATCAAAGGGCACGTTAGTGCCCAGCCATTGGAACAATTAAAACAAATCTATCCCACTCACGTCTAGGTTGTATCCCGTCCAACAATCACCCACTGACCTTTTTGGACAATATAGCATTTTTAGTTTTTGGCTACACATGATAATAACGGAAATCAGTTTTAATGGTTTTATTAAATAAGCCATAAGTGGTTAACGACATTACCGAAATGGTTCATACTTTTTAAGGTTTAAGTCAGCATTTTTTGTAGTGTTTACTCGTATACCAAATTTTTCAAAAACGTTTTAAACAATTTTGATTTACCTACTTTTCAATTTCAATATCAATTTATTGGATACATAATAAAAATGTGTGTACAGTAAGATTTATATCTTTTATAGTCGTACTTGGAGATAAGATATAAAACTATTAGTTTAGTTTTATATGTATTCAATTTAAAATAAATAACTTAAAACTAATTTTAGTTCATAATAATAGATGTTTTATAAGGATAGCAGCATAGAGTAAGACATTTTTTAAAAATGAAGAAAAATATTATAAATACTTTGCAGTTTTTTCGAGTAATTCATTGATAACTGCGTTCTTAGATTCACAGAGCAAGTTTTTTAATATAGACCCTACCGTTTGCAAATCTAAATTATTTGAATTAGTGGTAAGGGAAGTTTGCATATGATTTGAACTATGCGTTATTGCCAATGCTATTCTAGATCGTATAAACAGAAAGCATGCGATAGTAAAATATCACGAACTTCTACAGTTTTTTCTACGTATTTGAATACAAAAAATTGGGCTGTAATTAAATAAGCACATGGGTTCTAAAGACTAAATCCGGTTTTTATTTTGTAAACAAAGTATTATTTTATGATACATTTAATATGAATTGTATTTATTTATTTTTGGATGGTACAGCCAATCTAGCCATCTGAAAAGAATAGCGACGGATTCTTGAGTGTTTAATAAAATTTGATATGATTTTTTCCTCTATTTTTCTTAAATTTTAATCTAAAGCCGCAAGACCACTTTCACACATAAGAGCAAGTTCGAGTGACCCAGTCGTGCACTTTTTTTTCAACACATAACCCCAAGCAATGGAACAAGTTCACGCAACCTAATTATGGTACATTTTATTTCATAAATAATGGCGGATGTGTGCAATTCAAAAGGAAATCTGCTTATTTTTATCTTTCAGTGATTAAGTTGTTTCCGTGTAGATACATTTGAGCCATGCAACAGTCAAGTCCCCACAAGAATGTAAAGTACAACTCTATTTTTAATAGGAAATCTTCTTCTTTGATAATAAAAAAAAAAAACACACACACACACGGCAGTAAGTTTAAAATGTGTGGCAGTTACAATCAAAACTTAAAATGCGTTTACTCATGGATCCTATATGCTTGAAATTTAGGGGACTTTCTTCTGTAAAATTGAAACCTTAACACTATTATTGGTGAAAGCCCGTGATTCGTGATTTTCAGTGGAAAAATGAATAAATGCAAAGGAAAAATATTTGAGTAATAATGTAAGCAATATAATATTTTAAAATACGAATTGGCTACAACTCAAAGTTTGAAAAATTGCGATAATATTATTTAATTGACCTCACATCAATAATGCTCAATTCATAACAAGAGGGGGGTTTTGGTTGTTTATATAGAATATAGTCCAATGTCTTTTTATTCCTATTGTTTTGATATATTTATGATACCTTAATATTGATAAGCTGTGGCAAGAAAAAGCCTTTTGAACAGTACATAAAATAAGTTGTAAGAAACACCAACACAATAAAAGAGCCATGAAAAATATCTTTTAATAAACAAGAAAGGTACTTTTTGAAAACAAGAACAGCAACAACGCTTTGTTGATAAAATCAAACCAAGTGCTTAAGTTTTGTATACCATTAACCAATTTACTCAGGTTATTCCAATCCATCTGCCATCTACCAATCATTTAATTTGCTTTAAATTTTAAAGTTCTGTTTGAAGTCATTAATTTTTTTTTTCGGATGAACGTAACAGTAAGAAACTACACCGCAATCAATTGGAATGAATTGTTTCATTGTTTCATTTATCAGCTGATATACGTAAAATGAGTTTCCGTCAGTAAAATCTACATTTTCGAATCTTTAAAAATAAATTTATTTATGTTATTCGTCACCGATTTTCATATATTTTCTATAATATTGAATATTGAAAACGAAATATTTTAGTGGCGCGTTTTGTTGATCGCTATAAACAGCCACTAAGTAAAAATAAAAAAGAAAGAAAATCACTAACCTCCGCCCAAAACTGGTAAAAACCGTTTGAAGAAATGTAATATTTTCGGACAAATAGTCAATGCAATGGACAAAATATCAATGAAAAATAAACAATTTGTTTTTTAGTTTATGTTACCCAAAACTGTTCTGGGTGACGCGACGATCAAATCCAAAAGAGATCGAACAACATACGTCTATTTTTGTTTTTCAAGCTTAGAACAGGTCAATCATATAAGTATATAGAGAACAAAAGTAGGACTGTATAATTAAGTTACAATTGTTAGAACTATAGGTCAAGTTGAGTATGGTAAAAGGTGCATAGTTGGCAAATGGTAAAAACTTGAATTTAAGACAACGTGACGCGCTATGATGTAAACTCTTCAACATCCTTCTTGAGGCAATAGTACGCAACTCGCAAGTCAACTCCAGCGGTACTTTTTTTTTAAATCCGTTCAATAACTTGGCTTTGCTGATCATATTGACATTATTGGAAGAACGCTGTCTGTGGAGAATTTGCAAGTATTGAAGTGGAAAGCCCTCTCTCAAAGGACCAAGGAGACACTATACAAGACCCTAATCATACCAGTCCTGCAGTATGGGGGAGCAGCGTGGACACGACACAATCGGATGAAAACATGCTGAGGTGCTTTGAGAGAAAGATTCTTCGGGTGGTATTCGGTCCTGTATGTATAAATGAAGTATGGAGGAAGATGAAAATTCAACGACGAATTGTACGGGCTACAGCGATATTGACCTGGTTGTTGATGTTGAAAAAAAAACAGCGGCTTAGATAGCTGAGCCATGTGGAGCGTATGGACGAAAACTCACGAGCTCGGCGTGTCTTCAATTCCAACCCGGAGGGCCGACGCAGTTCTGGAAGACCCCATCTAAATTGGCGCGATCAAGTGAAGAACGACCTTAACCAACTTGGTGTGCACAACTGGAGGCCACCGGCTAGGGGTCGGGTTAGCTGGCGAGGATTGTTGGTTGTGGCCGTGGTCCACGATGAATTGTCTGCGGCACCTTAAATAAGTAAGTAACAATTTGAATTTAAACAAGAATTTCATTTTTCGATTACGAATTATAAATTCAATTTAATTGATTGAGGTTTAATAAATCCAAAACAGTTTAGTAATAATTTTTTCAAAAAATTTTGTGTTGTAAATGTCGAAAAAGCTAATATTTTGATTTTCAATAATATTAAAAGCAAATGCAATTCTTAAACTTTTAAGGCGACAAGACTAAACTAGTATTTTGATAATAACCTTGGTTGAGTCAATATCAGAGCTAAGAAGCCATTTCTTAATTATTTAAATAAATAGGTAGAACTGCATATAGTGTGGTGTGCTGTGACTTAAAAGATATATATATTTTCAACAAAACACTTTTAAAGCTTTATAAAAGTATACGTGCTTTATTGGGAGAATACCAAAGCTGACAAACAGCGAAAAACTGTGTTCAAATCTTTCTTAAATGGTTGTAAACAGTTTTTGTAAGTACCACCCCAACAAATTATTCCAAAATTGTCACCTATTTTGAGTTCTCAATTGAACTAGACCGTTATAATTGTCTTATGTGAAACATGAGTAGTCGAAAGCAAATATTTTTTTCAGAACTATGGTATGAGCTTTCCAGTTAATTCTATTATCAATAGTTAACATAAGATATTTGAATTCAGTAACTGGCTCGATATTGAAGTATTTCCGAGAATAAGCGGCATTTAAAACATTATTTGCAGCAACACAATAAAAATAATAAAATAAGCTACTAGCAGGAAATTTTACACAGTCAAAGGTGTGCTGAATAAGAAAAGAAGGATTTACGTCTAAGGCTTAATGTTGGAAAACATAACTTTTGTTTTTGGGCTAACAAGAATTTTATTAATGCAAACCAATGTCATGATTAATATTTGCGATCAGATCTAAGACCGTATGACTAAAATAAACACAAGATAATTTGTACCTACTGTTTTTCAAATCGATTTCTGAAGCAGGAGAAAACCAGAAAACGTAGAGAAAAAATATTTATACTGTTTTTGGACTAAAAACTACGCTAGAGGTATCAATTGCTCTACTTTTGCATTTAACGGCTCCATTGTTGTTAGCTCCAATCAATCGATAAAATAATGAAGTTACGTGTTTGTCCTTTTGCATCCAGGCCTATAAAAACTCTCAACAAAGAAGATAGCCAAAATAAATTAGTTCACTATTTGCCAGTTTTTTATGGACTCAGCACAAGAATTCATAATTGTATTATTAAAATTAAATTTTTTTTTAATGCGAAACGAAAAAAAGGAAAATAAAAAAAAATTCAGAGTGGTCAAAAGAAAGCTTCATGTATTTGCTATAGAAAATGATGAGATAGAAAATTCGATACGGTTAAGAGATATAGTTTTTGTTACATCGCATTGCGATTCTAAAGAATTGTGATTCGCATCACAATCAATTAATTTATGAAATTTGATGGGCTAAAATATTGCCGAAAATGTCTTTTCTTTTGCTCAAACGACGTGCATCGATACAATGGAAAAAGAGTAAAGAATGACCAGCAGTAAATATTTGTTGAGTCTGAGACAATAAGGGGGTTTTTGATGTGCTTCAATAGGTATATGTGGTTTTTGAAGTTAAGTGCATTGTTATATATTTAGTCATAGTTGTTTTATATTACGTACTCTGGAGGTTACATCACTTATGTACATATAGTCGCGTATACGCAGTTACATGGGGGTTGTGATGGACATGATCAAACTCTATTTCAAAATGCAGACATAATAATATATTCTTTTGATAAAATACAATGGGAAGAGTTGATGCAGAAAAAAATGAATCACTTGTCCGGTAATTGTTAAGGTCACATTTCAATGTAAGTTTAGAGTACTGTGTTATATTTTACATTAGGCAACTTAATTATTTAAAGCATACATTAAGCTTTCAAGCGATATTTTTGTTAGAAAAAAAGCAAGTTGCACATTCGACTAATAGTGGACCAAATATGATGCATATATAAAAATTCATATATTTACAATTAAAACATATGAAAATTTTTGACATTGCAGTTTTATTAATATTGTTTGATATTAATTGTGATCGAAATTTGAAACTAAAATTATTTTTAAATTAGACCTCTAGCAATACATCGGTGAAAACAGAATTCAATTCACTATTGGTTTGACTTCTGTTGCGCTCTGAGTATTACTTTTTCTTCAATATCTATTATGTACAAACATCGGCATATTGCATAATTATGTTTTCTGCATAATATATGTTTTGGTGAACGCCGAATATCTTGACAAAACAATTATTTTTAGAAGGAAAACATATAAAACAAAACATCATATTACATTTCTGATTATTAGTATTATTATCAATCACTTTCTAACTGTGTATATACGTATTAATAGGGTAAGAACTCGTAACACGTGTAAATGTAAAACCTCAGGATTTAAAAATGACAAAATTGTTTCCATTCTCCGATTTTAACTTGCGATTATAGGTACTACTATGAGGCAAGTTGAAGTTATGCATTCATAACATTGCGATGATAGAGAAGCGGAAAAATTGGGTCCGACAATTCTGTCTGTATGTCTGTATCGGCACCTCAAGCCTAAACGACTGGATACATAGTATTATTATGACTTCCTATAGAGGAGTTTTTGCATTGTATATATAAACTATAGTACTACCACTTGAGGTGCGCCATCTATCGACGAAAAACTAAGCTCTAGAATACCATGGGAAGCAACAACAACAATTTCCACCATTTTAATTGTTGTTGTTGCTTCCCATGTTATTCTAGAGCTTAGTTTTTCGTCGATAGATGGCGCACCTCAAGTGGGAATACTATAGTTTATATATGCAATGGTTTTTGGAATTGGCATTCTAGCGCTCTAAGATTAACGGAACCTGCCATACCATTTTTTATGAAAAAATTTTGTATCTCAAAAACTGCTCACAAAATTAAAAATTTACAATGCTTAACGTTTGTCCCATAAGCCATAACCTGTAGGTACAGCAATAACTTGACTTTTCAGAAATAATTTGTTTACTTAAAAGTCATGGCTACTTATTTTTTTTTTGCCTTACATGCATTTATCAGCAAAAGTAGTTCCTGTTAATAGATTTTTATGTGACCAATTATTTTAATTTAATATTTGTTTGTGGTTTTTGTTGGGCTTTTTGGTCAATTTTTTTGATTATGCAAATAAAAACATAACATAAATTTTATCCCGACGTTTCGCTGGAGTTTCTCAGCATCTTCAGGGGCGTTTATTTTGTCTATAGGTACATATACATATATAAATTTTTTAAATTTTTTTATAAAAATGAATGAACTTACTTTAATTTTTATTGCATTTTAGTTATACTATCTAACATTTTGGTAACTTCCCTACATTTAACATCAAACATTTATTTAATACACGGATTTAATAAATTAAAAACAATTAAAGAACTAACAACATTTATAATTAACTTTAAATTAAACTTCTTAACACAAGACATAAATATCACAAAATGGCAATGTTGTAAATTGAATTTATCCCGTCAATGTCTTCTCCTAAATTCATGGAAGTCGTTCTCTTTTGTTGAATTCTTAAGCTTTCCAGTGTATATCTTGTCCCCCACCTCCTTTCTTTGTCTAAGATCTTGGCATTGTCTACGTCCACCATATGTCCAGTCTCTAACATGTGTTGGCATAGTCCAGTTGCATGTCTCTTGTTTTTGATGTCGCTTTTGTGTTCAGCCATTCTTGTAGCTAAAGCTCGTTTTGTCGTGCCGATGTATACAAGATTGCAGTTTTCCCCTTTTTTACTTGCGATTATAGGTACTATAAGGCAAGTTATGCATTCGTCGAAAAAAAAAGTTTTGAGATAACAATCAAACATGACATTACGATGATAGAGAAGACGAAAAAAGATGGTCTAAAAATTCTGTCCGTCTGTATGTCTGTCTGTCTGTCTGTCTGTCTGTCTGTCTGTCTGTATGTATAGAGACCTACAGCCCAAACGGGTGGGCCGAATTGCTTCAAACTTGGTATATAGACTTTTTTAGGTATTGTACAGAGGGAAAATTGAAATTTTTTTTTTAGCTTAAAAAATAACGGCACCTGCCATACAACCGTTACGTTAAAGCTTAGTTTTCTCAGAAACGGCTCTAACGATTTCGATTTAAAAAAATCAGTGTTACTTTTTAGGTACGGCCAATAATATGACTGAAAAAAAAGTTTTAAAAAATGGCTAAGAACGGTACTTTCCATAGGACCGTTTTTTTTGCTTTCGACTATCTCGAAAACGACTCAACCGATTCTTTCAAAATTTCACACACATATAGCTGTAGATAGCTCAATTTGTATTGCATACAAATATTTTTGAAAAATATTTGTTTTGTATTTTTAAAAGCATTTAAAAAAAAAAATTTAAAAAATTAATATTTTGAAAACGGCTTATTAAATTTTTTTCAAAAAAATTTAAATAAATGTATTTGCTGAATACCTATGAACTGGCGTTTTTAAATTTTTTTTGAAATTTTTTTTCAAAAAGTTTTTCAAAAAAAACTTTTTTTCTCAAAAACCGCTCCACAGATTTTTATAAATTTTTTCTCATAAATTCAAATTTTTTCAAGAAATAAAATGGCGTACTTTTTTTTCAGCTCAAATTAGTTTAAGTATTTATTTAAGAATTTTGAAATTTTAATTTTTATCAAAATCTCAAGCCCCTAAACCACTGTCACTCATTAGAGCAAGTTCGTGCGACCCAGTCGTGCATTTTATTTCCATTGCAACTGATTTCATAAACTACATCGTGTGTGCGATCTTTTGGAATTGGTGTTTTTGTATTAGTGAAGAGTTTGCTGAGTGTTTCATTAGAACTGTGTGCGAATGTAATGTTGTTTTCTTCTCTTATTATTTTAAAGAGATTTTTATTTTCCGTCAAGTTGGGAATGTAGGAAACTTTTGTAAATATTTTAGGGTTGCCGTCTGTGTTTGTTAATTTTTTATTGTAATTGTTTTGTTGTGTTTTTTTCATGAGGTTGTCAATGATGTACCGTGGGAAATTGTTCATTTTCAATATTGTAACAATTTTTTGAGTGTTTTCTTTTTGAAATCGTTCATCGCTTAGGTGAAATATTTTGTTTATGAGGTTTCTTGCAGTATTAATCTTTTGAGTCAATGGTTGTGTTGAATTGAAGTTAATAAGTCGTCCAGATGATGTTGGCTTCGAATACCAGTTGAATATTGTTTTGTTGTCAGTACGAATTAGCAGTGTATCTAAATATGGTATTTGATCATTTTTTTCACTTTCTATTGTAAATTGGATTTTGTTGTGATATTGGTTCAGTGCCTTTAAAATTCTTTCTTGGTCTTCTTTTTGTATTATTGCGAATATGTCATCTACATATTTGACAATGAACTTGATTTCAATGTTTTCTTTTTGGAGTTCTTCTAAAACGTTATCAAGTAGATCGTCTAATACTATGTCCGCTATTGTTGGTGAAAGAGGGTTACCCATAGGCATGCCAAATGTCTGTTTATAAAAAGTGTTTTTGTATTGGAAATAATTGTTATCTCTTAAACAAAACTCTAAAATCTTCAAGAATTGTTGTTTGGATATTTTAGTATGGTTTTGTAATTGATCCCATTTTTTCATTATGATTTTGATTGCTAGATAGGTTGGTATGTTTGTGAATAGCGAGACAACGTCGAAAGAAACAAAAATATTACCATCTTCAAGCACAATATCATTCAGTTTTTCTTTCAGTTCAAAAGAGTTTTGTATGTTATATTTATCTGAAATGATATTTCTTAATGTTTGTCCAATAAGTTTGGAGAGTTGGTAACAAGGGACATTAGTCGAGGAGGATATTGGTCTGAGAGGCATATTGCTTTTGTGAATTTTTGGTAGTCCGTATATTCTTGGTGCCGATGCTGCCGAGCTTCTCAGTTTGTTTTTTTTTTGCCACTTGTCAATTATCCCATTTTTGAAAAGATCCGTAACTAAGTCATTGTTAGTTTTTTGAAGGTCTGGTGTTGGGTCGATTCTGGTTGTTTTGTATGTAGATTTGTCTTGTAGTAGATCCATCATTTTGTTGTTGTAGTCTTCCTTATACATAGCCACTGTTTTGCCACCTTTGTCTGCCGTAGTAATCATTACTTCTTTTTTGTGGTGCTTTAAAAATGACTGTGTTATCTGATATATTTTTAGTATAAATTTTTCTTTTGTTGAGTTTTTTAGACGTCTTTTATGTTCAGAAATCCGGTTTGCTATTTTGAATCTGGCAGTATCTTTCTCTTTGTTATCTTTTATTTTTTGTATAGCTTGTTCTACATCAGCTATGATGTGAATTGAAGAGAAGTTTTTCTTATTGACTGGAAGAGCAAATTTTTTTTTTTTTTCAAAAAAAATTTTCGGGATAAAATTTATGTTATGTTTTTATTTGCATAATCAAAAAAATTGACCAAAAAAGCCCAACAAAAACCACAAACAAGTAGTTCCTGTTAGTTATAATTTTTTTTCAAAAACAAAAAAAGTTCTTTGGGCTTCCAGTTTTTATTGCTTGACTTTTAATTTATAAGAGGATTCAATAGTTAAAACGGAACTAGTCCTTAACACAGTAAAATTTTGAAAAAAATCACTTTAAAAAATAAAACTAGTTTCGCAAACAGTTTTTGCTCAAACAAGTTTATTCAAAAAAAATGTTGATGTAATTTAAACTCAAAGAAAAGTTAAAACGGGATATAGTGAGGGCTGCTGTTGTATTTTAATAAATAATTTGCTTTTATAATACATACTATTAATTTTTCATAAAATTGAATTACATGTATGTTTAAGTTTCTTGATGCATCTTATGCAAATCAAAATGTATTGTATATATACCAACAACAAAATCAGGACGATTAGTAGCTGTCTTGTGTAATCTAGAGGAGTTATTTTTACAATTTATGTTAAAGTGGTGTTATATTTACAGCTCTAATCTTTTAAAATTTTTATTTGGAATAATTTATAAACACAAGCTTTATACAATATTTTTTGTATTTTTTTTGTATGGTTTGGGGGGAGGGATTGCCCCCTTTGCCCACCTCTTAGTGACGCTTTTGGTTACTTAAACAAATTTCGAACATTTTTTAACTGAGAACCCTCAATAATTATATTCTTTTTACTTGCTGAATAAGCATTCTAGCCCTAAAACTAACGATATCTGGAATATAAATTTGTATGAAAAACTCATTTTCTCAAAAACGAATACTACAACTTTGATGAGGGTTGGGGAAAGAATCCCAAAAACCAAAAATCCCGAAAGTCCAGAACATTGAATTTCCAAAATCCCAAAAAATTTACAAACAAAATTTTGCGAAGGATTTAAGGTTTCGGGATTGTGTCCGTCTCCCCTTTGATAAACTTTTCTGAATGATAATGTTTTCTATGTAAAGTCTACTTTTAGATGGAATGGTTTTTTCCGAAAAAAATCTTTTACCTCTAATATAAAGCTTTTTTATTTAATCGGTTTAAACAATTCAATTTTCATGGTAAAAACTACAAAGCTCTATAAATTCATATACTCAATACATATTTTTGAAAAGTTAAAAAAAAAAAACGATTTGGCGGTGTGCTAACAATAAGGCCATTTACCCACACCAACAAAAAACTGAAAATTATTTTGATAATTTGTTTAAGCCAAAATAGTGAAATAAGTCATATCTTATATAAAATTCTCGTGTCACAATTTTCGTTCCCATACTCCTCCGAAACGGCTTGACCGATTCTCATGAAATTTTGTGAGCATATTGAGTAGGTCTGAGAATCAAACAACATCTATTTTTCATCCCCCTAAATGTTAAGGGTAGTCCACCCCTAAATTTTTTTTTTTTATTTTTTAGACAAAATTTTTAGTTTTTATTTTTTTACTATACAACATACAAAAATACATACAATCCTAAATTTTCACCCTTCTACGATCAACCCTTATTTTTTAATGGCCATTTTAGTAATTTAATCATTTTTCATCTCCGGTCGATAAATGATCAATCGTCATTTAATTAGTTATCCCCGCCAGATGTCTACAGGTGTCACTTCTGACCCAGTAAACAGCACGGAGTAGGGATGAGAACGAAGCCGGTCTCCTGTTTTGCGTGCGAAAAAAATACACTAAAAGCTCACTTAGTAAATCTGAAAACTCATTTTTTTGTAATATAAATCAGTCTTAATTTTATATATGTATGTATGTATATTAATTTTTTGATTTTTGATTTGAAGTCAAATAAACCTTAAATACAAAAACAAAGTATGTGCATACATAAATGTCGATTTTGGTTTATCGTTTTGTATTTTAAATTTGGGAATGCTATAGCCCAGCAAACATTTTTCTTCACTTAAAATGAAGGTTCACTTTATGTTCAGCAAAAATGAAGAATCAAAATTGTGTTCGAATTAAAAAGAGATCTATGTACATTGGATTTTCATTCACATATATGAACAAAAATGATTGTGATCAAGAAATATACAAAAATCTAATAAATCTACATATCTAAATTTCCTTCACTCTTATGAATAAAAGTGAATGTTAACATACAATTGTAAAGAAAAAGCGCTTAAATACATTCATTTTGGTGAATGTTTCTCTAATCATTTATATATCATTTTTAAAGATTCATAAATGAATGCCCATTTCTCAGGAGATTTGATTGGAATTGAATCGTTAGTGAATTCATATCTGAAGGTTTTCTTCATTTAAATGAATCATAATGATTCATTTTTGAAGGAAAATGTTTGCTGGGAGATTTCATGTATATGAAGTACCACATACGTACATACGTATGTATATGTACATATATGTACATATGTAGGTATTCCAAAAATATTTATGTACTTCGAAAAGCTTTTCTAAGGAAACACTTTTTGATAGGAAAAGATGGTAGAAGATGGTAGATAGTGGGAGATGGAACATGGTAGATGGTAGAAGATGGTAGACGGTAGAAGATGGAAGACGGAAGAAGATGATAGACGGTAGAAGATGGTAGATGATAGAAGGTGGGTATATGGTGAATGGTAGAAGATAGTAGATGGTGAAATATGGTAGAAGATGGTTAGCAGAAAAAGATTCTAGATGGTAGAAGATTCAAGATGTTAGAAGATGGTTGATGGAAAAAGATGGTTGATGGAAGAAGGTGGTAAATGGTAGAAGATGGTAGATGGTAGAAGATGGTAGAAGACGGTAGATGGTAGATGGTAGAGGATGATTAATTGTAAATGATGGTAGATGGGAATAAATGGTAGTAGACGGTAGATGGTAGAAGATGGTAGATGGTGAAAGATGGTAGAAGATGGTAGAAGATAGTTAGTAGTATAAGATGGTAGTTTTTAGAAGATGGTAGATGGTAAAAGGTGGTAGAAGATGGTAGAAGATAGTTAGCAGAAAAAGATGGTAGTTGGTAGAAGGTGGTAAATGGTTGACGATGGTAGAAGATGTTAGAAGACGATAATTTTGCATGATAACCAACCCCGAACCTCCCAACCACCACCGCAACGACCCAACCAAATACCCACAATTGTTGATGAAATGGGCTAAAAGAAATAAAATGCACGACTGGGTCGCACGAACTTGCTCTTATGACAAGCAATTGCGTAGTGGCTGCATATATGGATATTAAAAAAAAATTAAATAATTTCGAAAATTCTTTTATTTTTTAAATTAGTTTAAGAGTTTTCTCGGAAAAACTAAGTATGCAATAAAATTTCAAAGCTGTACGTCAATCTAGGAAAAAAAAATATTGAAAATCGTTCTGTAGTTTACATTTGAAAAATAATTTAAAAAAAAAATCAATGTACCCGTTTCCAACATATTTCGAAAACCAAAAATTTTTTTGAAAAAATTATAAAAAATCAAAAAAAAAAGTTTTTGAAAATTTTGAAATGTCATATTAATGCAATTATGAATGACTTCTTGTGACCAAATTTTTATTGAAATCGAATGTATAGTTTACGAGAAAATTTGATTTGAAAATACTGGTTCTATGAGAGGTGCCGTTATTAGACAAATTTTGAAAAAAAATTTCAAACCAAAAGATAGATTTTCTTGCAAAAATAGCATTCTGAAAGTTTTATCAAAATCGTTAGAGCCGTTTTTGAGAAAATCAATTTTTGTCTTCAAGATTGTATGGCAGGTGCCGTTATTTTTGGACCTAGAGCAAAAATAAAAAATATGTTCCGAGGGACGGCCAAATAAATCCTAAATACCAAATTTGAAGCAAATCGGCCCACCCGTTCAGCCTCCAGAGGCGCGAACAGACATACAGACAGACAGACAGACAGACAGACAGACAGACAGACGGACGGAATTCCCAGACCCACTTTTTTCGACTTCTCCATCATCGTAATGTCATGTGTGATTGTTATCTCAAATTTTTTTTTCTGCACGAATCCATAACTTGCCTTATAGTACCTATAATCGCAAGTAAAAAAGTTGTATCCGGTTTTAAAACATCTTATTGTTCTTGATAGGTTTAACGTACTTCAATGCTTGAGTGGTGCTTTTTTTAACTAGCTATTACAAACAGGTATTTTATTGAATTTTTTTTTAGTATAATACACTCGGGCGTATTTAAAATAAACTATCTATCATCGTTTATATCACCGCGATATCTGCTCGGAAGGGCAGAACAACGTCTGCCGGGGCAGCTAGTTGTTATATATTATTATTAATTATTTATTTATTTATTCAGTAGCATTGACGATACATATAATTTTACAAATCATTTCAGAAATGTATTTAGATATTGTAGTTCCTTTTCAGCTATAATATATGTAATTTATTTTAATGATAAGGAATTAACTAAACCAATATAAATTTTAAATGAAAGCTACAAACAAAAACTTTTATACAAGACTTAAATCTAACATTGCACCGAAAACAATTGCTTTTTTAAATTTATGTATATGAATGCATTACATTGTTCGGGTTCGTAAGAGTTCTTGTAGCTTTAGAAAGTCGCTCCAAGTTGTATATTTATTGTGGCATTATAGAAATAATGAGAAACAATGATATACATTTCAGTTTTGGTTCTTTATTTCAATATAAGAATAGTTCAATATATAAGTCCGTTAACAATTATTTATGTCTTACCTCGTGGGAGATACTCGTATATTCAAGAAGAAGGAATTAAAAAGCTATTTTCAAAAAGAAAAGCTAACATAAGAGCCAACGTTGTATGGAAGCCTCATGCATCAGCGACCTCTTACATGAAACATGTGTAATTACATGAAATAATGAATAAAATTAAATTGAATCTATTACAATTCCTAAAGGGGCGTATTCATGAGGAATGTTGCTCGTTCTCACTTGAACATTGACGCCCGCTTTGCAACAATTGGCGCAAAAGAAATAAAATATCCTTGCATAATTAGTTGGGAACCATTGTTTTCGGAGGGGATCCACTCACTCCGTTTGGGAAGGTTATGTTAGTAAATGGAAATATTTTACAATCCTACTAATATTATAAATGTGAAAGTTATGATGTTTGTATATTTGGATGTTTGGATGTTTGTTGCTAACTAACGCCAGAACGGCTAAACGGATCTGGATAAGGCACAGAGATAGCATATAGTTTGAAATAGCATATAGGCTACTTTTTATCTCGGTAAAATGTATGGTTCCCGTGGGATAGATTTGTTTTAATTTTTGAAACCACACCAGAATAGATGAACGCATCGAATGAAATTTAACGCAGAGATAGATTATAGTCTGGAATAGCATAGGCTAATTTTTATCCCCGTAAAATGTATGATCCCCGTGGGATAGATTTGTTTTAATTTAAAAAATTGAAATCACACCAGAACGGCTGAACTCATCTGAATGAAATTTAGCGCAGATATAGATTATGGTCTGGAATAGTATATTGGCTACTTTGTATCCCGGTAAAATGTATGGTTCCCGTGAAATAGATTTGTTTTAATTTTTGAAATCACACCAGAATGAATGAATGGATCTGAATGAAATTTAGCACAGAGATAGATTATAGTCTGGAATAGCATATTGGCTACTTTTTATCCCGGTAAAATGTGTGGTTCCTGTGGGATAGATTTGTTTTAATTTTTAAAATTACACCAGAATGGCTGTTCTCATCTGAATGAAATTTAGCACAGAGATAGATTATAGTCAGGAATAGCATATTGGATACTTTGTATCCCGGTAAAATGTATGGTTCCCGTGGGATAGATATGTTTTAATTTTTGAAATCACACCAGAATGGCTGAATGGATCTGAATGAAATTTAGCACAGACATAGATTATAGTCTGTAATAGAATATTGTCTACTTTTTACCACGGTGAAATGTGTATGGTTCCCGTGGGATAGATTTGTTTTAATTTTTTAAGTCACACCAGAACGGCTAAACGGATCTGAATGAAATTTAGCACAGAGATAGATTATAGTCTGGAATAGCATATTGGCTCCTTTTTATCCCGGTAAAATGTAAGGTTCCCGTGGGATAGATTTGTTTTAATTTTTGAAATTACACCAGAATGGCTGAACTCATCTGAATGAAATTTAGAACAGAGATAGATTGCAGTCTTAGCATATTGGCTACTTTTTATCCCGGTAAAATGTCTGGTTCCCGTGGGATAGATTTGTTTTAATTTTCGAAATCACACCAGAATGGCTGAACTCATCTGAATGAAATTTAGCACAGAGATAGATTATAGTCTGGAATAGCATATTGGCTACTTTTTATCCCGGTAAAATGTGTGGTTCCTGTGGGATAGATTTGTTTTAATTTTTAAAATTACACCAGAATGGCTGTTCTCATCTGAATGAAATTTAGCACAGAGATAGATTATAGTCAGGAATAGCATATTGGATACTTTGTATCCCGGTAAAATGTATGGTTCCCGTGGGATAGATATGTTTTAATTTTTGAAATCACACCAGAATGGCTGAATGGATCTGAATGAAATTTAGCACAGACATAGATTATAGTCTGTAATAGAATATTGTCTACTTTTTACCACGGTGAAATGTGTATGGTTCCCGTGGGATAGATTTGTTTTAATTTTTTAAGTCACACCAGAACGGCTAAACGGATCTGAATGAAATTTAGCACAGAGATAGATTATAGTCTGGAATAGCATATTGGCTCCTTTTTATCCCGGTAAAATGTAAGGTTCCCGTGGGATAGATTTTTTTTTAATTTTTGAAATTACACCAGAATGGCTGAACTCATCTGAATGAAATTTAGAACAGAGATAGATTGCAGTCTTAGCATATTGGCTACTTTTTATCCCGGTAAAATGTCTGGTTCCCGTGGGATAGATTTGTTTTAATTTTCGAAATCACACCAGAATGGCTGAACTCATCTGAATGAAATTTAGCACAGAGATAGATTATAGTCTGGAATAGCATATTGGCTACTTTTTATCCCGGTAAAATGTATGGTTTCCGTGGGATAGATTTATTTTAATTTTTGAAATAACACCAGAATGGCTGAACTCATCTGAATGAAATTAAGCACAGAGAATTTGGGGATAGATTTGTTTTAATTTTCGAAATCACACCAGAATGGCTGAACGGATCTGGATGAAATTTGGCACAGAGCTAGATCATAATCTGGTATAGCACATAGGTTTCTTTTTATCGCGGTTAAATGTAATTATTAAATTATAAAGCTATAAAAGAAGAAGAAGCTAGATTACGATAGACTATACTCCTCAAGCTACAGTCTACTTTTTGATCAGCTGAAACGCGAGCGAAGCCGTGGGTAAAGGCTAGTAAATAAATAAAAAAAATCTCTCTGTAGATGTTTCCACTTATAGCGCTTTTGCAATTCTTTGAGATACTCTTGTTTCCAACGTATATAGAATTTTTGGTGAAGTAACTTCAGCTTTTTCCAACGATTTATATAACTTAAAGATTGCTAGTAAAGGTCGGGTTCTGGAAGTGACAGAAGAGGAAATATCCTGGAGTGAGAAAAAGCACCTCAGAAGAACTGTCTGATATTGGAGATATATGCCTAGAGTTTAGGCAAGCTTCAATCCGAGATAGTAGAGTTGAAAACTCTTCGAAGGTAAATTTATGATCACCAGTAATTTTTCGAAAGTGAAATTTAAATCTTTTCACAGCTGCTTCCCAAAAAACTCCCATATGTGTGGCCCCAGGCGGTGTAAATTTCCATTCAAGGCAAAGATCTCTATAACGGTCAGCAAAATCTGTAGGAAATGTTTTAAGAAATGCTTTGAATTCCTTCGACTTGTGCCTACCAAATTTGTTCCATTATTAGAATAGAGAACCTTTGGTACACCACGCCTAGCAATAAATCTATTGAGGGCAGCCATGAAAGATGCTGTTGACAGATCACTTGTGGCCTCCAAATGAATTTCCTTCGTGTGCAAAACATACAAAAATACACGCATATCCTTTAGAGATCTTAAGACTTCTCCCACCGAAACTTTTAATAGCAAATGAGCCTGCAAAATCTAGACCCGTACGAGTAAATGGTAGGGAAAGTGTCGTACACTCCGTTGTAAGAGCAGCCATGATTTGAGTTTGGACTTTTTTTCTATGGATAATACATACTTTGCAATGGCGAATACATCTTTTTACGAGGTTTTTGATTCTTGGTATCCAAAACTCACAACGTACCATACGAACGATGAGTTGGGTTTTCTCCATGCGTTGTAAGATTGTGATAAAAATCGACAGTAAGGGGAGAGATGTGAGCTGAGTATGGCAAAATTATAGAGTACTTTTCCCTATAAAAAAGAGTAGAACATTCTAATCGTCCATTGACACGCTTGATGCCTTTTTTTAAAGACGAGTCAGTGAAAATAGACGATTTTTTTGGTCAACCTCGCACTAAATTTCCGATCCAATTTTTTATTTGTATAAGGTTAATGACCACTTACTGAGTATAAAAACACAAAATGCTTACAAATCCAGGTGGAGCTTCAGCCGCCATCTTGAAAAAACGTTTTTGGTCGATATCTCGGAAACTATGCAATTTAGAGCAAAAGTAGTGAAGACCATTATTAAAGAAAATACAATTTTGCATCTTTTGTTCTCAGTAAACTTTTTTGTAAAAATTATTGTTCACGATTTATGGCCTCTTTTATGAATCCGTTTTTCTATCTCGGCCGATAACTCGTAAAATCTTGGCTCAATAAATAAAATGTATTAATCATTTTTAAAGATCAGCTTATTCCCTACAACTTTTGCATAAAACTTTTTTTTTCTAATGTCCATACTTTTTAAGTTATAGTAATTTTAATATAGAAATTCCTTACTTGCAATAGTGGGGATTTTTAGTGAAAAATTAATTTTTCTTAAAAACGGCTCCTACGATTTTGATAAAACTTTCTGAATAGTGTTTTCTGTGCAAATTTTATGTTTTGATTGAAAAAGATTTTTTAAAAAAAGTCTTATAACGGTACCTCCCATAAGACCGGTTTTTTAAAATCAGATTTTCTCGTAAGCCACTGGACGGATTTTGATGAAATCTAATGTAGAAGCCCTTTCATAATAGAAGTAATATAAATTCTTAAATTTTTCAAAAAAAAGTTTTTTTCGAGTTTTTTTAAAAAGTTTTAAATTTTTTTTCATTTTCGTTTTTTTCCAAAAACGGTTTAATCTATTTTTTTTAATTTTATTTTTCTTAAAAAATTACAAAGTAATAGAAGTTGGCATACTCAAAAAAAATTTGGAATATATTTTCGAAAAGATTTTCAAAAAAACAGTTTTTTAAAGAACAAAATTATTGTTCATTTTAATAGACAATCTTTTATATTTATAACTTATGTATTCACTTATTTATTTGGTTTAAAAAGAATAACAGAATTATTAAATGACACAAATAAAAATAACACTCTAGACCTTTTCGTCCCTTCTTTTGTGTGAAACGGTTACCTGCTGTAGAAAAAACATTTAATTGCTGTCGCGTCAGTCGCCGAGCTTCGGCATTTCTATATTAAAATTACTATAACTCAAAAAGTATGGACATTAGAAAAAAAAATTGTATACAAAAGTTGTAAAGAATAAACTGATCTTTAAAAATGGTTAAATACATTTTATTGATTAAGCCAAGATTTTAAGAGTTATCGGCCGAGATAGAAAAACGGGTTCATTAAAGAGGCCATAAATCGTGAACGGTAATTTTTACAAAAAAGTTTACTGAGAACAAAAGATGCAAAATTATATTTTCTTTAATAATGGTCTTCACTACTTTTGCTCTAAATTACATAGTTTCCGAGATATCGACCAAAAACGTTTTTTCAAGATGGTGGCTGAAGCTCCACCTGGATTTGTTAGCATTTTGTGTTTTTATACTCAGTAAGTGGTCATTAACCTTATACAAATAAAAAATTGGATCGGAAATTTAGTGCGAGGTTAAATTCTATTTTTACTGGCCTATTCTTGGTGGTAATAGAAAGACTGAGTTTGTCGAATAAGGAAAATTTTGGTGCGGGATATGTCTTCATGAGAAATGGATTACAAAGGAAACTTGTATTTATTTTTGTATTTTTTGCATGAGTTATACATAAATCGCAACGCATACGAAATCACACGAAGAGCTTTTGACCAATCTGAAAATCTTTTTACAATTGTTTCAAACTTTGGATTTAAAATGGTTAAATTAGTTTAAACTGTGTTCGGTTCTAATAGTTTTTCCTTTGGAGTTTGAATAGGCGAATATGGCCGTAAAGATTCAGATAACCGAAGCCATTGTGAACCATTCCACTATTCAGCTTTATAACAGTGGGATATAGTCCACGAGTTGCCAAGCCCGAGCGGCGGGGTTGTCCGCTGAACGGACGTGGTTCCACTTTGTTCCTGGAACATAAGATGGAATTTTAGAGACTCAATTTCCTATGAACCTTTTCCACGTATGTGGTGGTTTTTCTAGCCAAGCTTAAACAATTGAACAGTCAGACCAAACAAAAAGCTTGTAGTCTGAAATCTTTAACTGTGGAAGAATATTTTTAAGTAGTTTTGCTAAAAGAACCGCACCCATAGTTCAAGTCTAGGCAAAGCAATTTGCTTCACGGGGGATACTTTACTCTTAGCACATAATACATTTGTAGACCAACAATTGGAATCGTCTTGAACTCGTAGATATAAAGTAGCAGCATACGCTTGCTCTGAAGCATCACAAAAACCATGTACTTGAGCCTTATGAGAAGGCGTAAATTGTACCCAGCGGGGATTTGAATAGATTGTATATGATGTAAGGCTTCAAAAAATGTTTTCCAACGTTGACACTTAAGGGGCACTAGCGGTGTGTCCCAAGACGTCCCATCCCGCCAGATCTGTTGCATAATAATTTTTGCAGAAACCATAATTGGCGCAAGCCAAATAATCGGGCAATAACCGATAAAACCACTCTTTTTGTCATTTGATAGTCTATGTCTTCAAACTGAGAAAAAAGTAAAGGAGTCCAACTTCGCGTTCCATTAGATACCAAGAGTTTTGGTTACACTTGTATTTTTAAACTGTAGGAAATCTTCATTGTATCGATATGTCCTTGGAATGTTGTCATGGAACTCCATGATATTGGATGTCCATTTCCGTAAAGTAAAACCAGCTAAGCTTAAAACAAGCGATTGCTCTTTTTTTGCTGCGTCTAAATTGTGTGTCCCAGACAACACATCGTCAACATAAATGTCATTCTTCAGAATAGACGAAGCCACCGGAAACTCTTTTTGGACATCATCCTCTAGCCTTTTCAATGTTCGTTTAGCAAGATAAATGATGATAATGATAAGTCACAGCGCGAGCGATAGGAAGTTAGGGAGGAAGGGAAGACACCTCCTGTCGATGAACATTGATCTTGAATGTTTGAAGATCAAAATGGCAAGGGAAAATTGTGCCAGGCAATTCATTCCACATTCGTGTTGTACGGCTAAAGAAAGAATCCCTATATTTCACGGTACCTCCGAAATAGAGCTCAAGTGTAAACTGATGAGCGTTCCTAGCAAGACGAGTATTACGGCTATAACAAACCCCTTGAGCGCGTGTGCCGTTTAAAAAAAAAAAAAAAAAAAAGATACGGGGCACAGTTGACCCCAAAGATCACGGTTTTAAACTCGTAATCAAGCAATGCTTCAGAATCAAAAGGTTTAAATAAGATTCGTTGAAACGAAGTTTGTTCATGGGTGAATCAAAATTTGTCTATACATTTTTCATTGTATATATAAACTGTAGTACTACCACTTGAGGTGTGCCATCTATCGACGAAAAACTAAGCTCTAGAATACCATGGGAAGCAACAACAACAATTAAAATGGTGGAAATAGTTGTTGTTGCTTCCCATGGTATTCTAGAGCTTAGTTTTTCGTCGACAGATGGCGCACCTCAAGTGGGAATACTATAGTTTATATATGCAAATCATTTTTTCTACGTCGGCGCGGCGTCGGCACTGAATATGTACTTGTATATACAAGCACCACTTTAATACAAGTGACATAAGATCAGTTTGTAATACAGGGCCAATGTGCAGCATGTCATTCAAAGTAATTCCTGTGCTGGTTGAGCACGAAGCATTAAAAACAACCCAAACCTTTGTTGTCGTGCTTTCAGGTTTAATAACTGCGTGATGTGGCAGGTTATAAGATGAAATCTGATGATTTCGAATAACAGGGTGAAACCAATTCCCTGTGATTTGATGTTATGTAATCCTGAAGAACTTCATTGCATTTACAGTGCATTCTCGATTATCGCAACTAATTAAAACAAGGGTGGTTTCAATGACCGAGGTTGTTGCAATTACCGAGTAAATTTTTTTTAAGCTAAATTCAAAATGCAAAGCGAAAATCGAAAAACAGCACTTATAAAATAAGTTAATTCATTAAGATATTAAGATATTATTTTTTGTTTGTCTTATTTTTTTATTTCTCTTCCGATTCGGACACCATGAACACAATTAATGCTCCGATCTGAACTTTTCTCCGATTCTCCGAACGGATACCATGATAGGGGGGATTATATTAAGTTCTCTCTATATAGCAATAATTATTTTCTTTGGAAAAAATTGGACATTTTTGTTTGGATTTTTTGGATATTTAGATTTTTTAAAGTCGCCATTTCTTGCAGTTTTTGAAGACTCAATATTTGTTCAATAGGGCCGAAGTGCTCTGGTGAAAGCTTGTATTGCAGTTTCAGTCTTTATTTTAAGAACAGGAATCTCAACCTCGGGCTTGTATTTTGTATATATATAAAAACAAAAGTTGCACTTATTGAGTCAATTTTTTTTGAAGAGTTGCGATTGCTGCGTCAACAATTATATGAATTCAGCTGTTGCAAAAATCGAGG
The DNA here is from genome assembly GCA_916050605.2 of Platycheirus albimanus. Taxonomy (NCBI): domain Eukaryota; kingdom Metazoa; phylum Arthropoda; class Insecta; order Diptera; family Syrphidae; genus Platycheirus; species Platycheirus albimanus. The sequence continues at coordinate 62,224,504 of OU696698.1, forward strand.
AGTTGCGTGAATCGAGAGTTTCGTTAATCGAGAACGTACTGTAGTTTGAAACTCTGTTTTTTTGGAGAGATATTTTTACATTCGTGAAAATTGTTTAAGAGAATCCGAGATCGGGTAATGGATCTTTGAAGAAGTCGAACCAAATAACGACCGTTTTGGTCTCTTGTTGTGGTTGTGGAAAAAAGATGTTCGCAAAACTCATTTTCTTGAGAGATGAGTTTAGAGTCAGGTATTTCTTCAGTCTCCCAAAATTTTCCTAACTGCTCATCAAGGGATGTTTCAGAAACATGGGATAAGGTGATTGAAAAAAAAAAATAAATATGGCTTTCCCTTAAAGGACCAGAGAGGACCCAGCCAAAGACTTTTGGGCCACAAGTGTGTTATACACATTTAATTTAACACCTTCTAAAATTACTGAAGGATACAAATCAGCACCAAATACAAAATCTATAGTAGAAGTCCCATAAAAGTAGGGATTCGCAAGCTCTAAATTGAGTTTGTCTTGAAGTTCCGAGGCGGCTATGATAGCATTGGCATTTATGGAGAACGACTTATTTATTTTTGAACCCAAGATTAGAGAGCATAATTTTGAAGACGAAGTTGTTACCACTCCATTAATTCCTGAAATATCCGCTTGTATCGGTTTGACCGGTAAACAAAGTTGTTTTTGAACAGTTTCAGATATAAAACTTGCTTCAGATCCTGGATCTATCATAGCCCGCAAAGTGTATCTTAAACCAAGGCAATGAACCTCAATAAGAGCTGTAGCGAGAAGAACACGTTTGTTGTTTTGCCAAAAATAGCTTTGAATATTGGTAGAGCTTTGTTTTTTAGTGGACTGTGTAATTAGAGTTGGAAGCGGTATGAGGAAACGAACATTCTTCATTACGAGGACGGTCGCGATGAAAGTTGATTGTTTGAATGAGAATGTAAAAGAGTGTGGTGCCTTTGTCCACACTCCATGCATGAGTTGTCACTACGTTAATCTTTTCCTAAATGAGACCAGGATAGACAGTTTTGGCATAGTTTCAGAGAATTCACTTGAGTTAATCTATCAAAAGAAGATAATTGTAGGAATTTTGGATAAACTCGCAAGGGGTGAGAACCTTTCCATAGACTACACATAGATTTTGTTTGTAAATGAAACGAGCGGTGTGCTTGAAAGTTTCTTGAAGGTTGAACATATCTACCCTGCAATTCTCTTGAATTGACATGTTTGATGTCAGAAACAGTTTCTAAAATTTGGTAGTGATTCATCAAGAATTGCTTTGGAGCACAAAAATACGAGAATAAGGTGGTTGAATGTCGATGTATCAACTTTATAAGCTGTTAAGATTGAGAAGCAATTCATTATATCTCCTTGCAACTTTTTAATATTTTTTTCGGTTTCAAAATTAAAAGTTGGTAAATTGAATAAAGTTTTTAATTGATTGTTTATTAATATTCTTTTATTGTCATAATGGTCGAATAATGCTGCCCAGGCAAGACTAAAACTATCGTTAGTTAGAGGAAACTTACAAACAATAGTGTTCGCGTTTACCGTGGTTTTCGATCGTAAATAATATAATTTCTGCACAGGGCATAGTTTCGGATAGTTAATATAAATATATAGCTGTAAAGAGATCTCTGAAAGTTGGCCACAACAAATAATCTCCATACTAAATGAATCTGTATCACAGGGAGATACCTTCATAAAAGTAGACGTGTGTACAGAGTCGGATGCACCAGTTCCCTTAGTTTCCATAGGCAAGTTTGCAATCTTGGCATCTTTGCAGTTTTAATTTGTGAGAAGCACCTTACAATCCTTTGAAAAACAGATTTAAACAAAAGTTGTTTGTTGTCAATACTAAGTTTACAGTCACAGAGCGAGCGATATGAAATTAAGGAGGAAGGAAAAATTGTACCAAATAAATAAAGAATCCCTATAGTTGAAGGTACGTATAAAATTGGGCTCAAGTGTAAACTGATGAGCGTTCCTAGCAAGACCAGTGTTACAGTGGAAATGTTTAAGGGGTGGAACGCAGCTGGCTACCTCGAGTGAGCATTTTTTGTAGATAGATGTAAGAGAAAATTCATTTTCTTTGTCGAGCATGATGCCTAGGTATCTACAATGCTCGGACCAATCTATGATGACTGAGTTCAATCGAAGGTAAGCATTGCCTGGTAAAAAACAAGCTTTTCTACGGCATGTAAACCAAACTGACAATTTGTTGGTTTGTATGAGAAGTATTCAAGTGACTAAGTTTTTCTTTAATAATGTTCTCTCAATTTGCTTAGGCTGCTGAGTAAGCTAATGTGACTGTAAGTGTTAACATCATCTTAAGGTTTTCCAAGTTTTGATACTTGAATTATAACTATAAGTGCAGTTTTCCAACACTTAGGAAAATAGCAAAACCTAAGGCACCCATTCAGAATAGCAAGAGGAAGTTCCTTCAAAAACTTTTTATTGACATCATCTTGGCCGGGAGACATTTTTGTTTTCAAGGATTTTATAAGTTTGCTTATTTTATTGGGACTAGGACTTACGAAATAAGAGTGAGGTAAGACAATATTTGATTCCAAAAGATATTAGTGACGGAGTTAGAAACTATACTGTAACAGTGATAGCATTACTGAGGTGAGCTGCAACAACGTGATTATTAGAGAAAGTGGTTGCTAAAAGGTCTGCTTTTTATCTCCAATGTACAATATTGAACAGGTCTATATTGTTTTAGTAACTTTCCAGAATGGTCTATACTAGCCTTGTCAAAGGAAGAAAATAAACCTTGGAGTGAAAAATGATTCTTTCAAAATTTCACACATATGTACGAGGGGCGTTCAATATATTCTCGGTATCGGGGTGAAGCTGTGGTTATATATATAAATTGACTTATTTATCAAGTAATACTATTATTTTATTGCATTCATGTAAAATTTCATATAAATGTGATTATTATTTCGCGTTAAACATAATCATAATGGCAACATAATTATTATGTTGTACAAGTATCAAGAAAGCCTTTGAGAATTTTAAAGATTTTGTTCGGTAATGGAAAAATGAGTTCGGGTACATAATAAATAAAGCTCTGTAAAGCTTTAATTGAATAAAAACTGTTATAATCGGCGAGGATTATTCGCTGAGAATATAGGGTTTTATTAACAGAATAAGCCAGTTTTCTTTTATCATGCGATTATGGGAACAAATTCATCATTAAACCTATTAGCTTTTTATATTGACATATGGCTGAAAAAGAATGAAAAATGATTGTTCTTAATACCTTTTGTAAGGGGCCAGTATAGCGAAAAGATAAACCAAACCAAAAAAAAAATTAAATGGAACATTTTGTTAAAACACAAAGGCTACACTAATCGATGGCAACCAACTCAGAAAAATGTTTTTTGCTACCAACAAATTTCAATTGAACTACATAATACTTTTTGCTAAAAAAGTTTTTATAAACTTTTTATGAACTTTTGGTTCAATTAAAATTTTTAATAGGAAAACAAATTTTCTGAGTTGGTTGCCATCGATAAGTGTAGCATTTGTGTTTTGAATTTAACATAGAAAATTTTCCATTTTAAAAATTTTTCGGCTTGGGTTTTCTGATAACTGGGCCCTAAATGTATATTATGTTTGTTATGGACATGTTTTTAGGAAAAAATCTCATATCTCCTGTTTTGTCATCATATACCGAGTAGATATTAAAGAAACGGCAAAAAATGTATAAATGGAATTCAGTTTTCTACACTAGGTATCTATTTTGAATTTTGACCATTTTTTTAAAACTTAAAACCTTGAAATAAGAAAAAGATAAGGAAAAAAGACCCATCACTTCTCTAGTTGAGCCAGGTGGTATTTTTATAATATGTAACAGGGTGACTGTGCTTTTTGTTTTGACAAATTTGTTTTCATAAAGAGAAAAATAAAAAGTGCTCGTGCTGTTTTGTTCTCTTAATATTTTTTTTATTTTGCAGAATTATAGCACTTTAAAATAAATACTTATTTAATTATTACTTTATTGGTTTGTTTACTTTATTATATTTGTATGATTACTTTGACCATTTTGTATTTTGTTGTGGAGTTCTTTCTTCGCTTTTAAGGTGATTTAAATAAAATCAAAAAGTAGCTTATTTCGACTGATTTCCTTTTTATGATTTAAATTTTTAAACATTTTCTTTTATCTAAAATGTAGCCTTTGAAGTGCATAATAACATTTCAAATACAAATATTTAGTTGGTTGTTTTATTTATTTATTTTTTTGCTTCAGGAATAATGTTACACCATTTAATCTTTTGTCCCGTTCTGCTCGTATCGCAAAATTGTCATCGTCTCTACTCCAGCACTAAATTCAGACGCTGTTGAAGCTGCGTAGTGTCCGACACAGGCTTCAGAAATTCATTACGGTGGTAGTTTTATATGGCTTGTGCTGTACAACAGGAAACGCCTGGAATTAGAAAATTGAAAATTTGAAGACACGTTTAGCAAAGAGGGAATTTTGTAAATGAAATTTGGAAACTGCATAATTATGACACTGACACATTCAGAAAAATTCGAAATTCTTTCTGAGTTATATATTTTCCCCCTTCATGTTGTTGAGGAAACAAGTAAAAATATTTTGGAAAGGTATAGCTATATTTTAAGTCCTCAATTTTAATATTTTGTCCCCCCCCCCCCCCTAAATCGGGGCCTGAGGTCAGCCGGCGGCGCGGCGCGCCACTGTGCGGTGGCTTACCAGTGTATCCCTAAAAAATTCCTCCAATAGTGAGATTGACTTATTCTTGGGGTATTTTTCGCTGCCGTTTCTTTCATGTTCATAGACATCAATGGGCAGCAGCTTTTTAGTGAGAAGCATCCATATGTTGTTACACGTGCACTCCTCACTATTGCAATATATTTTGTACATTACAGAATGACGTTGGGGCTCGGATCAATGGAGACTTTCTAACATTAACATTTAATTCCCAGTTCATAACCCTACCCTAAAATGTTAAATACTTTATTTAACATTTTTTGACACTTTGGGGCTTAGTTTAGAGGGTATATACATATGTATGTAGTATGTATGTATGTACAACATACATATATATAAAAATGAATGTATTTTTTCTTTGTTTGTAAATAAAAAGGTGAAAAAATTCATTACAACTATTGACCTCAAGCTTTCAGGAAATATTTGTGTTTCTGTAAAGTTTGGTCAAAGACGATCATGAAGTCTGGCCACAAGGTAAAGAAAGACACACCGCAGCCGGGCCATTGAATAAGTTTGTTTGCTAAGACTTAACTTAGAAACCACACTACCAAATTAAAAAGTTATCTTTGTTGTGAAATGTTAAAGTTTGCGGTTTACTTGAAGGCTAATTATGTTTTACAATATGTAGCTGTTTATTAGGTGAAATGAGCTGAAAGCAAAAAGTGGTATCCGATTTTAAAAATTCTTACTGTGTTTGATAGGTAAAACATAGTTTATGATACATTAATAAATGGCAATTTATAATGGAAATGGTGGTTTATACTTCCTTGATCTGGTAAGATATTCCTCATGTCAGTAGTTATAGCCACTGTTCGTTCGAGATCCAACATTGCGGTTGCAGTTGCTTCTTCTGGAATAGCAGCCATATTGTTAGAATAATGCCGTATATCTCAGTCAGCATTAAAATTGCCGTTAAATCTTCAAACTATTGAAGTACAAACATGTAATATTGCAAAAAACTCCGCAATGGCCAAAGTTTTATCATAATCGAAAATCATCATCTGGGACGAAGGCACAATGGCGCATAAACGTGCACTTAACCGAACATTGAATGACGTAATGACTCAAGATGTTTTGGAGGCGCATTGATTTTACTGTCTGGCGATTTCCGAAAAACACTGCCAGTAATTCCAAGATCAACGGCTGCCGACGAAATAAATGCTTGCCTCAAATCATCGAATCTATGGCGCTAGATAAAGAAACTTCAGCTGACAACAAACATGAGAGTTGCATTGCAGAATGATGCATCTGCTGAAGATTTCTCTGAGCAATCGTTGACTATCGGTAATGGTCGATTAACTGTCAACGAATCAAGCCGATTGATTTAATTTCCTCCGAATTTTTGCAGTTTCGTCTCATCAAAAGAGGAGCTCATCAGCAAAGTATTCCAGAACATCATTACTAACCACAAAAATAACAAAAGGTTAAACGAGCGAGCAATTTTGGCGGCTAAGAAAAAAGATGTAAATGACTTAAGCTTTATAATTTAGAATCAAACCGTTGAAGGCGGGCTCGGTAATCATCATGCTTCGAAATCTAAACCAACCAAAACTATGCAATGGAACGCGCTTGGTGATAAGAAAACTGATGAGTAATGTGATTCACGTGCCGATACTCAAAGGAACATTTAAAGATGAGTTAGTTTTCATTCCGAAGATTACAATAATCACAATCCCAACGGATATGCCCTTTGAGATTAAACGAATTCAGTTCCCGATTCGTCTTGCCTTCGCCATGACTATTAACAAATCACAAGGCCAATCCATTACAGTTTGTGGCCACAACTTAGAAAATTCATGTTTTTCTCATGGTCAGTTGTACGTGACATGTTCACGTGTCGGCAAGTCATCCGCTTTATTTGTTCTTGCACCTGATAAATAAAATGCACGACTGGGTCGCACGAACTTGCTCTAATGAGTGACAGTGGTTTAGGGGCTTGAGATTTTGATAAAAATTAAAATTTCAAAATTCTTAAATAAATACTTAAACTAATTTGAGCTGAAAAAAAAGTACGCCATTTTATTTCTTAGAAAAATTTGAATTTATGAGAAAAAATTTATAAAAATCTGTGGAGCGGTTTTTGAGAAAAAAAGATTTTTTTGAAAAACTTTTTGAAAAAAAATTTCAAAAAAAATTTAAAAACGCCAGTTCATAGGTATTCAGCAAATGCATTTATTTAAATTTTTTTGAAAAAAATTTAATAAGCCGTTTTCAAAATATTAATTTTTTAAATTTTTTTTTTAAAAATGCTTTTAAAAATACAAAACAAATATTTTTCAAAAATATTGGTATGCAATACAAATTAAACTATCTACAGCTATATGTGTGTGAAATTTCGAAAGAATCGGTTGAGTCGTTTTTGAGATAGTCGAAAGCAAAAAAAAAACGGTCCTATGGAAAGTACCGTTCTTAGCCATTTTTTAAAACTTTTTTTTCAATCATATTTTTGGTCGTACTTAAAAAGCAACACTGATTTTTTTAAATCGAAATCGTTAGAGCCGTTTCTGAGAAAACTAAGCTTTAACGTAACGGTTGTATGGCAGGTACCGTTATTTTTTAAGCTAAAAAAAAATTTCAATTTCCCCTCTGTACAATACCTAAAAAAGTCTATATACCAAGTTTGAAGCAATTCGGCCCACCCGTTTGGGCTGTAGGTCTCTATACATACAGACAGACAGACAGACAGACAGACAGACAGACATACAGACGGACAGAATTTTTAGACCATCTTTTTTCGTCTTCTCTATCATCGTAATGTCATGTTTGATTGTTATCTCAAAACTTTTTTTTTCGACGAATGCATAACTTGCCTTATAGTACCTATAATCGCAAGTAAAAAACAAAAAATATTGTATATCAGAAGGTACTTCGATAAGGATAATTAAACAGAGTGCATCCCATGCTGCGCAATATGTACATAGTTAAATTCGGGTCGGGTATAACTCATGTTTATACACATCATCTTTGGACACATCATGCTGATACAAATCATGTTTATACAACTCATGTTTAGGTACAACTCATGTTCAGGACAACTCATACTATAAGGGGCGGAGTTTGCAATTTATGCCAAAGTTCATTGTTGTTTGTGTTTGGGGTTAGTTCTTAAAGGAATCGGAGTGGACATATCGTATAGAAGATCTTACGATTTTATACTATGAATCTGGTAGGCTAGATTATTTGGCCAGAAGCTTTTTGCCGAATGTCGACTGAAGATTAGTGTGGTGTGTGTGTTTTTATGATACTGTATTTGGATTTAATTTTGAAATTGAAATGGTTGCTTTTTTATGGAAATAATTTTGTGCATTGGCTACTGATTAACTGATTGGTGGTTAGTTTTAAAATAAAATGGCTTACTCTTTTTTCAGCTCAAATTAGTTTAAGTATTTATTTAAGAATTTTGAAAAATTTATTTTTATCAAAATCTCAAGCCCCTAGACCACTGTCACACATTAGAGCAAGTTCGTTCGACCCAATCGTGCATTTTATTTAATAAGAAAAAGTTTTGGATAAAAACAAAATTGAAGAAGTAATTAATAATGAATAAATTTTGTAATGAATAGGTAGGTAGGTACCTACCTATATCTCGTTACGCATATATCTTATTTTTTAGATTTTACGAGTTTTCTTGGAAAAACTAAGTATGCAATACTATTTCGTTGCTTAATATCTATTATTGCAAATCGTTCGACCAGTTTTTTTTTTTAAAAAGGTTATTTTTGAAAAACTTTCTGAAAAAAAATTTTTTAAGTTTGTTCGAGTTTGTAGGTACATTTATGGCAACTTGTTGTTCACGTCTAAAAAAATAATTTTTACAGAATTCAACATACCTGTTTCCAACATATTTCGAAAAAAAGAAGATTATTAAAAATCCAAAAAAAAAAAAAAATTTGAAAATTTTGAAATGCCATAGGAATCAATAAATTTATAAATGACTTTCTGTGTTCAAAATTGTATTGAAATCGGATTTACAGTTTACGAGAAAACTTTATTTGAAAATTCCGGTTCTATCAGAGGTACCTACCGTTATAAGATAATTTTTGAAAAATATTTTTCAACCAGAATATAAGCAGACTGTTCTAAAAAAATAGCATTCTGAAATTATTCTTATCAAAATCGTTAGAGCAGTTTTTGAGAAAATCAATTTTTTGATTAGGATTGTACCTATGGAGGTCCGTTATTTGTAGACCTAGATCAAAAATGAAAGAAGACCCCTAGACAATTCCCAATAAATACTAGATATTAAAAAGATATTTGAAGCAAATCGGCCCCTCCGTTCAGCTCGAGGTGCGAACAGACAGACAGACAAATGGACGGAATTTCCAGACACTTTTTCGACTTCTCTATCATCATCGTTATGTCATGTTTGGTTGTTAGAATTTTTTTTGCACGAATCCATAACTTGCCTTATAGTACCTATAATCGCAAGTCGCATATACCGTTTTTCTTTAATTGTTGAAAGTTTTGCGACCTAATTTCATTCATGTGCAAGTTATAATCATGCACCACAATTAAAAATGCCACCCAAAAATGCGGATAAATCATTTTCTTATATCCCCATCTAAAGTTACAACATCCGCGCATCCAAACACCCACTAATCGATATCTGCGCATCCAGACACCCACTCATCGATTTGCCATCGATGATATTAAAAATATTAGATTACAGCAAGATGCAACCGTTCGTCGATTCATCATTTCTGGTGTTGGCGATCGCTGCATCAATATTAGGATAATTTATCTTTAAGTTGAAAATGTAAAGTTAGTCTTAAGCCTGGTACCCGAATGAACAGTAGTTCATAAATTTAATAAAGTTCTTTTTTAAAAATTAAAAAGATATATAGAAAATATAATTTGCATACCTACATTTTCAAAAAACTTTCTTATATTCTTCAATAAAATAAACGAGCTTTATTTATATGCGCTATACCCACCACCTCTTTTATTGACTGCGCACTGCGCACTGCAGACTGCAGACTTACTTTTTATTTGATTATTACCTATAATATAAATATTAATACATCATTTTGAGATTTGAGGACATGCCCACAAAATAGAAAAAATGTACCTGTATTCTTGTATACTTGTAGTTGTTAAAACAAAACCATTTCAAAAGTTGGCATCGCAGACATACAGATACAGTACAGACTGCCTCTGCCATGCCAACACTTCATAGTTTCTCTCTTTGCCTACAAGCTTGAAGTGCCATTTATTATGAGCATGTTAAAGCTCTCTCTAAAGCTCACCCGTGCGTGCACTTTAAGTGGGAAACCAACACACGAAAAAATATATGAAACACCCTCGAAATATTTGTTCCTGTCTGTGAATACGTGTACATCTCTCTCTGTGCATTTTGTAATATCAACTATACCTGCGTATGCCATTTATTTTGTAGGTGTGTTTGTTAAATTGGTTTTAAAAGCAAGGGAGAGCGTCACACTCTCAAAATAAATGGCATAACAGCTGATTTTTAGCTTGTAGGCAAAAAGAGAAACCATACAGTGAGTCAGGCATGGAAAATTCGGTACAATTGTATCGAATTCGATACAATCGAGTTTGATCAAGTACAAAAGTACAATTTGACTTATTTCAGTACAATTCTCTTTTCTCTGTTAATCGTTCAAATTTTGAGATCCTTTGCAATTTTCTTTTATAAATCAGAGAACCACATCTTAAGACACATCTAAGCCTCATCTAAAACTTGGGTTCACTTTTTACAACACAAAATAAAGTATCTATAATTCGATATTAAAATGTATTTTAAATTTGTTTCCAAATGGAAAAAAATAACATATTTCTGATTTTTGAAATGAGATTAGCTAAATAGTCCAGTCGACAGGTCGGAAAAAGTGGATTTAGGTGGAAAAAGGTAAAACGTTAATGAAACTTGGGGATTTTGTTCAGGGAAAGCTCTTGACCTCGAGGGCCCTGTGCTAAAAGAGGGAGGGAGGAAAAACTGCAAATTTTTTGATGTTACTCCGGTTTTCCCTCAATAACATTTTGTCCTTACGTTCTATGGCAAAAACATAGTTTAGTTTTTTGTAGCACCATATTTCGGGAACAAATTGACATACAAAGATGTTTGTATAAACAAATTGTAGAAAATTGTATGTTCTACAAAAAACTAAAATAAGTTTTTGTCTTAGGACGTAAGCACAAAAAGTTATTGAGGAAAACCGGAGCAACGTCGAAAAATTTGCAGTTTTTCCCTACTCCCTCTTCTACTCGTAGCACAGGGCCCTCGAAGTCAAAAACTTAGCAAAATGTTTGTAAGCTAGCCCTGAACGAAATCCCCAAGTTTCATTAACTTTTGACTTTTATCCACCTAAAAGTACCTGTCGACTGGACTCTAATCAAAAATGAGTGCAATGAATTCATGTTCGGTAATATTTTTAAAATTGCACAAGCCGCTCTTTCCGTTCCCCATTCGTCGGCAAAAATGTCGAACGAATATTATCCTATCAGAATATTATTAAGTCGAAATGTCGAACAAGAATGCAAGTGCAAACTTGTACTGCCTTGATAGCAACAAAAAACTTGTTGAATTATTCATCTTCATCTTGCTATAATTTTGATCTTAATGGAAATATTTTAAAAAAGAATGTGCAAAATGCAAGCATTTTGACAGAAGAACTGTTAGACTGATAATTATAGAATAATTTTCACTTCTGGCAAAGTATCTACTTGTATACATATTTTGTACGTTTTTCAACTTTTTGTGTTTTATAATAAATATTTTTACATATATATTAATGAACTGTTTTTATGTTTTAAATAATAAAATATTTTTGTTACATATAAATTACAGTTTTTCATTCAAAAAAAAATTCGGTACAATTGACTTCATTTCAGTACAATTTCAAAAGAGTTTTCAGTACAATCAAAAAATGTCATTTTCCATCTCTGCAGTGAGTTGGCGGTCTGTATGTTATTGGTCCGTGGGAATGGCATTGGTAAAAGCATCGAACATTTTCGCTCTGGAACATTATCGCTCTCAAGCATTTTATTCTACGCGTTGGGTTTGGGTGTAGTTGTAGGCAGTCTGAAATGTCGTAAATGTCGTTGTCCACTTATGGCCAGTTTAATAAAACCGTTAGAACTTATTTCCTTTATTATCATTTGTAGCCAAAATCTAAAAATGCAGTTTTCTTCAAAGCTTTCTATGTATATTTTATACTAAGTTTAATAAATTTCGTAAGAGCCTTTTTAAAGAAAATTAGAAAAAACGAAAAGATTTTGGCTAAAACCTAGTGACTCGTTGTATTATTTAGGGAGTACCTGAGCCGAAAATTAATAGTATTTTAAAAGAAATAGTAGTATACCGGTCTTTTGAAGCCTTCGAAAATAAATGAAAGCATCAACATTTCTGTTTGATCATTAAATTTTATTTTTTACTTGCGATTATGGGATTTTCATATAGGACATAATAAGAATAATTTCAGAATGCTATTTTTTTAGAACAGTCTGCTTTTATTCTGGTTGAAAAATATTTTTCAAAAATTATCTTATAACGGTAGGTACCTACCTCTGATAGAACCGGAATTTTCAAATAAAGTTTTCTCGTAAACTGTAAATCCGATTTCAATACAATTTTGAACACAGAAATTCATTTATAAATTTATTGATACCTATGGCATTTCAAAATTTTCAAATTCTTTTTTTTTTTTTTTTTTTGATTTTTAATAATCTTCTTTTTTTCGAAATATGTTGGAAACAGGTATGTTGAATTCTGTAAAAATTATTTTTTTAGACGTGAACAACAAGTTGCCATAAATGTACCTGCATACTCAAACAAACTTCAAAATTTTTTTTTCAGAAAGTTTTTCAAAAATAACCTTTTTAAAAATAAAAACTGGTCGAACGATTTGCAATATTTTTTTTTCAAAGATAGATATTAAGCAACGAAATATTATTGCATACTTAGTTTTTCCAAGAAAACTCGTAAAATCTAAAAAATAAGATATGCGTAACGAGATATAGGTAGGTACCTACCTACCTATTCATTACAAAATTTATTCATTATTAATTACTTCTTCAATTCTGTTTTAATCCAAAACTTTTTCTTATTAAATAAAATGCACGACTGGGTCGAACGAACTTGCTCTAATGTGTGACAGTGGTCTAGGGGCTTGAGATTTTGCTAAAAATAAATTTTTCAAAATTCTTAAATAAATACTTAAACTAATTTGAACTGAAAAAAGAGTAAGCTATTTTATTTCTTGGATAAATATGAATTTATGAGAATTAATTTTTAAAAATCTGTTGAGCCGTTTTTGAGAAAAAAAGTTTTTTTTGAAAAACTTTTTGAAAAAAATTTTGAAAAAAAATTCAAAAACGCCAGTTCATATGTATTCAGCAAATATATTTATTTATAATTTTTAGAAAAAAATGTATGAGGCAGTTTTCAAAATATATATTTTTTAATTTTTTTTTCTTAAAAATGCTTTTAAAAATACAAAAAAATATTTTTTTGAAATATTGGTATGCAGTACAAATTGAGCTACCTACAACTATATATGTGTGAAATTTCGAAAGAATCGGTTGAGTCGTTTTTGAGATAGTCGAAAGCAAAAAAAAAAACGGTCCTATGGAAAGTACTTTTTTTTCAGCCTTATGATTGGTCCTACCTAAAAAGCAACACTAATTTTTTTAATAGAAATCGTTAGAGCAGTTTTTGAGAAAATAAGCTTTTACGTAACGGTTGTATGGCAGGTACCGTTATTTTTTGAGCTAAACAAAAAATTTCAATTTCTCCTGTGTGCAATATCTAAAAAACTCTATATACCAAGTTTGAAGCAATTCGGCCCACCCATTTGGGCTGTAATTGTCTATACAAAGAGACAGACAGACAGACAGACATACAGACTTACAGAATTTTTAGACCATCTTTTTTCGTCTTCGCTATCAACGTAATGTCATGTTTGATTGTTATCTCAAAACTTTTTTTTTCGACGAATGCATAACTTGCCTTATATAGTACACCTATAATCGCAAGTAAAAAATTATTAAATAATCTTATCTATACATATAATAAAATTGTAACGGGTCGATGTCTGTACATTGAAGATATAGATGCAAAACTAATATCGGGAGTCTCTATTAGACCCACAGAAACCAAAACAACCGTTTTTAGAATTTTTGTCTGTCTGTCTGTCTGTCTGTCTGTCTGTCTGTATGTTTGTACGCGCATCACGCAAAAACTACTGCATGGAATTGAATGCGGTTTTTGCAGATTTATTGGTAGTACGCCAACTTAAAATAAAGGCTACATTTTATCGCAAGAAAATATATAATTCTGGTTGTTTTAATATTGCTGTAATCGAACGTTCTTCAATGAAATTAACGCAAAATTAAAAGATTTTAAGGATGTTAGCGCCTCACTTACAAAATAAAATAGTGCCACACTTACCTACGTATACATGAATAGAAATAAGTTAGTCGTTCTGAATAGAAGTTACATAAAAAACATCATAGATGGCGCTATTTACCACCATATAGACAATGCCTCATTCAGCGAAAGCAGAAATCGAAAAATAATGTAACCATAAGGAACGGTGAACGAGCAATACTTACGCCCAAAAGTGATGAAGCGGAGCTGCCATAAATAGCAGTATCGGCGCGCAGCATCGTTTTGAAAGTGGGAATTCCAATTGGGTATATTCGTATATTTCTTCAGAACTTAACCCTCCAACTTTGCAATTTAAACCGTTATGATACTTCGAAATAATACTATACAGAAGCCAAAAATCTTACGGCTGTAGAGTTGGTAAAGTATATAGCTTTCATACCACGCATACCCCCCATTTTGAACCAGTTGTGCAAAAACAAAAATATACTGAGATACCTACTTTATTCTAAAATCCACGCGTACGAAGTAGCGGGCAAAAGCTAGTATTGAATATAGAAACAAAAAATGCGAAATATCATCTCTAAAACTGACGAGATTAGCACCACAACGCATTGCAAAACTAAATCTCAATAAATAGCTAATCATAAGTTCTATTAGGTATTCAATGAAAAATACATCAAAGCAAACAGCTATAGCTTGAAACAAATCACTTAGCCATTCTAGTGCGCAGCATTACGTACGAAAATCTGACTTTATTTTTTCTAAAGCTATTCTTCTTCTTTCTTTCTTTATATTTCTTAAGACTATTATTGCCAGCTGAAGTAATTAATAAATCGGAAAGAATATTTTCGTTCGGTTTTGACACAAGCTTCCTTTTTCTTTCGCGTATTATTATAGTTGGGCCTTAAGGAGGGTGAGTTTTGTTTATATAGCTTACTCATTAAATAACCTGCGCACCATTTTTGTCCTCTTAAATCGGCCCTCTGCGCAACCGACCTCCGGCCTAATTATTTGATTCAAGCTATAAACACGTGAATATACATATATATCTAGTTTTGCAAAACTAACCACCAATCAGTTAATCAGTAGCCAATACACAAAATTATTTCCATAAAAAAGCAACCATTTCAATTTCAAAATTAAATCCAAATACAGTATCATAAAAACACACACACCACACTAATCTTCAGTCGACATTCGGCAAAAAGCTTCTGGCCAAATAATCTAGCCTACCAGATTCATAGTATAAAATCGTAAGATCTTCTATACGATATGTCCAACCCAATTCCTTTAAGAACTAACCCCAAACACAAACAACAATGAACTTTGACATAAATTGCAAACTCCGCCCTTTATAGTATGAGTTGTCCTGAACATGAGTTGTACCTAAACATGAGTTGTATAAACATGATTTGTATCAGCATGATGTGCCCAAAGATGATGTGTATAAACATGAGTTGCGATGATGCCGTTAAATTCAATCACTTCTTACGATTGATATACTTAATTTGTGTACGTTTTTATTTCTTTTTGAGTTATTATGTAAATAAAGTAGTGAACTAATGTTTATTTTGTATTCATTGTATTACTCTCAAGAAATCATAAATTAAGTTCAGCTTATCACGACATTCATTACATTCAATAACTGTTAGGCGGTACGAAGTTCGTCGGGTCAGCTAGTGTTATATGTTCTTCAAAATCTTATAGTTTTTCTGAAAGGATCAGATTTCTTAAACAAATATATTCATCATGGTTTATTACTCAGTTAGGGCCTTAGGATTATATATTATTGATATAGTTTTTAGTTTTTGTTTACCTAGAATACCATAATAAACAACAACTCCTGAAATTGAAGCCTTAACGCTTATGTTGTAAAGGTGCTATGCTAACAGACAAACATCTTGAAGGAAGGACAGAATTTTCGAACCCACTTTTTTCTTCTTTTCTATAATAATAACGTCTTGATTAATTACATTATCTTCATTTTAACAAAAACCAATATTTCATTGTTTTTGTATTCATGTACTTGTTAGTAGATTATTTTGTTAATCTAAAATCTTGAAAACAAACCGAGTACCTGAGTTAGGAAACCAAAATGGTCTGATGGAGGCTGGGCTTTATCGAGACGTATATTGCTCTGAAATAATATTTCTGAAACAGCTTTACTTTCTCTTTACTAAATAAGTTTTGAGAAAATTAAATTAATATTTAAAATTTAGTGAAATAAAATTTTTTAGTTGTTTTTAACCTGGAATATTCTCGCATTTTTGCTATTTTGTGTGTATCTATATTTAGTAATAGAGTATGTGCCAGAAACTTATTCTAAGTTTCTTAGTTTCGAATAATATGTAAAAAAAAAAAAAAAAAACTGTACCCTATATCCCAAGAAGCCGATAGTCAAAATTTTCAAATTCCAGATTTAGATGATTTGGGCTGCGTGATAGTTATATCATCCGAACAACAAATTAATACGAATATATTTTTTTTTCGCACTTTGACTGTTAATTTAGTTAAATTTCGACCATTATAACTGTTTTTTGGACTATAACGACCTGTTCAGTTTATTATAGATTTGGCTTTTAAGTTTTATCATGACCCAGTTGTGCCTTTTATTTATATTATGTACCGTAAGCAACATTATGTTCTTAGGCCAACCCGAATTGCTGTATAAAATCGACCGAATTTACTTGGGCAAACCTCAAGTTGGATTACTCCAAAAAAAATTGGGTCAGTCCTAAGTTCATGAATCATTACCCAACAATAATTTGGCCCAACCCCAAAAATTATAAAAAAAAAATTAGATTAGATATACCTAACCAAATTGTGTTTATTTCCTTAAAACTCTGTCTTATAACACAGCAAACCACGCGATTCTTATATCTTTCACGGGTTCGTTTGGGAAGAGATAAATTGGAAATTCAATTTAAGCTGAAAGGTTTTCGTGCACAGCTCTAATAAAATCGTTACTTATTCCCATTTCCATCTTACAGATGCTTAACAAATCTTCAAGAATATTATTTTTAACCCTTAAATTAACTGTTTAACAACCAAAATTTCAGAACTCTACTCTATGCTCTACAGTGAATAATGTCCTACGCATTTGACATTGAAGGTACTTCCTTTTGAATCCGAAAATTTAATTTCCTTTCTCGTACATTTCTATCATGGTTATCCGGCATATCCGCCAACGGATAAATTTGCTTAGAAATTAAATGAGAGATTAGTTTAAAAATATTCCTTGCACACTTAAAAACCATTAAAAATATTTAATACAACGAAGGAGCAATTTAGATAAGCGGCGATAATTGTTTTTGGTAGACATTTTGGAAATTAACTGACCCTTAAGTGAATTAGCAAACTTTATCATAGTTATGAGGGAGAGATTAGAAATACTATAAAGATTTAAATAGAATATTTTGCTTGTGGCGCAAAATTATGTATTTGAAAATGTTTCGATTATCAGAATTTGAATTTTGTAAGACAAAGAAATTGTTTGGTTGATTAACGACGGATAATTGAATGCAAATTGCTTTTCATGTTAATTAAGTATAGTTAAGCTAAGTTTCTAGTAGAAAAAGGCAATCTTTAAAGACTTAACCTTAATGGAGAACTTACTTTAAATAGGATTATGTTATTAGTTCGTTTTGAACAGTCCTAATAAAAACAGTATACAAAAATTGAAAATACTGACTTCCAATTTGTGTGTCAATTCGAAAAGCTTTTGAAATGGTCAAACCTAGCGGAAATCTTAGACAAACTATAACTTTATCTTTTGGTATTTTAACGATAAACTAAAAAAAACTTATATCTTCAACCAACCTTGCTCACATAACAAGGATAGATCATAGCTCCGAGAGATAAATGAAAAGGGAATATTCCTAAAACACAAGAAGAGTTTCAGTCCACAATTTCAGATCAATTAATATGTTCTTAAATGGGATGACAACAAAATGATAACCCTGCAGTTTCTCTGCAACTTTACCCAGCAGTAAATATTTAAAGGGCACCAGTTAGCTCAAGGCAAAAGGATCTTATACTTAAAAATAAATAGAAACGTCAGTTGCAGATAATACGAGAAAGAACCACTTCAGAATACGCCTAGACAAGGCCCGGCTCGAAAATCCCAGAAAACTTCCAAAAAAAGAATCGAAAAGTGAAGGGAAAGCAAAAACAGCTTCTTCTCAGTTCCCACTTTGGAAAATTCAAGCTGAGTATTCTAAGTATATGTTCTTGGTATTTCAAATAACGGAATCTACACATTTAGGTGTACTAATTAAAGATATGATTCCAAAATGGAAGTTATTTTAAGATAGCGTTAAGAAACCTTTAGTATTCAAAATTTAGATGTCATCTTTTGGGTGCTAAAAATCATATAAGTGTCCACTTGTGGTTAAATTAATAAAAGTGATCAAACCAATTTCCGTTAAAATCATTTGTTGGTTAAAATTAAAAAAATGCAGATTTCTTAGAAGCATTTTATGCATAGCTATTTCATAATAAGTTTAATGAAAATCGGTAGAGCCATTTTTGAGCAAATTAAAAGAAGCCAAAAACAGTTGGCTAAAACTCAACGGCTTGTTGAATGGGAGCCACCGTTTAGAAAAGCTTCACTGAAAAACTTGCAATGCCATCCTATAAAAAACTATGAAGAACTATGGCCATTTGAAAAAAAGACGTTTAAATCTGATTTTCGTTATGACCATTTGAGCCAAAAACAAAAATCACAGTTTAGTTAAAAATGCCCTAGGTTTGTTAAATTTTGAGTTTAAGCAAAATCGTAAGAGTCGTTTTCGAGCAAATCTAAAATGACACAGACGCACACCCGCACAGACAGACGCACCACGGACGCCATGCAAAAACCACTTTTTTGGGCTTCTCTATCATCATAATGTCATGTTTGATTTTCTAAACCTATAGAGCAAGTAATTTGGCCTACAGATTTTTTTTTATCAAGGTAGGACTTAATCCAAGCATTCAAAAAGAAGTATTTATAACCAACACATTTCTTAACATGTTAGGTTTTCTACTTCAAAAATAGATTTAATATCACTGGCAAAATAATTAGAAGTAAGACAAATTACTCTTTTGATGAAGTGACAACTTAAATCGGCCAATTAGATTGATGTGCTTTTCATCATTTAACTTACCTAATAAAAATAATTTATTTATACAAATTACTTTACGCACAAGGGGACCGAAAAACTGCCGGTATAAGCAAACAAACCAGTGTTGCTGTCCTTGATTTGACGATTTGACGAAAACCTCCTTAAAGGCAGAAGAACTGCAGGTTGCGGTCAACGGCAGCGGCGGATCTAGGACTTGTACATAGGGGGGGGGGGGGGGAAATCTCTTCACTTTCTATTATTCTTTCTTTTCTTTCATCTTCATTGCTTTTGCGCCCCGGAGGCTCCCGCCCTTGGATTTTTCTACTTTTTCAAATTTGACAAATTACAGTGCTTTTGCGTCCCCAAAGGCTGACGCCCGGGGCAAGTGTCCCCTTGTCCCTCCCTAAATCCGGCGCAGGTCAGCGGCATGTATCCTGGTGGCGGAGGAGCCTATTTAAAAAAATCAAACTGTAGCAGCATGTAGCGTCTGTGGCTAAACTTGGTTTTATATATGTTTTCGATCATCCAAAGGGCTGGTGGTGCCGGTCGAACTCTTGCCTTAAGTGTATTATTAACCTTTTCCAGGAAAACATTAAGCGGCGGAGCGTGAATTTATTTGTACATGATAAAGTAACATCGAATGGAAATGATTTTATAAGGGGTAACTTACTTTAGTGAATGCTACTACAACCCCGGTTGTAGTAAACCATGCATCGGATTGGGGTTGCGGCAAATTTCATGTACCTAATAATGATCGAGACATCAGAAATAACGATTCAGCAACTGGATCAAAAGATGCAACAAACTGACTTTTTGCTACAAAACACGAACGATGATTGGAGTATGGAAAATCAGTATTCTATGAGTGAAAGAACTGAATGTACTGCAGAATCGAGACTAACGAAAATGTTGCACCAATGATGTTATAACAAGGGGCCGGTCATAGCGATAAGACAAACCAAACCGAAAATGTTGTAAGTTATGATTTGGATTTAAAACACGAAAATTCTACACTGATTGATGGCTAATAAAAATTTGTATTGAACAAATACTTATGTATGTATAATCATAACAGAAAAATAAATAAGTAAATAGATTTTTAACAAAAAGTGTTCAATTTAAATTTTATTTCATAAAATAAAATGTCTGAGTTGGTCGCTATCGATCAGTGTAGCATTTGTTTTTGTGTTTTCAATCGATTTATAATATACCTGGGTGATTCTCTGTTAAAGGCTCCTTTTTGGCATCGAAAATGGACCCTCCCTAAATTTGAGGAAAAATCAAGCACATTTGATTGTTTGCATTAGAAACGCAATAATTATTGAACAGAAAGCGCGAAAACTTCTTTTTAAGCGTTTTTACGAATTTTTTTTCTGCTACGGAAATGACGCAAGAATTTGTTTCGTTTTTGCTTGAACGCCAGAATAATTCTTTTCAAATTTTGTATGCACAATTGTGCAACACAATACAAGGGGCCGGTCATAGCGATAAGACAAACCAAACCGAAAATGTTGTAAGTTATGATTTGGATTTAAAACACGAAAATTCTACACTGATTGATGGCTAATAAAAATTTGTATTGAACAAATACTTACATATGTATAATCATAACAGAAAAATAAATAAGTAAATAGATTTTTAACAAAAAGTGTTCAATTTAAATTTTATTTCATAAAATAAAATGTCTGAGTTGGTCGCTATCGATCAGTGTAGCATTTGTTTTTGTGTTTTCAATCGATTTATAATATACCTGGGTGATTCTCTGTTAAAGGCTCCTTTTTGGCATCGAAAATGGACCCTCCCTAAATTTTGAGGAAAAATCAAGCACATTTGATTGTTTGCATTAGAAACGCAATAATTATTGAACAGAAAGCGCGAAAACTTCTTTTTAAGCGTTTTTACGAATTTTTTTTCTGCTACGGAAATGACGCAAGAATTTGTTTCGTTTTTGCTTGAACGCCAGAATAATTCTTTTCAAATTTTGTATGCACAATTGTGCAACACAATACTATAAAACTATTATAAATTAATTTGTTTTTACTATAAATCTACAAAATTATACTCAAATACGGAAATGACGTAATTGATGGAACACGTAACGAATGGTACCACTCACTTTAAAATTGTACACGAAACTCATTTTACCCCTCTTTTTTTGAATATACTGACTCGTATTTCAAAGAGAACTTGACTGATTTTCTTCATTGAGTTTGGATCCTATAAACTGCAGGTCGTTAATTTGAATTTAAAAGCGTCTAATTTTTTTTACGGAAATGATGCAAAAACCCGGAGACACATATTTGAAAGTTTATAAATTAATTGCTTTATATTAATCAATTTTATTTTAGGGAAAATTGGTTTAAACTACATTTTATTGTTACTGGAATACAATTAAACTATAATTTTTTTATATTTTTTTGTGCTAAAACGAGCAGGCTTCACGTTACGGAAATGACGTTTATTCATTAAAATGTATTTTTTTTAATTAAATACCTGCAAATATTAAAAATTGAGAAGTGCGCCAGTTAGGTTCGTTACCTACGCTATAATAAGTTTTAAAATATTTCTATTTTGTTTGTTTTTTTTTAATAATTTTTGGCCGGGAACACAAAAAGGAGCTTTTAGTGGAGAATCACCCACCTACTAAATTTTCCATTGAAAATGTTTTGCGGTTTGGTTTTTCTGATCGCTATAACCTGGCTAGAATTCCAAAAACTTTATTGTACGAGTACGTTGTGAAAATACTATGTATTATAGTTTGAAGCAAATCGTTCCAGCCGTTTAGGCTGTATATGCCGATTCAGACAGACAGATAGACAGAATTGTTGGTCTCACTCATTTTCGGCTTATCTATCATCATAAAGTCTTGATTGACTGTCGAAAAAAAAAAATAAATCTTACGAATTCATAAGTTGCCTTATTAGTACCTACAAATAAAGAAGCTTCATTTTAGGATATGTAAATACTTAAATACTCGTACATATTCGTTTGAAGACTCGAAAGCGATTTGATCGAGTTTTCAGTTTCATTTGGGTGCAATAGCAGGGTGATAGCTAACAACTATTCTCCTAGCTCTCAGCTTCATAAAATAAGCAAAGAAGTTAAAATTCTTTGTTTTAAAGCATATTGACATTTTAAGAAAATAAGGAAAATTTTCGAGTTAATTCGTTTAACCTACTAAAACTTCCAAACTCCAATTATTGTATTAAGTCTTTTATAAACATATTTCACTCACTTGTATTTTTAACCAAAATTTAAGAACGCAGTTATCAATGACATATACCAAAAAAATACCCACAAAGTAAATCAAAATTGCTAAAGTCATTTTTGAAAAATTTGGCAAAAACTAAATGCTAAAACTGGAAAACTCGATATTACGGAAGCTACAGTTAAGAAAACTTTCATATTTTAAATGTATACGCTATCTTTTGGGTACTTTTAAAGATATATACCTAAGCAGGTCTCAACCATTTCGTTAATGTCGTTGACAACGTTTGAAAAAAGCCTTTTAAACCCATACAAAATAGCCTAGGTTTGTTAAATCTCGAGTTTAATTGAAATTGTTAGAGCCTTTTTCGAGCAAATCCAAAATGAAAAAAAAGTCTTTACTCGAATGTTACTAGTTTAAGCCAGGCTATAACGTAATACAAAAAACCTTGACAACAGTCGAAACCAATACTTTCCCTATAGAGCAATTAAAAATCGGGTCTGGAAATTCCGCCTGTCTGTCTGTCCGTCCGCGCTATAGCATAAATATATCCACCGATTTGTTTAAATTTGTTTTAGACTGTCTGTGTGTTCTTCTCTCTTCTGTTCTGTCTGTCTCTCTCTGTCGTATTACTGTCTTGTGTTGTCTTGAGCCGATGGCCTAAGCTGCCAGTGCTTGTAAGTGTGTCTACTTCGTCGATTCATAGACGGAGCAGATTAATATGTAATGTAATGTAATTGTTTTAGACTAGGCCCAAAAATAACGGCACCTGTACCTGCCATACAGTCGTGAAGAAGAAGTTTAATTTTCACGAAGACGGCTCCAACGATTTTGATAAAACTTTCAAGATGCCCTTTTTTAGACATTGTATCTTTTGATTAAAATGGATTTCTCGGAATTTTGTTTAAAATGCCACCTCTCATAGAACGGTGTTTTTTTTTCAAATCAGGTTTTTTTGCAAGCTGTTCTTCCGATTTTAATACAATGTTGGACAATGAAGTCATTTATAATCTCATTGATATGAAATTTCAAAATTCTCGGAAACTATTTTTTAATTTTTAATAATTTTGTAAAAAAAGAACTTTGATTTTCGAAATATTTTCGAAACGAGTAGATTGAAACTTCTCATTCCTTTTTCTAGATGCGAACAATAAATTGCCATAGCTTCACGTAAAAAAAATCAGTTTTTGTTTTTAAAGTTTTTTAAAAATAATCTTTTTAAGAAAATTGGTTGACAAATTGAAAGAAAAATTGAAAGATAGTAAGTAATGATATATTGTTGCGTATAGTTTTTCAGAGAAAACCCTTTAACTTTTCAAAAATAAAGGTTTTTCAAAAATCCTTAACCGCTAAGCAATAAAAAAAGCATTATCATTTTGCGAGGTGTGTCAATTTTTTGGCCTTATGACATTTTTTATTTTTATAAACAAGAACGATACATTTTAAAACTAAAAAAGTCACCAAACTTCAAAAATATGTCATATCGCCCAAATTTAATGCCGGAGTGCCCAAATCCAAAAACTACAATTCTTTTGGGCAATGTGGACTTCATGACATTTCAAAAATGATTTGGGCGTTGTGACATTTTTTTTGGCTTTATGTCGCTTTCTTGCTTTACATTTTGAAAAAAATCGGTTTTTGGGTTATATGGCATTTTGAGATTTGGGCGTTATGACTTTAGGCGATAAGATCATGCAAATGTTGTGGAAGGGGCACAGTTTAGCATAAAAGGTTATATTAGTAAAATTCCCCCATTTCTTAATGAAATACTTGTTAAAATATAATTTATCAAATAAAAAGTATACAAGCTAAAATAAATTTAAAAATTACTTGAAAAAAAAAAAAACATTATTGGCAGCTTGTTAACAATTTGTTTTAATGTTCTCTTCATTGAGATGAAATCAAATTAAAATATTAATAATACAAAGGATGTAAATCTTTGTGAACACCTAAATTGTTGAGAAACAAATGATGTTTTTTGAATTCGTTAGACTGCCTTAAGCTACAAGAACATCATTCTTAAAAGCCCGTACAAAGGAGCTGTGCGCTACAGGGTTAAATTAATTGAAAGTCAGAAAATTCCGGGAGCATTTTACACTCATCATTATGGCAATTTCTATGTAGACCGAGAGTTCCTTAGTTTCATTCTCTTCCGGTTAACGTGCCATTAAAAATTCCAGAAAACAAAATGTAATTAATGAACTTCATGAGCATTCATTCCATTTTTTCAAAAATAATAGCTTTTGATGAATGGCGGAGACATACTATACTACAGATGCAAAAAAGTGCTAGAACTCTCTTGAATTTTAATTCCTTTCTTTTTTTTATAAAAATATAAATGGTAATTCCTGCTACGGCCACCTGCTAAGATGAAAATACGCTTCACTCTTTTAAATGTAAGCATCCAACACGAATATGATATTAATAGCTCAGGGTGGTGGATTTTTTTGGTTAAATTGTATAAAATGTATAAGGTACACAACACAATGTTGATGATCGTTATAGAAGAAAGCGTGAGTGAAACCAAATGGCATTAGCTCAGTAAATCGTATAATATACAAACACATATACAGGGTGATTCACGAGCGTTGTGCCAAAAAGCTAGAGCGTGTAGGTTAAGTTTAGACAAGAAAAAAATCGTATGGAAGGGGGGGTCTATTCCCTCCCGCTTAGCCGGGAGGGGCAATTTTCTGAAAAATTGGCTTATTTTGTAAAAAAAATATTAAAAATCAACGGCTTCGTTAACAACACCGTGTTATACCTTTTTGGAAAGCCAAAAACTTCTTCTTTCATTTTGTATTTAAATTAAATTG
This sequence comes from Platycheirus albimanus, assembly GCA_916050605.2. Classification (NCBI taxonomy): domain Eukaryota; kingdom Metazoa; phylum Arthropoda; class Insecta; order Diptera; family Syrphidae; genus Platycheirus; species Platycheirus albimanus. The sequence goes on from OU696698.1 coordinate 62,249,709, forward strand.
TTTTAACGAATAGTTTAAAAAATATAAATTTTCAAACTCAAAATTTTTAAAAAAAAATTTGAAAAAATAATTTTAAAACTAATTTTTTTCAAAATTTTACGTCATTAAGTATAATTTTTGTTCTCATAATTCAATGCTCCCATCAATCTTTAATCCAACACTGAAAACCGTATGGCTCTACGACTTTTCGCTGCCAAGGTCTTCACAAAAACACGAAAAAATTGGCTAAATGATCACTTGTGTCATCCCGTAAGGCTAGATTTTCTTGTTTTTGCAAAGAAGTAGGTTCGGTTATTTTTGAATACCTTGGCAACAAAAAGTCGTAGAGCAATACGGTTTCCAGTGTTGGATTAAAGATTAATGGGAACATTGAATTATGAGAACAAAAATTATACTTAATTACGTAAAATTTTGAAAAAAATTACTTTTAAAATAATTTTTTCAAATTTTTTTTCAAAATTTTGAGTTTGAAAATTTATATTTTTTAAACTATTCGTTAAAACAATTTATTTTTAAAACGAAATGAAAGAAGAAGTTTCCGGCTTTCCAAAAAGGTATAAGGCGGTGTTGTAAACGAAGCCGTTGGGGGAATAGACCCCCCCTCCAATACGATTTTTTCTTGTCTCAACTCAACCTACACGCTCTAGCTTTTTGGCACAACGCTCGTGAATCACCCTGTATAGTTTATTTATGCTTAAAGACAGGAAATGATCGGCTAGCAGCAGGCGATCTATTGTGTCACTTGTCTTTGGTTTAAATTTCGGCTTTCCAGCGAGCACCACGTGAAGGCGACGTTGCAATTTTGCAACGAAGTCAGTGATTTTTTGTTACACTGAAAACAACATCAGCGTAGAAAACAAACGTAGATCGGCTCTTGCTAATCACTGCTTCTTTGGGCTTGGTAGTCAATTATAAAATAAGGCCCTATGAATAAAAAAGAATGAGACACTTTACAAAACACACATTATTCCGGTCCTGCAGAAGCATGAATACTTAGCCGGTCGGATGAAAGCTTCCTTGCTGTATTCGATTGAAAGGTTATAAATACGATTTTGGAGGGCAATATTAACAAAGTGCACGACTGTGTTGTACCAACTTGCTCTAACATGTGACAGTGGTCTTATGTATTGAGATTTTGGGAAACAATCTGGGAAAAAATGATATATATTATATTGATCACTTAAAAAGCACTAGTTAAAACGTTTTTTTGGAAAAAAATGAAGTAAACCATATGATTTCGTTAACTGTTCAGAATTTTAAGATTTTTTTTTTTTAAATCGTTCGACCAATTTTTTTTGAAAAACTTTTCGAGAATATATTCCAAATTTTTTTTTTGAGTATGCCAATTTCTAGCACTTTGTAGTTTTTATCAGAAAAATAAAAATAAAGTGCATGACTGGGTCGTACGAACTTGTTGTAATGTGTTACAGTGGTCTTAGGGCTAGAGATTTTGGAAAAAAAGCAATGAAAAAATCATATGAAATTTTAGTAATCATTTAAAAATCAATAGTTAAAACGTCTTTTGGAGAAAATGAAGTATGCTTTCAGATTTCTTTTACTTTTCTGAATTTTACGGATTTTTTTTTTCGAAATCGTTGGACCAGTTTTTCCAAAAAACGGTTTTTTTAAAAAAACTTTTCGAAAACATATTCCAAAATTTTTTTGAGTATGTCAACATTTATTGGTTTTAAGTTCCTATCAGAAAACAGATATTTTAAAAATTTTGAACAAACCGTTTTTGAAAAACCCTAAAGTTAAAAAAAAAATTAACTTTAAAAAAAAAACTCAAAAAACTTTTTTTGAAAAATTAAAGAAATTTTATTATTTTGTTTATAAAAGAGCTTTTATATTAAAAATTTCATCAAAATTCGTCAAGTAGCTTACGAGAAAATCGGATTTCAAAAACCCGGTCCTATGGGAGGTACCGTTATAAGACTTTTCCTGAAAATCTATTCCAACCCAAACATAACGTTGGAACAAAAATCACTATTCAGAAAGTTTTATCAAAATCTTAGTAGCCGTTTTTGAGAAAAATTAATTTTTCACTAAAAATCGTATGGCAGGTACGCCATAGGACGTCATAATAATACTATGAACCAAGTTTGAAGCGAATCGGTATAGCCGTTTAGGCTGTAGTTGCCGATACAGACATACGGGCAGACAGACAGAATTGTCGGACCCACTTTTTTCGGCTTCTCTATTTTCGTAATGTTATGTTTGATTGTGCGAAAAATTTTTTTTGGATGAATTTGGTGATGGATGTATGGAAGCAAAATATTATAATCATATATGCAATAATAACCAATTGATCACTATTACTGTAAAAATTAAATAAAACAAAAAGTTTTCTTTTTGAGACTGTGGATTAAGCATACTGCAAACAATATAGGCTATACTCTACAACTCATTCGGAAAAAAAATAATTTTATATTTTTTGGTCCTCTTCAAGTAATTATGCAATACTCAAGGGAGATACTGGACCGCTTACAAAATGTGAAAAAATATCTCCAGCACAAGTCCAAAACTCAAATACAGCAAAGTAGTACGTATGGTTTATGCAAAATACATAAACCTGAGGAAAAAATGAGAAATTTTTGTTAAATCTCCGTTAGTTAAAATCGCTAGATGGTTTGTAAGAAACATGAAAAATCACGATGAACATATTGGTTACAGTGTTAATTCCTTCGAATTTGTTCAAAAAATCAAAGATTTTGAACTAAGGGACGGGGAAATTTTAGTTTCATTTGATGTTTAAGCTTTGTTTCCCAGAGTTCCCATTCCAGTTGCTTTCAATGCTATACACACATTTCTTCAGAAACATAATTTGCCAGCCGAACAACTAAACACATACTTACATCAAAATTGCTGAGATTTGCATGTCCCATAATTGTTTTCTGTTAAGGGATGAATGGTACAAAAATGTGATTTTGGAGCAAGCATGGGAAATCCGATGTCACCTTTAATTTCAGAAGCCTTCCTAACAAGTTTCGAGTCAACTTTAAAAGACGAAGGTGTAGATACTACCGAGACTCTGGATTCGGTACGTTGATGATGTCTTCAGTGTCATTAAACCTAACGATGTAATGAGCTTAATGAATATTTTGAACAGCGAATACGAAACCATTAAGTTCACACATGAAACAGAAGGTCCATCTTCACGCTCAGTAAACTTCTTGGATTTAACTTTAACGCGAACCAGTGACAACAAAATAGAAGTTTCCGTCTACAGAAAACCAACAACAGCAACTCACCAACGATTCACGCATTCGAAAAAAAATCGAAAAAATGCTCACCCTCTGACGGCCTTTCAAGTGCCGTGATTACAAATCTTAATTTTTCTCAATTTTTTTGTTATAGAACCTCGAATAACCCCGCTAACAATTGCATTAAAAAATTTAAACACACCTGCACCAGTTTTGAAGAAAATGTCACTTTTTTTCCCAACTAAATACTCAAAATTTTTACATGACCCTAATTCAATAGACCCTAATTTGATGGCTGGGTGCTGTATGAATAGGGTAGACCCTGATTGATATTAACATGGCGATGCCCAGCGTTGCAACTGTCTCATACGCATCAATTGTGCTTATTTTACCTCCAAGTGGTAGCCATCGGGTACTGGTCTTGTCCACCCGGACTTGACTTGCTGAACTTATAAGCGCGAGTGTTGATCACAGAAAATAGCAACACTATAATTGCCCTGCCATAAAGCTCCTCTGTTTCTCTTGTTGGGTAGCACTTTATTCTGTACGAACCCCTCAGAGAGCAAGCGAGCGGCAGATGAGCTTCCAATTAAGTGAACCAACGGCGACGCTTACAGACAATATGGTAGGCACCCCATTGAGCTACTTCGACATATTCGGAGCACAGGTCTTTGGGTCCTTTCACTACTATTAGTCAGGGTAGTGAAATAGAGAAGGTGGCGGATGAGCCCATATAGGACCAACGGTAGCTCTCACATCCCCGTAGTGGGTTACTGACTCTGGATTTCTCCAGCTCCTTTTGTCCAAGGAGAGCAGCATAGGGCCTGGTCCCCCAGGTTGGGGGTTGTGCGTCGGGGTAACTTCCCTACCACGTAAAAAACCTCTTTGTTCCGAAACAACCAACTGCCTCGGATATGGATGACCCTACTGATGACGACCCTAGCAAACGAAACAAGGACAACGAATTTCGGTTTTGCACGTGGAATGTCCGGACTCTTAACAGGCCACGTGCCGCCGAACAATTAGTGGAGGCCCTAGATGGTGTCAAAGCCGACATCATAGCCATCCAAGAAGTGCGATGGGATGGTGAAGGCACAAGGAGGATGAAAAACTGTGACATCTACTACGCCAAGTGCTACAGGACAAGAAAACAGCGGCTATTTGGATGCGGATTTGTGATAAGACGAAGGCTTAGGCAAGAAGTCTTGGGGTTTCGTGGCATAAGCGAACGCATTGTCACAATCTGCATTAAATCCAAATTCAGCAACATCTCGCTGATCTGCGTCCACGCCCAACGGAGGAAAAAGATGACACGACCAAAGAAGAATTCTACGATTCATCGTATGATGAATGCCCGAAGTACGACACTAAGTTTATTCTTGGTGACTTCAACGCCAAAATCGGAAAGGAGGGTAACTTTGGCTCGACAGTCGGAAAGCATAGCCTGCACGACAACACTTCCGGTAACGGACACAGGCTAATCGACTTTGCTGCGGGGCGAAGTGTCATCTTAGCTAGCACATACTTCCCACACCTCAATATACACAAGGGGACCTGGCGGTCTCCTGATCAAAATACCGTCAACCAAATTGATCACATTGCGATTGACAGCAGACATGCGTCCAGTGTCATAGATGTCCGCACTTTCCGAGGGGCCAACATAGACTCGGACCACTACCTTGTTGTAGCTAAAGTGCGAATGCGGATCTCCACCAGACCGCAGTATCGAACATCCACTGTGAGAAAGTTTGATGTTGCGATGTTACAATCGCAAGAGACCGCCACAACCTTTGCCAATCATGTCTCCTCTTATCTTTTGACAAGCCCGGCGCCTGCGCCAAACCCAGAGGCCCAGTGGCAACATTGCAAAATGGCCATTAAAACCGCTGCCACGGATGTTTTGGGTTTCATTAGGCGACCACAACGAAACACCTGGTTCGATGATGAGTGCAGGCTCGCACACTTGGCCAAAGACGAAGCCTATCATGCAGTTCTGAATGCCAGAACTAGAGCTGCCAAGAGCGCTTCCCGTGCGGTCTACCAGCAAAAGAGGAAAGAGGAACATCGGCTTTTCAGAAGAAAAAAAAGAGAACTGGAAAAACGAATGGTTGAATCTATTGAGGGGTGCTACGGCAGAAGCAATGTTTGAAAGTTCTACCAAAGGGTAAAGCATTCGTCCAAGGGTTACAAAGCCCGAGCGGAAGCACGTAGAGACGAGGGTGGGAATGTCGTTGTAGATACACAGTCGGTGCTGAGAATTTGGAAAGCACACTTCTGCATGCTGTTAAACGGCGAAGACAACCAACTAATCGCTGTCAGGCAGAATGATCCATTCGATTTGGATGATGAAGAACAAAATTTCCGTCCTCCCGACCAAGAAGAAGTTCGGATAGCAATATCTAAACTAAAGTCCAACAAGGCTGCTGGAGCTGATGGCCTTACGGCTGAACTCTTCAAAGCAGCGGGAGATGACTTGGTGAGGAGCATACACCAACTCATCTGTACAATCTGGTCGGATGAAAGTATGCCTGACGAATGGAACTTTAGCATTGTGTGCCCTATCCACAAGAAAGGAGATACTCTAAGCTGCGCCAACTACAGAGGTATAAGTCTCCTAAATGTCGCCTATAAAATCTTGTCGGCCATTCTGTGTGAACGTCTGAACCCTTTCGCACGTGAACTGATTGGCCCCTATCAGTGTGGTTTCAGGCCCGGTAAGTCAACCGTTGACCAAATTTTCACACTTCGGCAGATTTTGGAAAAGACCCAAGAATTCCAGATCGATACTCACCACCTCTTTATCGATTTTAAAGTCGCCTATGACAGCGTAAACAGGAACGAGCTATACAGAGCCATGTCACTTCTTGGCATCCCTGCCAAACTCGTTCAATTGTGCAGGATGACTATGGAGAACTCGCGCTGCTCCGTCAAGGTTGGTAAGAACACCACCGACTCATTTAATGTCGAGAAAGGCTTACGACAGGGTGACGCGCTGTCATGTAACCTCTTCAACATCATTCTTGAGGCAATCTTACGCAACTCGCATGTCAACACCAGCGATACGATTTTTTTTAGATCCGTTCAATTACTTGGCTATGCTGATGATATTGACATTATTGGAAGAACGAAGCGCGCTGTCAGTGGAGCATTCGCAAGTATTGAAGTGGATGCGGCTCGAATGGGTCTGGCTGTAAATGAAGATAAAACAAAGTATATGCTGTCCTCGGGTGAAGTAGATCATCACCGTAGGCTCGGACAAAACGTCACAATGGACAGATAAAACTTTGAGGTTGTCAAGGACTTTGTCTATTTGGGTTCCACTATAACCTCTCAGAACAACATCAGTGAAGAGATCAGTCGAAGAATCACTCTTGCCAATCGCTGTTTCTTCGGGCTAAGAAGGCATCTTAGTAGTAAAGCCCTCTCTCAAAGGACCAAGGAGACACTATACAAGACCCTTATCATCCCAGTCCTGCTGTATGGGGCAGAAGCGTGGACACTGACACAATCGGATGAATACAGGCTGGGGTGCTTTGAGAGAAAGATTCTTCGGGTGATATTCGGGCCTGTATTTATCAATGGAGTATGGAGGAGAATATTCAATGACGAACTGAACGGGCTATACAGCGACATTGACTTGGTTAAGAAGCTGAAAATTCAGCGGCTTAGATGGCTGGGCCATGTAGAGCGTATGGACGAAAACGCTCCTGCCCAACGAGTCTTCAATTCCAACCCGGAGGGCCAACGCAGTTCTGGAAGACCCCATCTAAGGTGGCGCGATCAAGTGGTAAACGACCTCAACCAACTTGGTGTGCGCAACTGGAGGCCACTGACTAGGGACCGGCCTAGCTGGCGAGGATTGTTGGTTGAGGCCGTGGTCCACAATGGACTGTCTGCGCCACCTTAAGTAAGTAAGTAAGTAATTCAATAGGCTGTAGTGTAAAAAAAATGTACTACGAAATTTTGGCAAGTTACCTTAAAAGTTGGAACGTTCAATTCCCCTTCCAAAATGGTTTAAGATTTTTGAGAATATTTCATAAATAACGGAAAAAAGATAGTTCTTTTTAATTCATTAAAAAAAAAATTTGAATGTACTCCAGGGTCCAGGCTTTCTCGTCTAAGTTTAAGTTCGAGGAGAGTGACCGTTATTATTTATAAGTAACTACTAGCAGGCCCAGACTACGAAGGGCTATCAGATAGTGATTCATTTCTATTTTTTGGTTTAAGTTTGAAATAAAATTCAATTTTTCAACAAAAATTACATCAAAGTTTATTTAAATTAGTTATAACTGTAACAAATGTTCAAATTGTTTGCCTCCAACAGCAATGCAAGATCTACGTCTTCTTAAATAAGATCGTTTTGTCTTATAAAGCGTCTTATAAAGCGCGAATCTTCTTGAGTTGATGTTTGCAACAGCCTCCGTGATTGTTTGGCCCAGCTCTGCTAAATTTAAGATTGGTTTTGAGTAGACTTTTTCTTTTACTACCCCCCAAAGAAAGAAATCCAGAGGGTTTAAGTCAGGTGAACGGGCTGGCCACGAAATTGCACCAGACCGCTCTATCCACATGCCTGGGTATTCTTCATCAAGGAATTGTTTCACTGGGCGAGCATAATGCGCTGGGCAGCCGTCTTGTTGAAACCACATATTTCCATAAATTTCTAAGTGGAAGTGGCAAATCTTCCAATAAATTTGGCAAGTGGTTTTGTAAAAAATCTAAATACACCTCGCCGTTCATGTTCTCTGGTAGTTAGAATGATCCAATAACTTTACCATTCAGAATTTCGGTCCACATATTAACTTTGAAGCGATACTGCGATTCGTCTTCCCGTATCAAATGAGGATTTTATACATGCCACTCGTGCAAATTGTGAACGTTCATGTATCCATCCTTTTTAAATGTTGATTCATCGGACCACAGAATTTTGTCCAAGAATCGCGGATCTGCCCTGTTCCGTTGTAGTATCGTTCGACAAAATGCAACTCTTCCAGGGTAATCTCGGGGTAGTAGACTTTGCACTCGTTGAACATGGTATGCATGTAGCTCATTTTTAGGGTTCCGTACCCAAAGGGTGAAAACGGAACCCTATTACTAAGACTTCGCTGTCCGTCTGTCCGTCTGTCCGTCCTTCACAAGGCTGTATCGCATGAACCGTAAAACTTAGACACTTGAAATTTGGACAGATGATGTATTATTGTGTTCCCTATAACAACAAATACTAAAAACTAAATAAAATAAAATATTTATGGGGGCTCCCATACAACAAACGTAATTTTTTGCTCGTTTTTGCTATGTTTGTCCGTCCATCACCAGGTTGTCTCTTTTCTTTTTTAGAAATTTCTTGAAGTCTGTCCCTGTTAGTTCTTCTTTTTGCTGATTTGCGACTTTTCCTTCACTCACACAAACAGCTTTACCTACATGTAAATTATAGAAATTCTTTTAGAAGAAAAGAGGCAACATATGTATGCTTTTAAAGCTAAGTTTTCTTCTATTCGTGTTCGAATTCGAATTCGAATAGAAAAAAAAAATAGAAAAAAAAAACAAATGTCAAACCACAATCAACAAGTCGGTATTAGATTCTCTCATAAAATAATATAACATCAGGATTAATTGTTTTCAAACGTAAGTTCTTTTTTATTTTATTGTCAATGGAGGTGATTTGAGTGATTTCTAGAAATATTAAAAAAAAAAAACACTGTGCTGAGAAAAAAAATTACTGAAATTTCTCAGTGAAATATTTAAGCAAGATTGGCAAAAGACATCTTGGTGACAGTTTTTTTTAGAAAAGATCGCGCCAAAAATGTTCTTGTTTGTGTGAGTGAAGTTTTATCTACATGTAAATTCCAGAAATTCGAATTCGAATAGAAAAAAAAAAAAAAAATGTCAAACCACAATCAACAAGTCGGTATTAGATTCTCTCATAAAATAATATTAAATCAGGATTTAGGGTTTTTAAACGTAAGTACGCCTTTCTTCTTTATTTTATTGTACAAAAAATTACCATGCTGAGAAAAAAAATTACTGAAATTTCTCAGTGAAATATTTGAACAAGATTGGCAAAAGACATCTTGGTGATAGTTTTTTTTTAGAAAAGATCGCGCCAAAAATGTTCTTGTTTGTGTGAGTGAGAAAAAGTTTTATTTACATGTAAATTCCAGAAATTCGAATTCGAATTCGAATAGAAAAAAAAAAAAAAACAAATGTCAAACCACAATCAACAAGTCGGTATTAGATTCTCTCATAAAATAATATTAAATCAGGATTTAGGGTTTTTAAACGTAAGTACGCCTTTCTTCTTTATTTTATTGTAAAAAAACACTATGCTCAGAAAAAAAATTACTGAAATTTCTCAGTGAAATATTTGAGCAGGATTGGTAAAAGACATCTTGGTGACAGTTTGTTTAGGAAAGATCGCGCCAAAACTGTTCTCGTTTGTGTGAGTGAGAAACAGCTTGACCTACAGGCATATAAATTCCAGAAATTCTTTTAGGAGAAACGAGCCAACCTATGTATGCTTTTAAAGCTCAGTTTTCTTCTATCCGTGTTCGAATTCGAATAGAAAACAAAATAAGAAAAAAAACGAATGTCAAATAAAGAACAAGAAGTCGGTATTAGATTTTCTAACCGACCAAATTTTAAAATCTTAAAAATTAATATAAATAATAATAATTTCTTATTAAAAAAAATTCTATATATGCTTCTTGCTGCTTCTTCTTCTGCTGCTAATACTGAATCACTGAATTAATTATGAATTATTTAAACTACTGTTAATCCTAAAATATTAAATTAAACTTACAAAAGAAGTACTGGGAGGTCTCGATCTGATTTTAAAGAAGTTATTATTCATTTATACATACATATTTATTTTTGAGACGTTAAAAATTAATTGCAAATTTAATACTGACTTCTTGTTCTTTGTTTGACATTCGTTTTCTTTTCTATTTTGTTTTCCATTCGAATTCGAACACGAATAAAAGAAAACTGAGATTTAAAAGCATACATAGGTTGGCTTTTTTCTTCTTTGCGGATTTCTGGAATTCTTGAATTTACATGCATAGCTATCTCTGTTTCTTCTTCTTCTTGCTCATTTGCCAGTTTTCTTTCACTCACACAAACAAGATCATTTTTGGCGCGATCTTTCCTAAACAAACTATCAGTTCGTCGTCTTCTGCAAATCGTAATCGCCTGTTACAATGAGAAATTTAAGCAAGTGTTTATTGAATAAAATAAATGTTTAAGGGGGCTCCCATACAACAAACGTGATTTTTTTTTTGCTGTTTTTATAGATAATGGTACGGAACCCTTCGTGCGCGAGTCCGACTCGCACTTGCCCGTATTATTCTTCATAATGCGCTGTGCTGTACTTTTGGGAACTCATGTTCTTGTTTAAATTCCACGTACTGAGGTACTTGGGTCTTGATTGACTTCTTGTAGCACTTGGTTCTCGTAGGGCATGAGGGGCCTGCCTTCACTAGTTCTTTGGTATGGAAATCGACCTTCTGAGAATGACTGGTGCAAATTCACAAAAACCCAATGATTGCATTTGGATATTTCTCATGGTAAAGTCTAGCTGCAGCACTAGCATTGCCTCTGCATGCTCCATAAATAAGGTGCATGTTCGCATATCCCTGCGCAGTGTACAAAGATGGCATGGTGATGTTATTAAGTGAAATTATAACGCACTTAAATCCAAAGGACAACAAAAATATTCCAAGGACCGAATCAGTTTTACTAAACGACAAGAAATGAATCACTATCTGATAGCCCTTGGAAGTCTGGGCCTGCTAGTAGTTACTTATAAATAATAACGGTCACTCTCCTCGAACTTAAACTTAGACGAGAAAGCCTGGAGTACATTCAAATTTTTTTTAATGAATTAAAAAGAATTATCTTAAAACCTGTTTATTTGAGAAAAACATTTTTTTCCCGTTATTTATGTAATATTTTCAAAAATCTTCCATTTTGGAAGGAGAATTGAACGCGCCAACTTTTAAGGTAACTTGCCAAAATTTTGTAGTACATTTTGTTTTACACTACAGCCCATTGAATTAGGGTCATGTAAAATGTTTGAGTACTTAGTTGGGCAAAAAAGTGACATTTTCTTCAAAACTGATGCAGGTGTGTTTAAATTTTTTAATGCAATTTTTAGCGGGGTTATTCGAGGTTCCATAACAGAAAAAAAATTGAGAAAAATTAAGATTTGTAATCACGGCACTTGAAAGGCCGTCAGAGGGTGAGCATTTTTTCGATTTTTTTTTCGAATGCCTCTAACTCACAAAATACATGGCAACGATTTTTTTTTATTATTTTTCTGATAACTGTCACCACCTACCCTATCACTTGTTTCCGTTTCGACGTTGACTTTTGGGACACCCTGTATAGAATACAATGCTAAAACTGTGATGCAAACTTCATTGGACAAACAAAACGTACTCATAGCATCTTAAAACGATACAAAGAACATCAATACTCTATAACCAGCCATGCCATAAATAAATCATCTGTTGCTGCACACGCGTGCGAAAACATTAACGCACCACCACACAATATAGGTAACTTCAACGACAATACTGGAAAATAATCTGAACACCGACAATTGAAACATTACTTCACCTTTATATAAATTTGCGTGTTGATTCAACGTTTCTTTTAGACATTCTCTTTCCCTTTCTTATGACGTTTATTACGTAAATTAAAGTTATTCTCTTTCTATTGTAATAATTGTACATTGTACTACTTGCTCTTTTCATGATCTTATCTCAAATCTCAATATGACCGACGTATGTGGGTGGGTATACCTATTTCTTAGTTTATAAGTGTGAAGCTGATAATGGACGATAACGGCTGCCGAAATTATAATACAAATAATTATAAAAAAATAAAAATTATTCTGTTTTTCCTTTTTTGATAAATGTGTAAATTCTATTTTTTGGCTTTTAAAACTAATAGTTTTTTGTAATCTATAGGGATCACTGCTCATAAATATAAAATAAGTAAAGTAGTTGACGACTCCGGCACAATGTTAAGATCTCAATTCTTATCCCAAAATATTTTATTATTTTTCAATCAAAACAATAGTGGTATCTATAGCTATTACCACCTTGCTAATAGGAATAGCTTAAGCATGATTTGCCAACCAGGACATTTAATATTAATCACAAAATGATTGTTTAAATCTTACTTTTGACTGCCATAGGTGCCCTGTGCGCACTGAGAAATGTCATTGCATTTCCATGAAATGTCAAAAGCTGCGAAACAGCTTCGAAATACTTCGCTTAACGAACACCTCACTCTCCAATATTTACTTTTTAAGTGCCAACAAATAATGACAATGATCAAAGTTTACTTCAATAATATTTTATTCACTAATTTATAAAAAAAAAACATACTCTCCGCTTCCAAATGCTTAGCGGAGCACTTGTTGCTGTTAAATGTTACCTAATTTTTTATAAAGAAAAAACATGAAGGACAATTTTAAAATTTTGTCGGATAAGTTAAAAATGATCCTTCCGTCGTTTGCAATAACTTGCATGTGCCTGAATCAAGATTGTCAGCCATCTTGGCTCTTGGGAACCAAGACAACTTAAAGATACCCTCTCAAAGAAAGAAATACCACATCTATTTCGGCGCAAACCACCGTCATTTCATAATTTCAATACCATTTTAGAAATTTTGAAGACTTTTTTTTGGTCTTCACTCTCTTTCTTCTTTGCTTTGTTCTTCTTCATTCACTTTGGACCCCCCCCCCTCTAAGACTTTCAACTGGGACAAGTCCCTCCCCCATTTGACCACTAGATGAAAGTGGGTTTAGGTGGAAAAAGGTCGGAAGTTAATGAAACTTGGGGATGTTTTTTAGGGATAAATAACCCACATTTTGCTACGTTTTTGACCTAGAGGGCCCATGTGGAAAAAGAAATAAATAAATTTTTTTGCCTAACATCCTACAGCAAAATCATATTCGATTTTTTGTTTGACTATTCAGCGGAATTCTTCATATTTTGGCATTTTTTTGCGAATTTTGATCTGTTTTTCGAAGCGCCATTTCTCTATAATGAATTAACATACACCAATTTTTTAGCATCAAAGTTTAACTTTCTACAAACAAATGCAATAAGTTTTTGCAGTAGAACGTAAGGAAAATAAATTGCATGAATGCGTCGCACTTATTTATTTATTTACATAGCTAAAGACTAGCTTCAGATATTAGTACTTATGTCTATAATGAGAGTACAATTATACAGGGTGATTCACCAGCGTTGTGCCAAAAAGCTAGAGCGTGTAGGTTAAGTTGAGACAAGAAAAAAATCGTTTGGGAGGGGGGGGTCTATTCCCCTCCGTTTAGCCGGGAGGGGCAATTTTCTGAAAAATTGACTTATTTTGTAAAAAAAATATTTAAAATCAACGGGTTCGTTTACAACACCGTGTTATACCTTTTTGAAAAGCCAAAAACTTCTCCTTTTATTTTGTTTTTAAATTAAATTGTTTTAACGAATAGTTTAAGAAATATAAATTTTCAAACTCAAAATTTTGAAAAAAAATTTGAAAAAATAATTTTAAAACTAATTTTTTTCAAAATTTTACGTAATTAAGTATAATTTTTGTTCTCAGAATTCAACGCTTCCATTAATTTTTAATCCAACACTGAAAACCGTATGGCTCTACGACTTTTTCTTGCCAAGGTATTCAAAAATAACCGAACCTACTTCTTCACAAAAACAAGAAAACCTAGCCTTACGGGATGGCACAAGTGACCATTTAGCCAATTTTTTCGTGTTTTTGTGAAGAAGTAGGTTCGGTTATTTTTGAATACCTTGGCAACAAAAAGTCGTAGAGTCCGTTACATGTATTTTAAGCCTTCAAAATAAAATAATAAATAAATTGTTGGCACAACAGCTCCAAGCGGGGCCGGGGCCTGTGACTTACACTCTCAACCACTCCTGTGTGTGCGTTGATATTCTGCAGGAATGGAAGGGACCTACAATTTACCGCCGAATCCGAACGGCTAACAGAGAAGCACTTTCCATGACATTAATTACTCTTGGAGGATTTGTCACTTCCTCGCAAGAGGCATTACCCCGGAAAAAAACTTAAGGTGGCAACGTCAGGGATCGAACCCTGAACCTTCGGCGTAGCAGTCCGACACACTAACCACTACGCCACGGGGTACTACATTATTTTACTTTAAGCCTACAAAGTAACTTAAAACACGAAATTTAATAAAAATCGTTAAAGCCTTTTTAGATCGAAGTAGAAAAAACGAAAAAATGTTGACCAAAACCTATATTGGCTCGTTGTATGGGAGAGGGAGCCTCCATTTAAAAAGGAATAGTTCAAAAAATACGACGCTATCTAAAAGGAAGCTGTAAGGAACTATGCCAATCAAAGTTGGAGTGAATTCAATACAACTGTTGCCAACTTAAAGCCGTTAAGATCAGATGTCCGTTATTTGCACTTTTAGCCAAAAACTGAAAACGCAGTTTTCTTACGAACACTCTATTTATATTACACACAAAGTTTAATCAAAATCGTCAGAGCCGTTTCTTAGCAAATTAGAAAAATCCGTTGTATGGGAGTCACCGTTTAAATTTTTTTTTACAGAATCTATACTATAGAAACTAAGAAAGTATGCTAGACAAAGTTTGACGAATTCGATCAGACCGTCATTTAAAAAAAAGAACCGTTTAAACCTGATTTGCGTTATGACCCTTTAAGCCGAAACAAAAAACGCAGTTTTATCAAAAGTGGTCCAGGTTTATTAATTTTTAAATTTAATCAAAATCGTTAGAGCCGTTTTCAAGCAAATCTTAAATGAAAAAAACCATTACTTGAAAATTACCAGTTTGAGCCGGGCTAATTCAAAATAAAAACAACCTCGACAACCGCTTTTCTTAAAGTATGAAGTTTAAAGAAAATCCTACAGCCGTTTAAGCTGTAGCATTGCGTGAAAAAGCGCACATCTGCACAGACGGACAGACAGACCGACCGACGGACGTTGTGGGGCAAACCACTTTTTTGGGCTTCTCTACATCATCGTAAGGTCATGTTTGATTAAAACCTCGATTTTTCCTTGCTCTATAGGGCAAGTATTGGTTTCATTCAGAAAAAAATAAATCGATGTTTTATTCAAACATGACATTATGATGATATAGAAACCCAATAAAGTGGTTTTCGCCATACCGTCCGTTGGTCTGTCTGTGCGTTTGTGCGGATATTCGTCTGTGCGTTTTTTCACATCATGCTACAGCTTAAACGGCTTGACTGATTTTCTTCAAACTTGATATAATAGCAGATATATAGGATGGTATTGCAATTTTGTAGTAAAGCCTTTCTAAACGGTGGCTCTCATACAACGAGCCGTTGAGTTTTAGCCAACTTTTTTTTTTTTTTTTTTTTTTAATTTGCTCGAAAATAGCTCTAACGATTTTGATTTAACTTTATGCGAATATTCCTTAAGTGTTCCTAAAAGAATTTCGTTTTTGATTTTTGGCTAAAAATACAAATAACAAAGATCTGGTCTTAACGGCTTTTTTTCAAATGGCCATAAGTTGTCAATGACTGTATCGAATTCACTCAAACTTTGCTTGGTATAAGTAGTTCCTTGCAGCTTCCTATTAGATGGCATTGTATTTTTTTCAGTTACTCTTTTTTAAATGGTGGCTCCCATACAACGAGCAGGTAGGTTTTGGCAAAATTTTTTCGTTTTTTTTTTTAATTTGCTCAAAAAAGGCTCTAACTGTTTTGTATTAGACTTTTTATGTAATATATATAGAATGCTTCGAAGAAAACTGCATTTTTAGTTTTTGGCTACAAATGATAATATGGGTTTTAAATTGGTTTTAACATTTGTTCTTATTGCTCGAAAAGTTTGTTTTCACCGTTGTATTGCACCCAGTGCTACCACTTCAGGAAAAAAAAATCGAAGCAGATTTGAAGAATAAAGTGAAGTAGATTGAAAAAAATCGAAGTAGATTTCAAAATTAACCTTTTTTATAAAAATCTGCATCTAGGGTGGGCTATTTAGTGGTTTATTTTTAAATCGTAGGTTATTTTGACATTGACAGCTGTTTCCCGCTCGAAATCTTGAAAGATAATCAGTATCATACCTCTGCGGAACGAAATGAGTGGATTTATGCTTGAACAGCTTTGGAAAATATTGAAAACTTCTTTCCAAACTGAATGATGTGTAAATTCGTTGAATTGGACAACGATTTTCGGCGAAAAATCAACTTTTCTGACGAGGCGCATATTCATATCGTTGGCTACGTTAACAAACAAAATATTTTCATCTTCATTTCTACACGTGTAGTATGTAAAACAAAAATTAGAGTGAAATAGAAAAAAGGGAGTAGATTTGCCCTTTTTCTGTAAAATTGAAGTAGGTTGAAACAGATATTTTTAAAATGAAGCAGATTTCAGTATTTCGGTGATGGTGCGAAGTAGGAAGTAGATTTTAAATTTTTTCGATAAAAAGAAGCAGATCTACTTCAATTGAAGTAAAGTGGTAGCGCTGATTGCACCCACAGAGCAAGCACGTGCGATCCAGTCTTGGATTTTATTTTTTTCTACACGAAACCAATACTTGCTCAAATAGAGCAAGTAAAAAAGTTATTGAGGGAAGACGAGCAAGGTCGAAAATATTGCATTGATTTATAATCTTCTTCATATAAATAATAGATTGAGAAAGATTTAATAAAACATTTGTTATTCCACAATTTCAAATAAACTGTGGAAAAACAAGTGTTTTTTTTTTAAATGTCAAATCTACTTCGGCTGCCATAAAAATAATTTTAACTAATAAAAGTGTCACATTAAATTTGATGAGGTATCTTCTCTTTACCCATCTATCTATGTATGTCAACAAAGCACACAAATTAAATCCGTCATGGAAGTTGTGTTAAATTTCATAAAGAATTATGAAGCAAGATACAGTTTAAAAATTTAATTCTCCGAAGTAATGCACTAGAAGCAGATCAATTTTATGAATTGAACAATTTTCCAGAATTTTTCTTTATTTAGTACGTATAAATAAGCACTCTCATCTACCATAAATAAAAGTTGCAGTTTCCTCTAGTTCACGGTAAGGGACACTTAACTATAAATCTTTCTGTCGTAACCATTTCTAGTAGCTTTACCACCAACCAACCCAAATACTCTTCCTTTTCAGAGTTCCCAGAACCACCAATAACAAAATTTACGAGTAAGATCTAAAATAACTTGAACTTTTACTGTGATGTGGTTATGTAGCAAGTGCGAGTAAGATAGTTCCAGGTAAGTATAGTAAGTGTAGAACAATAAGAAGTACCTTCACACCTCAGTATATTCACTGTTTGGATACATTTATCGAATGGAACAACATCAGAAATTGAAAAGAAATACCATAGAAGATAGAACACACTCCTACTCCATACATGGCGCAGTCTTACGTACCCATTCCTTTTAAGGAATTTCTATGTACACTTGAGTCGATTTCAATGCAATATATTATTATACAAGTGCATCGCTACCGCAATGAAGCTCATGCTAGAACCCAAAACGCATCCACGTTATCAGGAATCGGAGTAGGGTTCTTATGTGATAAACTGGAATGTCGATATAAATATGTACGTACGTTGTACATAAAAGGTGTTTTTTTAGACGCGTGGCTTTCAATTTGGCAATACTTTTTTGGATTTGGTTTTTGGACAGCTGTCACTCAATTTAGTTTGCCATTTTATAATGAATAAACTTACTGCTGAACAACGTTTGCAAATCGTGCAAAACTTATTACCAAAATAATGGTTCGGTTTGTGCGACGTATCACCGCTGCGTCCAATATTCGGTCGACATAATCGCCCAGGAATTTATTCGAGCCAGCCTTGGCTGCCACTTGACCGAAATCATTTTTAAAACATCATAATGGCAAACCGTTATCTTTATAATAAAGCTAAATTCTTGGAAATAAACATTAAATTATATGCGTTTTATTTCTTCTTGACGTCTAAGAAACACCCTTTAGATACCCATACTGAATTACTTTATGGGACAAGACCATATCTTTCGTTAGGTGTTTGGAAGAAATGTAACCTGCATCGCACGAACTCACTCTTATATTTATTTACATTCGGCTCCAAGGTAAGTTAAAGATTTAATATAAATTATTTTCCTTATTTTGTGTATAAAGAGTGCAAATTTTTCCTACAGTTATAGTATCTGTGTATTCACAAAATTGAAACCACTGGACAGTTTTTTTATTTTTAATATTTCTTTTTAGAAAAGCCGGTGTACATTTTCAAATACTAGGGGTCGTCTTGTAGTTGAAATTCGACCACAATTCAAAGTTGCTGTAGATACTCTTTCATTTTTCATAATTGATTCTGTAAACAAATAAAAACACTTTGTGTTACCTCTATGGAGTCGTTTTACCTGCGTTATTGTTGGCTTATCTGGATGAATCGTTTTGCTTATACCTAATATAGATTTTATCCTTATGTTATAATTTAACCATTCAAAAAGGGAGGAACCGATTTCTAACTGCATATTTATGCATATAAAGATAAGACAATCTAACTTGTCAACATTGGTACTAATTTTATAGGAAATTGCCCCAGCTGTTTGTGTTTGGAGTTGACTGTACTATCTTATACACACGTGTTCTAATTCACACATATGTATGTACATAAATTGGTAAGACAAATATTTATTCCTTCAGTTTATGATGAAAGAGAAGCCTAATGCGGTGCGTCTGAAAAGTCTGTCGTCTCTCGTGTTCTTTTTTGTCTGTCTGTCTGTTTCGTCTCTGTCTTTGTAGCCTAAGCGGGTGGGCCGATTCACTTCAACGGACATAAAACCAATGAAATATTAAAAAAATCCTAAACCATCTACGAATGGTCCCTTAAAAATGCATTTGTGGAAACTCGATTTATCGTTATGTAACCAAACTTCACAGAAAGTTTTTTAGGGAACTTCAGTTGCCTTGGCTGGAAAAAATTAAGATGTTAATGATATCAACACAGACATTTTGAATAAAATACCAATTCAATTTTTTTAATACAAATCAATCGACACAGCTATGAATCAAGATGATGCGGTGGATTATCCCAATGAATATTTGAATTCTCTTTACCTTAACCACACCACATTATCTACCATTGAAAATTGGCGCTCTGACTTTTACTAAAAAAGTTGTTGGACAATGTGATCGAAGAAAAAATTTTAAAGGGGAAATACAAAGGTGAAGTTGTTTCCATTCCGGGGAATCCAAAGATTCCAACAGATTTATCCTTCGATTTGAAACGTCTTCAGGTTCTGATACGACTTGCTTTTGCCATAACAATTAGTAAGGTACAGAGCCAATCTATAGGAATATGCGGTATTAATTTAGAGGTTCCAATGTTTTTTCATGGACTACGTATGTTGCATGTCAACGTGTAGTCAAATCATCTGCCTTAATAATTTTGACCGATGGAAAGACGAAAAATATTGTAATATCAAAAAGCCCTTGAATAGAATTTATTAAAATTTAAATTCAATAATTTTTGTATTATTTTATTAGTTTGGTATACGACATTCTTTTGTTTTTTATAATGCGCAAACACAAATAAAGCGGATGATTTTCCAACACGTGAACATGCCACGCACAACTGACCATGAGAAAAACATGGATTTACTAAGTCAAGGCCATAAATAGTCAAAGAATGAAATTGTGATTTGTTGATCGTCATAAAGAAGGCAACACGAATCGGGAACTGAATTCGTTTAAGCTCAAAGAGCATATCCGTTGGGACAACTGAAATCCTCGGAATGAGAACTAATTCATCTTTAAAAAAAAATACAAACGAAGAAAGAACATAAATATGGTCCTATAGACGAAAAAAGAATTTGTTAAATGGTAAGTACCTATATATGTACATTGTACATATACATATACATTTTTCCTACTAAATATACTCAAAACATTTTTATACGGCAGTCTGTATATTTTGTAGCCTAACCCCTAACGGCAAAAGTTGTTCTGCCCTTCCGAGCCGAATAGTACGCATACGCCCGAGTGTACTATACTGTTCTATCGTTGTTTTTAGGTTAAAAAGTGGTCAGTAATAATGTTTTAGAGAACGTGCGCAAACATCAATGATGGAAATAAAGTAAAATGAGCAAAAAATGCGTATACGCCCAAGTATCCAACTGTGTTATTATAAGTCATTTTTTACATCTGAAGGCTAATTGTACAATTATTTTTCTTTAGACCTGTGAGTGATTTTGCAGATAAAGTATAGAAAGACAAAGGTTTGATAAAAAAGATCCGAAATCTGCGAAATGGCTATTTTCGTTTGAATATAGAGATGGGAAAAGATATGCCTTTTTTTATTTCACTTTATCAGAATTAAATTATCAAAATCTGCCGAGCGGCAGTTTAAAAAAATTATTCAAATACCTATGCCTATTCATAGGAATTAAGCATATGCGTATATTTATAATTTCTGAAAAAAAAAATAATTAAAGTTTTTGGAATTATTAAATTTTCAAAAAAAGGTTTAAGAAATGCTTTTAAAAATACAAAAAATGTAACGTTTTAAGCTTTTGTTGGTAATTTCTTTTCCAGACATATGATGGTTCATACCCTAAAAGCTATACATTTTTTTTTAAATCGTAATCGTTAGAGTCGTTTTCGAGAAAAATAAGTTTTAACATAACGGTTATATGGCAGGTATCGTTTTTTTTTTAGCTAAGAAAAATTCAATGCAATACCAAAAACAACTCTATATACCAAGTTTAAAGGATTGGGCTCTAACTGGCTGTACATAGATACATACGAGTACATACAAACAGACAGATAGACAGAACTTTTAGAACAACTTTTTTCGTCTTCGCTATCATCGTAATGTCATGTTTGATTGTTATCTCAAAACTTTTTTTTCGACGAATGCATAACTTACCTATAGTACCTATCGCAAATAAAAAACCAACCTCCGGAAAGAGAAAAGTAACAAAACAAAGAATTGTTGTTAAGAAAAAAAGAAATAATTAATCATTTTGTCAAACTCAATAAGAAAACTGATCCTGGTTAAATAAACGACAAAATAAATGAAACATGTTTTTCTTACAAATTATTTTTCTTTTCATTTGGAAGATATTGCATGAAAAGACTTTTACCCCAGGTTCCAAAATTTGTGCATGGGTAACTGTGGCATTTTGCATGTTCATCTGCTTTAAGAATTTTGACCGATTTAAAAAAGCAAAATATTGTTTTATCAAAAAGCCCTTGAATAAAATTTATTAAAATGTATACACATTACAACTTCAATAATGATTTTATTGTTTTAGTTATTTAGCACCCTGTGAAGCGGGTGCATTTAAACTAGTTTAAATATAAAAATGTGTCTCATTTGGGGCTTGTGGATGCGTGATAATTGTAATAATTAATTCTTAAATATTAATTCGTATTGATTTTCAAAAATGTAATGGTATCTTCGAAGCATATCCACTTAACTTGCCGTATTTGTGGTTGGACTTTAAACTCTATGTTCATTTTGCCGATTAACAACATCCTTGTGGTGTTTAAAATGATTTATCATTATTTAATTTAATCTTAACAAGAACTCCTTTAACAAACAATAGTAATAAATATAAGTAAAGCCAAAGCCACCAAAACAAACAAAAGTTGTTGTTAACCATTAATCATTTTAACTTCTTCTCATTTTCATGTCCTTAAAATGCTTGGGATTATAATGACTTTATTGCTCTGGTTGACGTTCCCTCTCGCTCAACGCCGGATTAAGTTAGCGTGGAACCTTTAGCGAATTCTATTAAGGGGCCCTTGGATAGTTTTAATTTTTAAGGTATTAAATAAATCAAAACTGTTAAAAATAAATAAATTATTCTTGATTTAATTTGGCACATTTATGAATAATACTGTTGAAGCCAACTTTTCGGAGTAAATCATTTTCAATATTCATTAAAGTGAAGTGGTTAAGACGTTGTTGGCTCATCGTGTTTCTCAATTCATTTGTAACACATTTTAATGTTGAGATAGATTGTTCTCTACTGCAGTTGGTGATCATGAGAGACAAATAAATGCGCAAAACAATTTTAACGTTGGGAAAACAAGATTGTAAAGAATTATTTATAAAAGCTTGAAAACCTGCAGTTCCAGAGCCTCATGATCCTTGTTGTCAATAATATCAGCCACGTCAGAATTGAATATTGCAGTGAAATGCATTAATTCCTCGACCAAGCTGATATTTCCAAAATCTCTCCTGGATCCTGGTGGAAGA
Source organism: Platycheirus albimanus (assembly GCA_916050605.2). Taxonomy (NCBI): domain Eukaryota; kingdom Metazoa; phylum Arthropoda; class Insecta; order Diptera; family Syrphidae; genus Platycheirus; species Platycheirus albimanus. Next base: position 62,272,162 of record OU696698.1, read on the forward strand.
GATTTTAATTCTCGGAATATTCTGAAAACGTCAGCAATCTTACGATAATTGTTTATTACGTTTACTAAATGGTGACAATAACTCTAAATTTCATATCGTTGTCTGTGTTTGATTTTCAACAAAGTGTAGTGTAGTTGAGCCGCTATTATAACTGTCGTATTTTGTATTTCACTTCCTACATCTGAAATATTCTTGCTGATATGCCTTGAAGCCAGTTAGATCTTTGGCTTTTGCCTGAATATCTGAAAATGTAGATCGCATTGCTGGAACGTATGCATGTAATGATTCATAAAAGGCGTATCCAGTTTTGAGATCTTGATCATCCGATTGCAGAGCAGCACAAGTCGCTTGCAAACGTTCTAGGATTCTTTTCCACAATATTGTCTTTATTCAAGTTTTCAACTTACTCATCTTTGAAATTAGTCCGTAAGCTTGATAACGGCACCCTGCCTTTTGGTCCATGTTATTCAAAATGTCTTCTTGAAAGTAGTTGAAAAAAATAAAAGCACCTTCGTAGCATCCGCTCGCGCTGGCCACCTAGTGTCCGACAACATTTTCAAAACAGAAATTACGACTTAACTCAAAAAAAAAAAAAAAAAAAAAAAAATTGTTAGTTTTGCAGTACTGCCAACTTGTGGTATGAACAGCAGACAAAAGTTTAAATTGTAGTTGAACATTTTGTTGCAACCATTTTCTTTATAGTGATTGTAGCTACACTGATTAAAAAAAAAATATTTTCACACGTCAATTTAATCTTAATACTTTTTTATGGCCAGGAAACATTATTGCGTGCGGCCCCCAAAATGCGGGCCCTTAGCATTTGCTGCTCTTTTTACGTGGCTAATCCGGCACTTCTCTCGCTCTATCTACTTGTTATCTTTATCTCCAAATCTTATAGGTTACCTTAAAAAGGACGTTTCAACGCTTGTAAGCACAATCTAACACTGTCGTCCGTGGAAAACATCATCTTTAATGCCCAAAACCTTTAAACAAACAATATCTCACCAAAAAAAAAAAAAAAAAATGTCCCAAGTAGATAATTTTATATTACATAAGTCATTCATAAATCATTTGAAGTGATTGCAGGAAAAAATCAATAAACTAAAGATTTTCGTTGGTCAATTAACAGCTTTAATTATAAGTGAGCACTAAAATTATTATATTCCTTAAATGAAAGCACTATAGATACGATCAGATAATAATGTTAGTAACGAGACATTCTATTGCCCTAACTAGGAAATATTCCAATGGAGTCACTTTCTTTTGGAAATTCTCAATAATCTTACTCTGCCACTGTTAGAAGGATCAAAAAAGAAAAACTGAAAACATCCGAAGCAAATGCAAAACATAATAATTGCTTACATCTCCAAAGTCCATGCCCAGTCCAACGAAAAGCAAGAACAACCCCATCCTAAAAGAATACCACCATAACTTGAAGTTTCCATCAACCCAGTGGTTGCGAGAAGTATTTTTTTTTTAATTAAAATTAATGAGTCCAAAGCAAAATGACAGATCTGTACTTAAATGATGGACTAATGAAAAAGTTATTGAGATGTTTTGGTGGTTAGAGGAACCAAACAGTATTTCAATTTGCAATTTCAAATAAAGTAATTAACTAAGTGGGAGAAAGTGTACTGTACAAAGTTATTTAATAAATAGCAAAATGTATCTTTCGGATTTGTTTGTGTGTACTTAAAAATGATAGCTAAAAATGACTTATTTACTGTCAGAAGAAATAAAATTATTATCAGTTTTCTCATAACGTGGGGACTTCTTCACAAACTTGGAATTAAACATATTCTGATAAAAAACATTGCAATATTGGGTTGCATTGATTTATTGAATTTGAAATTAAAACAGTGTGACGACACGGTAAATTATGCCTCAAACCTATGCAGTCATATCGTTCGAGTCCCTCAAAGTGTTTTAGGGGAAAGTAATAAAAACATATTTTTACTTGCTCAATAGGGCAAGTATCGGTTTCGTGAAAGTCGAGGTAGATCAAACATGATATTACGATAATAGAAAAGCCAAACAAAATATTTTTCGCCATACCGTCCGTTGGTCTGTCTGTGCGGGTGTGCTCTTTTTCACGCAATGCTACAGCTTAAAAGGCTGGATGGAATTTCTTCAAGCTTCATATATAGCAGTTTTAAGAAAAACGATTGGTTGTTTTTATTTCGTTTTAGCCCAGCTCAAACTGGTATCTTTCGAGTAATGTTTTTTTTTTCATTTTGGATTTGCTTCAAAACGGCTCTAACGATTTTGATTAAATTTAAAATTTAACAAACCTAGATCATTTTTAATAAAACTGCGTTTTTTGTTTTTGGCTTAAATGGTCATAACGAAAATTACGTTTTAACGGTTTTGTTTAATGGCCATGTATTGGCAACAGTCTGATTGAATTCACTCAACCTTTGTCTGACATAGTTTTTTAGAATTTCCTATCGGATAGCATTGTAATTTTTTCAGTAACACCATTCTAAACGGTGGCTTCCATACAACGAGCCGTTGTGTTAAAGCCAAATTTGTATGGTTTTTCCTAATTAGCTCAACGATTTTGATTAAACTTTGTGTGATATATTAATTAGGTGTTCTTAAGAAAACTATGTTTTTAACGGAGATCTGCTTTTAACGGATTTTTTATAAATGGCCATACGTTGGCAACTGTTGCATTGAATTCACTCAAACTTTGGTTGGTATAGTTCCTTTCAGCTTTCTAATAGATGGCGTCGCATATTTTTGAGTTAATCTTATTTAAATGGTGGCTCCCATTTTTTTTCTAATTTGCTCTAAAAAGGCTCTAACGATTTTTATTAAACTTTGTGTTAATATATCGTATATAAGGTTTTAACGGTTTGAATAAATTGTCCATAAGTGGACAGTGGACAACCACATTAATGAAATGATTCAGACCGACTTAGGTATATATCTTTCATAGCAACCAAAAGATGGCATCTACATACTAAATATGAAAGGTTTCTTAACAGTAGCTGACGTAAATCGGGTTTTCTAATTTTAGCCAAGATTTTGTATAGTTTTTAGCAAATTTTTCAAAAATGGCTCTAATAATTTTGAGTTACTTTGTGAGTATTTGTTCGCTTAAAATACAAGTAAAGGGCATCTGTTTATAAACGACAAAATTCAGTTGAAGGTCTTAGTATAACGAAATAACTGGCAAAATTTGCCTTTCAAATAACGCTGTCAAAAAGTATGCTCAAAAAGCGGGACATACACACTTCTTAAACAAAGAATTTGAACTCCATTGCTTTTGTATACAACAAAGAGTAGTTGTTATTGCTCAAAAAATTTGTTATCATCATGATGCTTTTGCACCCACAGAGCAAGTACGTGCGACCCAGTCGTGCATTTTATTTCAAATAATATACAACTCAGAAATCTTAAAGATGTCTTCGGCCTTAAAATATAACGTACATTACATATATTATGTATTGCGGTTTCCCCTAACTTTAGAATTTGAATAGCTTTAAGCTATAACGTCAGCTTCCAAAATATCTCAGATGGACCTTCCTGTTCGAAAGGACTAACTAAATATGCTTTTATCGATAGGATTTTGTGATTGATGAATTTAAAAAAAAAAATCAACTTGCACTAACAATTGAAAATTGTCCTCTAGGCACTGGCCCTTTTCAATGTAAATATTTTGTTTAATATGTCGTAAAGGATAAAGGACACTTTTCGTACCAATCTAATATTAGAAAATAGGATATCGTTTTACTATTACTCAATTCAATTCATGCACATGACACTTCATAGGTAAATTGGGTTTAATAAAATCGAAAAAAAGAAAAATCAATAGTTCATTTGGTGTTCTTTATTCCTTTTCTTTTTCTTTGCTTAGCTTTGATTGATTTATGAAGATAAATTGGGATTGTGATTTGCAATTTTTACGATGACGGTGATGGGTAGTTCTATTATCCTGGGTGGTCATTGTGTAGAACAGGAGTCAAGATTTCAATTCCGAAAGATATTGAGTGATATTATATTCTGTGAATAGATAAAATAAACGAATAAGTTTGGGGGTCATACTTTCGTAAGTATTTGTTGTTGTGTTGCCTTCTATCCGAAATTTGAATGACTTTCCTGTATAGGGACAGACTTATTAAACATACTTGAATAGAAGTAATAAAAGCGATATTATAACTAAAGTAAATACATTAAACTGGGTTGCACGAACTTGAGATTTTGAAAATGTATTCCAACCGAAATACAAAGTTTACACAAAAACACCACTCAGAAAGTTTTATCGAAATCGTAGGAGCCATTTTTGAGGTAAGTGAAGTTTTCATTAAAAATCATATCGGAGGTACGGTTATTTTTAACGCAGAAGTTGCTTAGAAAATATTTGTGCCTAGATATCACACCGATCTAAGATGAGATTACTTCTAAGAGATTTAAAAACATTATGTGAGTCTTAGATACAGCTTTGGTCACGTCTGTGTTTTTTTATTCTTCTCTGTCATCATAATGTTATGTTTGACTGCCCAACATTTTTTATTAACGAATTCATAGTTTGCTTTAAATGTCTAGTAGTTACCTACTTATTGTATCAAGTAAAAAAATTAAGTAACTTATAACCTTTACTTTATTTGGTTAATCTACAAAGGAAACAAGTAAATGCTAACTCACTAGTATGTACTTCAAGTTTATGGAAAGCATACATAATTCGATCTAAATAATTTTAATTAATTGTTCATGCTGTTTACAGAAGTTTACATATGTATATAGTATATTTGTATATATTATAACGCAGGAAATGGCAGTATGTATTTCTGATTCTTACCGGAAGCTGTTGTTTACAATACCTCCACAATCCCTACAGCAGCTACATAGTTCCTTCCATACTTTTCTCCATATATAAAAGCCGCAAATGTTTGCGACTCTGACGTTTATTTTACGTCATCATTTGCGATTCTTGGTCGCACATCGTCTGAACACCCCTTTGGGACAGTCCGCATATGCTCGCAAACCATGTGCAAATGATGTGCGACAACCAAGTCGCACATTAGTTTGCGACTTTTTTTCATATCGTGTGAACACTCTTGCAAATCAATTGTGACAATTTGCAGCCATGTGCAAGCATTTTCGGTCGTCCCAATCGTTTGCAACTACACGAAAACAGGACATTGCAAATGCATTGATGTGCCAGCAAATATCAGCTGACATTCTCTGTTTTATAAAGAGAATTTTGGGAAAAAAATAATAAAAAGACAAATTGCGAAAAAAAAGTTACTATTACAATGGGTAGTTGATGAAAGTTTATTATTGTTTTCGGTTTTCGTTCGTTGCCACCAGAGACAGTCAGCATTAGTCGGTCTGAAGCAGAAATGCAAGATCGCATGTTTGTATCCGCTTTTTGAATCCGCGGTCCTACCAAGGAAAGCAAATGGTCAAATTGATCGGCTGACATACAAACAAAACCGTGATACAATTCTGGTTCATTAGAACGTAATTCCAGCATCAATTTTGCGCAAAAGCCTTCCGTCTGACGATGTAGAAGCCAATTTTTTGTCTACACACTACGAACCCGTTTAATTTTTTTTTTAAACTCAATTCTTCGCGGCTTCATTTTCTTCATCATTTTCTAGCATATCCAATGCCAAAATAGAAATAAAAGCCCACTTTTTTTCGACATTTTGAATTAAGTATAGCACTTTTTAATATTCGAGATTATAGCTATGTCATCCAAGCCAAATACACAAAACACAAATGTTTCACAAATGTTCGTTTTTAGCAGGCTAACTTTTCTTCTTACTAGGTTCGGAGCTGAGCTCTAAAATTGTAAAAAATATTGTGTACACCTATTTTAATTAGAACGTTTGCTCATAAATTTTCTAGATTTAAATGTTGAATTGTAAATGCTCGTTCACCAAATAATTGAGAACGTAAGCTTGTAGGTATCCGTTAAGCAACGAAAACAATACGTTGGAAATTTCAGTTCCCCTTTCAAGAACCTGCAGTAACATGCAGGTTGCAGGATAATTTTAATTTCAACACATTACTATAAAGTGTTGGCATTCCTTTGTTTAAACAGACAAAACGCAGTCCAAATAAATATAAAATACTGAGTTCATTGATTCATTCCTACATCTGGCTCACACTGCCTCGACCATGATAGTCAACATTGTTTTACCGAATCCTCATGTTTGATGATTCGGATTACTTTTACATGGTTGAACATATTTCGGTTTCGGTGTGTATTGAGAGGATGTAATTCTTTTGTTTATGCATTACTTTCGCTAATGTTTGTTTGGGTTTTTGGGCTGGTTTTCCAAAGCCAACAACAGAAATAAGTACTTACATATAATAGCAATCAATTATTATTAACAAGGGTATCGATGAAATAGCCAGAGCATCATGAACGCTTCATTATAAGATTTTCTCATAAATGTTTTCCCGTTTTCCCATTAATCAAGTGGTTTGTGCTCTTGTTTTGAATTGGTGTTTTATTTCTATATTTTTGTAATGGGCTTCTCGAAAATTTCTAGTAGGTGTTATCTCGTTGTTATTAAATTTGTGAAGGCTTTCCGACTGACCAAAACTCAACCATATCAAATCTTGGGTAGTTGTTACTTACAAAAACTATGTCATTTCAACATTAATTTTTGCTGACTTCGTATAAAGTATGCACATCTACTTTATTTAGTGTTACATGAAAAAAGCTACAGCGTCCATCTCTGATAAAATGTGCGTAGTGCGTCATCCGTCGAGAATGTCTTTTTAAAATAGTTTAATTCAGTTTTATCTCTAGCAGTAAGGATCGACAAAAGTCTGTTCTCAATATCTTGGCGATTAATGTTGGCTCGTGCTGGTGTAAATTGTCGTTATACTCTGTTACACTCTCTATACTCTACTTAAACGCACTTATGAATCAAAGTTATCTCCTTGTAAAAAGGAAGCGATTACTGGTTCAGAACAGATGATCTTTTTGTAGGACGCGACGCCCAGCGCCGGATCTAGGATTTGTTCAAGGGGGGGCAAAAGTTGAATTTGGCGCCCCCCAGCAATTTTTTTTCTTTTTTAAGTTTACGTACAAAACTTGAACTCGTATCGTTAACCTGTTTTAATCTTTATGCTCTGCTGTTGACAATAGCTTATATACGATACATGTCATAAAAATCTGTGTGGCCCAACCTAAGAAAATGAGGTATTGCTAAGGGTTCTCATGTTACTGATTACTCAAAATGCAATCTTGGCGCATGTGCAAAATAAATCCTTTGGGGTATGTGCCATAATCCAGATTGATTTGATAGTTTTTCTATTTTAATAAACGACAGCGGAGAACCTGCTAATGTTGTTCATAAAAAGTTAAAAGGCTGTATGCTTATTTGTGATTCTGTCCGATATTTTGATTGCACATTTAACTTTTACTCACCGATATACAAAATCATAACTAATCCATAGAACAGCTTTAGTGAAATAGCTCAGTAGTACACAACAAAAATTCTCTTTCATTTTTACTTGCTCTATAGGGCAAGTATTATTTTCGTGCAGAAAAAAAATCGGGGTTTTAATAAAAAAAAAGTGGTTTTCGCCATACCGTCCGTCGGTCTGTCTGTGCGTCTGTGCGGTTGTGTTGATGTGTGCTTTTTCACGTCATGCTACAGCCTAAACGGCTTGACAGATTTTGTTCAAACTTGGTATATAGCAGTTTGAAGAAAAATGGTTGTCGAGGTTTTTTTTTTGTTTTGTTTTAGCCCGGCTCAAACTGGTACCTTTCATGTAACGGTTTTTTTTATTTTGAATTTGCTCGAAAACGGCTCTAACGATTTTGATTAAACTCAGAATTTAACTTATCTAAAATATTTCTAACAAACTAACGTTTTTCGTTTTTGGCTTAAATGGTCGTAACGAAAATCAGATTTAAACGGCTTTTTTTAATGGCCATAAGTTCATCATACAATTGCACCCACAGAGCAAATACGTGCAAATCATTCGTGCATTTTATTTATTTCAAACATTCGACTATTATCTTTTGATAAAAAAAATTAGGACTACTTTTGAAAAACTCGTACATTAGAAATTTTATAGTTCACTAGCTATTCCGACAGACGTTGTGCTGCCCTTATGAGCATCAGATAGCGCGATGATACAAACCATGATAGATACAAAAATGTTGAACATTGAGGGATAAGTTTGACTTCTTAATTATATTTATACCGTCCATTTAAATTGTCTAAGATATTAGAACATGGATGATTTTTTTTTTTTAATTAAATAAACTCAGAAAAGTACATATACGCCCGAGTGTACAATACTGTTTTAGTGTTGTTTTTAGGTTGAGAAATGGGCAATTGCAACAAATTTTTCTTTTAAGTTCAATCCATTCTCTAGTTAACTTTTTTCATACTAAATCAACAGCAGTTTTAAATCAAATCATAACACAAGATAATTTGCATTTGAAAATATTTCAGTTTGGTTTTTCTGATCGCTATAACTTGGCCCCTAAGTCTTATATCCCTTTTTTGCTTTTAGCCCATTTCACCCTATTAACAGCTTAGTCTTGCCAAAGATTTTTATCACCTATTCCACGCGCAAATTACAACCTTTCAATCTTGTGGTTTCTGAGTTAAGTCTTAGTAAACAAACAAATAATATAGAAGATTTTCAAGGACTCGGCGCGTCGAACCTTTCGTCACCGTGTGGCTAAACTTAGATGATCAACTTTAACCAAACCTTCAAAAAAAAAACTGATGGAACAATACCAAAGTTTTTTTTAGATGTTTTTTAATCCATCAACATCGTAGCCATCCTTCGATAAAATTTGACTTTTTTGTAGCTTGACAGACGGGGGACAAACTATATTTTGACGTGAATATAGTATTTACTTTTAACTGACCCCCGAAAGCACTAGAATTGCACTTTTCCCAAACGAAACATAAAAACTTGCAATTTCTGAATCCGTTGACATCGTTTGTTATTAAGTTCTTATTTTTTTTAAAAACGCTCTTATTTCAGAACATAAAAAAAAAAATAACTTTTATAGATCCAGTTGCTGAAACGAGTCAAAAATATCAATCATCAACTCAAACTGAAATGATTTATCCATTATTCAATGCTTTAATAGCATTTAGTAAGTAATGCAGAAATATGAATATGATTTTCAGAAAGCTTCCTCATATTTGAAACTTGTTTCAGCAAATAAGATTTTGGAAATGGAATCTTACTTGTAAAGTATATACTTGAAGACCTTTTTTTTAACTCTCGTTTCTTTCTTCATCTTTCAAATTTTGCGCCCCCATACGACGAATCTGTTTAAAGGGCGACGAAAGTGGTTAATTACATATTTTATATTTGGAACAAGAAATAAATAAACATAGCATCATTTCCAAATATTTTTTTTTACTCTCTTTTCCTTGTTCATCTTTTAATTTTGCGCCCTGCTGAAGGACAACGAACTTGTTAATCATTTTCAAAAGTTAAAGACCTTTATTTTTTTTAATCTCTTTTCTCTCTTCATCTTCCAATTTTGCGCCCCCATGAGAGGCGACGAAAGTGGTTCATTACATATTTCTTTCATATTTGGAACAAGAAATAAATAAATATTGCATTACTTTGGCACCCTGGTCAAATGTTGAATACCTTTTTTTTGCTCTCCTATATTTCTTCAACTTCGATTTGGCGCCCCCCGAGGCAAGGCGCCCGGGGCAAGTGCCCCTCTTTGCCCCCCCCCTAGATCCGGCGCTGGCGACGCCACGGGGAAACTTCCAATTGGAACATCTTTCATCATAAAATCTTTGGGCGTTACGATCTCGATTATGAGCTAAATCTTTACAGAATTGCATGTCCTCTAATTCTTTAAGAGAGTATAGTTTTACATCGTGATGTCTTGAAATTCAAATTTTAAACATAGTTATTAAATGAAAAGGAAAAATATCTGGCGTTCAACCAAATGCATTAGAAGATGAAGCTGATCATGATGGGGATTTTACGGATGCTGATGATCCGAATTATGAGCCAAAAATACAGCTTTGTTGTATCGACTTGTGCAAGCGGGTCTTGGCATTGAAAAAGAAGAAGAGGCAGATAGTCACCAGCAACAAGGCAGTCGGCTAAAGGAAGAATAGATCTATTGCACCTAACAGATATATATATATACTATAAATAAAGATTGATGAAAATTAAGGATTGTTTAATCAGCTAATAGTTATTAACTCATTAAGTTTTGATCATTTGCCTGTGTCAATGAGTGGTTTGTCATTACCGCCGAACAGAATATCCGAATTTTTAAATTTGAAAAATGAAAACTGGACTGTATTAAAATGCCATTTACGTACCAAATTAGAAAATGTATCAGGCTTTGCAGTTATAAAAGTTAATGAGACTCTAATTGACCAAAATGTTGTTTTCTTCACATATTATATGATGAAAAGTATACAAGATTCTGTTCCAAAAAAAAAAAAATAATTTAAGCTTACCCTCGTAACAGATACAGATAAAGGTGAATGTAAACATGAAAATGATTTTTACTTTAGTGAAGTGAAAGTTTTGAGCGCCACCATAAAAGGTAAAGTATTATCATTTAAAAATCGTATCTGGAACCAAAAATTACAGGGACTAGAAAAAGAAAGCAAACCATACTGGAATCTAGTAAAGGTAAAAAAAGGTAACAAACATATTCCGCTTTTAGAATGGGGAATAACTTTAAGATATCTGGTATCAAGAAAGCAAATGACTTAGCGTATTCTTTTGCAGACATTTTTTTCAGTTTTTTCAAGTAACAGTATCAACAGCAACGTGGAATTCTGAGTTTTATAATCTGTTAATGCTATTCCAACAAGTGCAGTCAATGGCGAAGCTGGGTTTATTTCAACTGTAGATGTTAGATTGGTTGTACAAACATTACAAACTCGGAAGTCTGTAGGCTTCGACAGCGTACGGAATTTGTACTTGAAAAATCTTCCAAGGGCGGGTTTGAATGAATGAAAAATTGCACAAATAATTCCGATATTAAAACCAGGAAATGTCGCAAGTTTACCAGGAAGTTAAAGACCTATATCTTTGTTGAACGCTCTATGTAAATGCTTTTAAAAAATAATAAAACAAAAACTGTGTAACATTCTTGCTAACAATATTATACCTCTTGAACAATTAGGTTTTAGAGCCCTTCACAGCACAGTACTCCAAGTTCATCGCATAAAGGCATAACTTATTACATTAAAACTAATTTTACGATTGGTAAAAGCACTGGTTTGTGCCCTATCCACAACAAAGGAGATACTCTAAGCTGCACCAACTACAGAGGTATAAGTCTCTTAAACGTCGCCTATAAAATCTTGTTGGCCATTCTGTGTGAACGTCTGAACCCTTTCGTGAACTGATTGGCCCCTATCAGTATGGTTTCAGGCCCAGTAAGTCAACCGTCGACCAAATTTTCACACTTCGGCAGATTTTGGAAAAGACCCAAGAATTCCAGATCGATAATCACCACCTCTTTATCGATTTTAAAGTCGTTTATAACAGCGTGAACAGGAACGAGCTATACAGAGCAATGTCACTTCTTGGTATCCCTGCTAAACTCGTTCGATTGTGCCAGATGACTATGGAGAACTCGCGCTGCTCCGTCAAGGTTGGTAAGAACACCACCGACTCATTTAATGTCGAGAAAGGCTTACGACAGGGTGACGCGCTGTCATGTAACCTCTTCAACATCATTCTTGAGGCAATCGTACGCAACTCGCATGTCAACACCAGCGGTACGATTTTTTTTTTAGATCCGTTCAATTACTTGGCTATGCTGATGATATTGACATTATTGGAAGAACGAAGTGCGCTGTCAGTGGAGCATTCGCAAGTATTGAAGTGGAAGCGGCTCGAATGGGTCTGGCTGTAAATGAAGATAAAACAAAGTATATGCTGTCCTCGGGTGAAGTAGATCAACACCGTAGGCTCGGACAAAACGTCACAGTGGACAGATATAACTTTGAGGTTGTCAAGGACTTTGTCTATTTGGGTTCCACTATAACCTCTCAGAACAACATCAGTGAAGAGATCAGTCGAAGAATCACTCTTGCCAATCGCTGTTTCTTCGGGCTAAGAAGGCATCTTAGTAGTAAAGCCCTCTCTCAAAGGACCAAGGAGACACTATACAAGACCCTTATCATCCCAGTCCTGCTGTATGGGGCAGAAGCGTGGACACTGACACAATCGGATGAATACAGGCTGGGGTGCTTTGAGAGAAAGATTCTTCGGGTGATATTCGGGCCTGTATGTATCAATGGAGTATGGAGGAGAAGATTCAATGACGAACTGTACGGGCTATACAGCGACATTGACTTGGTTAAGAAGCGGCTTAGATGGCTAGGTCATGTGGAGCATATGGACGAAAACGCTCCTGCCCGACGAGTCTTTAATTCCAACCCGGAGGGCCGACACAGTTCTAAAAGACCCCATCTAAGGTGGCCCGATCAAGTGGTGAACGACCTCAACCAACTTGGTGTGCGCAACTGGAGGCCACTGGCTAGGGACCGGCCTAGCTGGCGAGGATTGTTGGTTGAGGCCGTGGTCCACAATGGTCTGCGCCACCTTAAGTAAGTAAGTAAGTAAGTAAAAGCACTGGTTTGATTTTGCTTGACATAGAAAAAGCTTTTGATTTTGTTTGGCACAATGGTTCAGTCTTTTCGTGGGATTTTCGTGAGATATTTATCACCTATAATCTCAATTCACTGTACCAACTTTCTTTCTTATCTTTCTATTTCTTCTCCTTTGAGTGCGAGTGCATTATTAAAAATTTCTGTTGTCTCAATCCTTTATATTGTTTTTACTTCATATTTTCCGCATTTACCCGACTGCTAGAAAGCTATACTTGCTGATGATACAAGTATCTTTTCTTCTAATTCAATAGGTTTCACTATTGAAACCAATCTGCAAACAGCTTTGAATATGGTACAGCTTTGTTTCAATGACTAAAAGATTAAATTCAATGCCTGCAAGACTCAAGCAATCTAAGGGCTGTATAAGGGCTAAACGTGAAATATCTTGGAATAAATCTAGATACAAAATTAACATTTGGTCTACACATACAAGAAGTAATTAGAAATGTAAGTACATACTACCATACAAATTCTTCATCCATTTACTAACCGAAAATCCAAGTTAAATTAAGAAAATATGCTTTTAATTTTCAAAGCGATTTTATAGGCGATAATGATTTATGGTTCATCTGTGTGGGGTAATTGTGCAAGAAGCCATTTACGAAGGTTGCATATAATCGCAAAATAAACTTTTAAAAATGGTGTTGAGGCTTCCTTGGCTTTTTCAACTATCAAATTGCATTGCATATCTACGCTTGCTAATATTGAATCTATTTTGAGTCAGTACTAGCTGTCCCGGCAGACGTTGTTCTGCCCTTCCAAGCAGATATCGCGGTGATATAAACGATGATAGATAGTTTATTTTAAATACGCCCGAATCTATTATACTAAAAAAAAAATTCAATAAAATACCTGTTTATAACAGCTAGTTAAAAAAAGCACCACTCAAGCATTGAAGTACGTTAAACCTATCAAGAACAATAAGATGTTTTAAAACCGGATACAACTTTTTTTCTTTTAGCCCATTTCATCAACAATTGTGTGTGTTTGGTTGGGTCGTTGCAGTGGTGGTTGGGAGGTTGAGGGTTGGTTATCATTCAAAATTATCGTCTTCTACCATCTTCTACCATCTTCTACCATCGTCAACCATTTACCCATCTACCATCTTCTAAAAACTACCATCTTATACTACTAACTATCTTCCAGCATCTTCTACCATCTTTCACCATCTACCATCTTCTACCATCTACCGTCTACTACCATTTATTCCCATCTACCATCATTTACAATTAACCATCTTCTACCATCTACCATCTACCGTCTTCTACCATCTTCTTCCATCTACCATCTTCTACCATCTTCTAACATCTTGAATCTTCTACCATCTAGAATCTTTGTCTGCTAACTATCTTCTACCATCTTCTATCATATTTCACCATCTACTATCTTCTACCATTCACCATATACCACCTTCTATCATCTACCATCTTCTACCGTCTACCATCTTCTTCCGTCTTCCATCTTCTACCGTCTACCATCTTCTACCATCTACCATGTTCCATCTCCCACCATCTACCATCTTCTACCATCTTTTCCTATCAAAAAGTGTTTCTTTAGAAAAGCTTTTCGAAGTACATATGTAAATATTTTTGGAATACCTACATACATACATGTGTACATATACGTATGTACGTATGTGGTACTTCATATAAATGAAATCTATAGCATTCACAAATTAAAAATACAAAACGATAAACCAAAATCGACATTTATGTATGCACATACTTTGTTTTTGTATTTAACGTTTATTTGACTTCAAATCAAAAATCAAAAAATTAATATACATATTCTATATATACATACATCTATATATATAAAAATCAATTTAATTTTTGTGTGTGACCTTATTTCTAGAGTTAGGATGGGTGGATTTTTATATATATTCTTTTAAATGAAAGGGACCATAATGTAGATGGTTTAGAAGAAAAAAAATGTTAAAACCGTAAAGCTGAATTTTTTGTAGCCCATTTATAAGATTTGTTCCACTGTAAAGTAATATTTATTCGTAGTATTTATTGGAATTTATTTCAATAAAATTTATTTGATTTTTAATATTTCAAAATTAAAAAAATAAAACATAAGGGAGAGCTAGAGTACGTTTTCAACGAACTGTTGGATACCCTATTCCCTATATTTTTGTATGTGTATGCGTGCGCCTCCCGCAGCCAGCCGCTGTTCCAGTTTCAGAAACACAATTCTTCTTTAGCAGACAGGAAAAAATTCAATAACATTAATTTTGTGTGGCCCATGTTCAATAACTGCTGGCGTAATAAAAAAGGCGTGTGCCACGCCTAAGTTTGAGACTTTTTACTGCCAGGGCAATTACTATGAGCTCAGTGACATTCAACTTTAAGCTTGCAGATCGATTTGAACATAACGTTCATACATACATACATACATACATACAGTAAGTAAATTATCTTTAATAATAGTGTATTGTCTTTTTTTAGGGCAAGTATTGGTTTCGTGCAGAAAAAAAGAATAGAGGTTTTAATCAAACATGACATAACGATAAAAAAGAAGCCCAACAAGTGGTTTTCGCCATACCGTACGTCGGTCTGTCTGTGCGGGTGTGCGTCTGTGCGCTTTTTCACGTCCAGCCACGGCTTGACGGATTTTCTGCAAACTTGGTATATATAGCAGTTTGAAAAAAAATGGTTGCTGAGGTTTTTACTTGCGATTATAGGTTCTATAAGGCAAACAAAAATTTATTTCGTTTCAGCCCGTCTCTAACTGGTATCTTTCAAGTAACGGTTTTTTGAATTTTCTCGAAAACGGCTCAAACGATTTTAGATTAAACTCAAAATTTAGATAACTTTAAGCAATTCTAACAAAACTGCGTTTTTTTTTGTTTTTGGCTCAAATGGTCGTAACGAAAATCAGGTTTAAATGGCTTTTTTTCAAATGAGCATAAGTTCGCAACGGCTTTATTGAATTGACTCAAACTTTGTTTGTTATCGTTCTTTATAGTGTTCTATAGGATGGTTTTGTAAATTTTTTAGTTAAGCCTTTCTAAATGGTAGATACAACGAGCCGTTCAGTCTTAGCCAACTTTTTTTTGGTTTTTTCTAATTTGCTCAAAGACGGCTTTAACGATTTTGATTAAACTTTGTGTGTTATTATTCTTTTAGTGTTTTTAATAGAACTGCGTTTTTAGTTTTTGCAAAAAAAGCTAATAAAGCAGATCTGATCTTAACGTCTTTTTTTCAAATGGCCATAAGTTGTCAACGGTTGTATCGAATTCAAACAAACTTTGTTTGGTATAGTTCCTTTCAACTCTGTATCAGATGACATTGCATTTTTGTCTGTTTTTCTTTTTTAAATGGTGGCTCCCATACAAAAAGCCACTAGGTTTTGGTCAAATTATATAGTTTTTTCTAATTTAATCAAAAAAAAAAAAAATTCCGCCGATTTTTATTAAACTTTGTATATAATATAGATACATAAAATGTTTTGATGAAAACTGCAATTAAGTTTTTGGCTACAAATGATAATAACGGAAATTTTTTTAAACAATTTTATTAATTCCCATAAACGGACATTTATATCATTTATAGCACCCAAAAGATGACATCTAAATTTTAAATGGGACGTACCGTTATAAGACTTTTGCTGAAAAATCTATTCCGAACAAAACATAAAGTTTGCACAGAAAACATTATTTAGAATTTTTTATCAAAATCGTAGGAGCGGTTTTTGATAAAAATCAATTTTCCCCTAAAAATCGTATGGCAGGTACCGTTAGTTTTAGAGCTAGAATGCTAATTCCAAAAAACCGTCTGTAGGACGTCATAATAATACTATGTACCAAGTTTGAAGCAAATCGGTCCAGCCGTTAAGGCTGTAGGTGCCGATACAGACGGATGGACAGACAGACAGAATTGTCGGTCCCAATTTTTTCGACTTCTCTATCATAGTAATGTCATGTTTGATTGTTAGATTATTTTTTTTTACGAATGCATAACTTGCCTTATAGTAAAAATGTGAAAAGTAAGTGCGTTTATTTGTAAGGCTTGAGCTCCTAAGCTACTTAACCGTTTTTAAAATTCTTTAATTAAGAGAAAGCTATACATTATCTGTGCGTTACATAGGCTATATACATTTCTTTAGTCTCAACTCTCAACTAGAGACCCTTATGAAAATTGAAATAATGAAACCCAAGGTATCAAAAGTATTCCTTTAGAAGTCAATAATTGAAATGCACTGGAATTTGTACATGCGAATATACATAAACTGCAAGTTCGTCGGAAAAAAAAAGTTTGAACGATATAGCGTGGACCAAAAAAGTTAGTCAAAAAAATCTGTCCGTCTGTCTGTCTTATTTGTTTGCCTTTCCGTCTGACTATATGTACCTATGTACCTAAAGACACCTACAAAAGCCCAAACGGGTGTGCTTAATTCTTTCAAACTAGGTATATCGAGTTTTTAAGGTATTGTACAGAAGTGAAATTGTTTTTTTTTTGCAGCTCGAAAACTAACGGTACCTGCAACTATAGTTATGTTGAAGCTAATTTTTTCTCGAAAATGACTCAAACGATTTTGATTAGTTTAGGTTTTTATGTATGACCTATCAAATGGCTGGAAACAAAGTTACCAAGAATTGCTAAGAAAGGTACCTTCCATAGGACGGGTTTTTTTTGCTTTTGGCTTTTTCGAAGACGGTTTAACCGATTCTGTCGGAAATTTACACATACATATATATAGGTTAAAGTAGCTTAATTTATACCTAAGTACTACATTCCTATATTTTTAATAAATATTTCTTCGTTTTTTCAAAAACATTTCTCTTCATAATTTACCTAATATTTTGAAAACAGATCATTTACTTTTTTAAAAATAATAAGTAGTTATAAATGCAGAAGACCTATGTATTGGAGGAATTTAATTTCTTTTTGAAAAATGTTCTCCAAAAAATGTTTTTATTCTAAGAAACCAATCCACAAATGTTGATAATTTTACTACCATACATTGAAATTCATCCAAAGAATAAGAGTTTCGAAAAATAATTTTTTTTTTCAAAATCTCAAGCCAAGACCAATGCCTTATTAGAGCAAGTTGGTGCGATCCAGTATTAGTGGACTTTATTTTTAAAAATTACTATGGCGAAGGCCAACCCTGTATTTGCCGCGAGCGAAGCCGCGGGTGAAAGCTAGTACATATATAAAATTAAGACTGATTTATATTTCAAAAAAATGACTTTTCAGATTTACTAAGTGAGCTTTTAGTATGTATTTTTTTCGCACGCAAAACAGGAGACCGGCTTCGTTCTCATCCCTACTCCGTGCTGTTTACTGGGTCAGAAGTGACACCTGTAGACATCTGGCGGGGATAACTAATTAAATGAAGATTGATCAGTTATCGACCGGAGATGAAAAATGATTAAATTACTAAAATGGCTATTAAAAAATAAGTGTTGATTGTAGAAGGGTGAAAATTTAGGATTGTATGTAAATTTGTATGTTGTATCATAAAAAAATAAAAACTAAAAATTTTGTCTGAAAAATAAAAAAAAAAAATGTATTGGTGGACTACCCTTAACATTTATGGTGATGAAAAATAGATGTTGTTTGATCCTCAGACCTACTCAATATGCTCACGAAATTTCATGAGAATCGGTCAAGCCGTTTCCGAGGAGTATGGGAACGAAAATTGTGACAGGAGAATTTTATATATAAGATTTTCCATTGTATCTAGTTTTATTTACTTATTTATCAATTATTTATTTAATTATACATATATTTTTAATTACCTATATGTTTTTTTCTTTATAAATTACAGCTGCACTGAGGAAAATTAAAAAAGGTTTTTATTACGTCAGAGATTTCCAGACAGAATCTGCGCATATCAGTGAAACTAACTTGCTTATGATCGACCTCAGACCAGTTTTACGAAGCTGTACGAATTGTACAGTGAATGTAGTGCTTTGTTGCTAAGCCTAGAGTTGTGAGTTCAAACCCAGCGTGGGCAGCAATTTTTATGTATTCCCCCAATTTCAACTGGATGCCACCCGTTTGATTTTTGTGAGATAATTATCACCTAAAATCTGTACAGCCTTTCTTTCCTATCTTTCTATTCCAATACCAACAAGAAAATTTAGCCACATTTACGTTAACCAGATTGTCTTAGACGTCATAGCAATATGTACTTACTTTTTGCAACCTTTATCCTGCGGAAAATAGTATCCATATATAATAATAATAATATTTTAATTTTTAATTTTTATTTGTCCGACTTGTCTCCCCCAAAAACTAAACATAACAAAATATGTCGCTTTTTGCTTCTTACCATGCTATGTTAAAAGAAATCACAATAAATATATTCATAATTCCTTCTCATGTCATGTCTTTTTATTTATTTATTTCATTTCATCATTCAAAGAACATAGTTCTCTTATAGACTAATAGATTACAATATTTATTAGAGATACATTAAACTAAAATAATAAATTGTACAAATATTTAAGTTGTTTTAATTCCAATATTTAAGTAGTTCTAATTAAAGTATATTTAAAACATACATTTTGAAGGTATCTCTAGAACATGTTATAAAAAAGTCTAACCTAGTACAAACTGAATTTGCCTCCCTGATGCAACGAGAAACCGGTTCATTTCGGCCATAATTTGATCTATGGAATGGTTCATGAAAAAGAACATAAGCTCTGGAGTTGACATTAGGAACACGAATAGAAATAAGAGCAAGCAGTTGGGGACATTTTATATGATAAGTAAGAATATCTCTAATGAACATTATCGCAAAATATGTACGCCGATTTGCCAAACTTTGCATACCAAATAAAAGACATCTAGTTTCATAAGATGGAATATCGTTATTCCAGTGGAGTTTATAATACATAAACCTTGAAATATTTCTTTGAATTCTTTCAATTCTTGCACATGAATTATTGTAGTAAGGGTTCCAAACCGTGTTGCAATACTCAAGCACTGATCGAACAATAGCGATATATAAAGTTTTTATTGTAAAGGGTGATTTTTTTGAGGTTAGGATTTTCATGCATTAGTATTTGACAGATCACGCGGGATTTCAGACATGGTGTCAAAGAGAAAGATGCTCAGTATGCTTTGACATTTCATCATGAATAGACTTACTAACGAGCAACGCTTGCAAATCATTGAATTTTATTTAAGAAAAGTTGACAGAAAATCCGCTTTTTTATCGACAAATTTTGTTCAGCGATGAGGCTCATTTCTGGTTGAATGGCTACGTAAATAAGCAAAATTGCCGCATTTGGAGTGAAGAGCAACCAGAAGCCGTTCAAAAACTGCCCATGCATCCCGAAAAATGCACTGTTTGGTGTGGTTTGTACGCTGGTGGAATCATTGGACCGTATTTTTTCGAAGATGCTGTTGGACGCAACGTTACGGTGAATGGCGATCGCTATCGTTCGATGCTAACAAACTTTTTGTTGCCAAAAATGGAAGAACTGAACTTGGTTGACATGTGGTTTCAACAAGATGGCGCTACATGCCACACAGCTCGCGATTCTATGGCCATTTTGAGGGAAAACTTCGGAGAACAATTCATCTCAAGAAATGGACCGGTAAGTTGGCCACCAAGATCATGCGATTTGACGCCTTTAGACTACTTTTTGTGGGGCTACGTTAAGTCTAAAGTCTACAGAAATAAGCCAGCAACTATTCCAGCTTTGGAAGACAACATTTCCGAAGAAATTCGGGCTATTCCGGCCGAAATGCTCGAAAAAGTTGCCCAAAATTGGACTTTCCGAATGGACCACCTAAGACGCAGCCGCGGTCAACATTTAAATGAAATTATCTTCAAAAAGTAAATGTCATGGACCAATCTAACGTTTCAAATAAAGAACCGATGAGATTTTGCAAATTTTATGCGTTTTTTTTTTTTAAAGTTCTCAAGCTCTTAAAAAACCACCCGTTATATGGATCTGTAAATTCTTTACTGTTTCTTTTGATAAATCCTAACATTTGGTTGGATTTGCTGATAATGTAATCAAAAAGAGGAAGAAATGATAGTTTGGTGTCAAGAATGACCCCTAAATCTTTCTTTTGCACAACACGATCCAAAGAAGTAGATTAGATTAGATTAGATTTATTTATTCTTCGATTAAAGTTTTTACAAACACAATATGTTAATTCTTGAATAATTATTAAGGCATGACATGGAATGTCGTCTGCCTGAGGGGCATTCTTGCTATTTAATTGCAGTAATTTTTTTTTTGTTTTTTTTTTTAAGTAACATGAAGATACAAAATTTTTTTTGTTTTTTTTTTATAGGCAAAAAATTACATCTTTCTTTATTCATAGGGACTTTGAGTTTAACTAAAACAAATTTTAAGGACTTTAAAATTAGTTAAATTAAAGTATTTATGTTAGTATTTTTAGAATGATTTTAAGATAAATTAAAAACAGAATTTTTTAGAACTTTCAGTTTTGTTAAAATAAATTTAAAGGACTTTTAGATTAGTTAAATCAAAAAATAAAAACAATTTTATACAATAACGCAAATTGAAATGAATTTGAAGCATGGATCAAAAACTTTCCTCGACGATTCGGGCTCTGTAGGCTATGGCTTCTTTGTAGTACTCATAAAGACGCATCCAGTTTGCACCATTCAAATAGCTAGTTACCTCCTCAATTCGCAGGAAACTTTTTTCGAAATGAACACGCCTTATCTCCGTCAGCATTGGACAGACACCAATGAAGTGAAAAACATCCTCTCTCTCATGCCGATTACAGAGTGTGCATTTATCGGTAACCTCGTTATGGTGGGGTCTGAAGTTCAATTTAATAAGCTCTCCTCTTATTTTAAATATGGTGCCAATCATAGAATTGCTGTATGCCCTGGTGAAATAGTTTCTGTCATTGAGATTGAAGACGCACTTAGAGTAATACTGCCTTTCCGTGGATGACCGCGCTTTTTCAATATAGGCATATCTTTCATTCTCATCGGTGACTGCTATTACTTCGTAAAGGGATTTCTTGCATTGAGCAGCATTCAAGCTCCAATTTAAAGTAAGGCCACCATCCGCGGCTAGCACGTTCCAGTCTTTAACAACCAGTTTATTTTGACGAATCGCATACTCCAGTATCTCCCTCGGTAGTCTTTGCTCCTCCATTTGTAACACTTTCACTACGTAATCTGCATTCAGCTTTAGGGTTGAAATAAACAATGACGGAAGACCGGTTTCCAAATAATACATATATTTTGGTGTATTTATCGGCAAACAGAATACTTTTCTTAAGAAAAAATGCAGTAGACCTTCAGTTATTTCATACCTCTGCACTCCCCAGACCTGGGCTCCATAAAAAAGGATAGCTTGGGCAGTAGCAATAAAAACTCTATGCTTTAAATCCGCCGCTATAAGCTTGCTGTTGTAGATTCTTTTCCAGTTTACACATATTACCGACTTAGCCTTATTTAGTTTGATTTTAAGATGTTTTTCTAATTTCAGATTGAAAGTGAACTCCATTCCTAGATAAGTGTAAGACTTTACTTAGTCTATGTTTATTCCTCCATATTTCCAATGCTCATTGTTTGCTGTTCTGTCAGATCCATTCTTAAACACTAGGATTTTTGATTTTTCAGTATTGACCTCCAGATTCCAAACTTGACAATATCCTTCCAGTTTATTGATCATCATCTGTAGGGCGGTCGGTGACTCTGCAAGAATGACAATGTCATCGGCATACATAATAACTTTGATCCTTTTATTGGAAAACTCCACTCCACAATTTAGACATTCGACCAAATCATCCAGAAAGAGTGCAAACAGCAGGGGGCTTAGGTTACATCCTTGTCTTACTCCTTGGTTCACTTCAGTTTTCTCTGATTTTTCTTTTCCATTATAAATGTATGCCGTTGTTTGTTGGTACAGTTTGTCAATAATTCTGACAAAATTAGTTGAAACTCCTAGGTTAAAGAGCTTATATAATAAAGCATTTCTATTGATGGAGTCGAAAGCTGCTTTGAAATCGACGAAGAAGGCATAAAGTTTTTTATTTTGATCGAGTTTCCACTGAACAAGCGATCGAAGCACAAAGATATTATCAACTGTGGAATAACCCTTACGAAAACCACTTTGAAATTCGCTGAGCTTGTTTTCATCTTGCACCCAGTTGTTTAGTCTTTCATAAAGAATCAATGTGAATATTTTTAAAGCAGCATTCAGAAACGATACTCCTCTATAATTGTTAGGATCCTTAACGTCACCCTTCTTGTGAATTGGCATTATAAGTGCTTCAGAGAAGTGGTCTGGGAACGTTCCAAATTTGAGCATTATGTTAAGTGCTTCTGTTAATTTGACCTTAAACAAATCAGTGCTATTTTTGAAGAACTCCGCTGGTATCCCATTAGATCCGGCTACCTTACCATCTTTAAGACTCTGTAGAACAATTCTCACTTCATTTTCAGCTATCTCTTTATCGAGTTTCTCAATCCAGGTAGATGGCTGTGCAAAACTCCAAGAAATTTGTATTGATGAATAGATGAATTTAAAAGGGAGGCAAAGTGATTACTCAATAGTTGTAATGGCACTGCTCCCGCATCTTTTACTTTCGAATTATCATTTCATTTCCTTGTTAGAGACCAAAATTCAGCTGAATCTTTACTTTAACTTAGGGAAACCGCCAATTTTTCTTCATACTTCTTTTTCTTTTCTTTGCATGTTTTTTTGTAAAGTTTGTTAATCTCCAAATATTCTGACTTTATGCTTGGAATTTCATACCTTCGGAGGAGATTAAGAAGGGAAAATGATTTTGTTCTTAATTTTTCACATGAAAAATCATACCACTCATTTTTCTTCTATAATTTGTTCATATTTTTCATTGGTCTCGCTGCTTCTCATATGATTCGTTCCAGTTCGCATATTGGTACAAACTTAAAAGAAAAACTATTTTCTGAGTCTCTAAGCATGTTATCCATTGTATTTCGGTAACTACTTGCTGCTGATGCTTTCCATCTAAGCATTATATTGTTCGCCGGAATTTGTTTAGTTGAACCAATCTGTAATTTATTATTTGCGATTTGCAGGGATATTGAAAAGTGCTCCGTATATGTAATATCTCCTACTGCAAAATCTTTCACAATAGATCACTACTCTCCTCCAGCCAGACCATAATCAATAACAGAGCTTCCCTGCTTTTCCACAAACGTAAATTCACCATTTTTATCGCCTTCTGAGCTACCATTTAATATACACAGACCAAATTCGTTACAGAGATCAAGTACTTGTTTTCCTTCATTATTCGTTTTAACATCTTTGCTTTTTCGTTTTTGACATTCAAGAGTATTTTCTGCTTCTAGATCACCAGTTCTCGCATTTAAATCACCCACTATCATTATGTTCTGAGATTTAAGCGAACATAAAAAGTCGTAAAAGGTGTCATATTCTTGTTGCCAATTATTGCAATTTATGTGAATTGGTATTATATATAGTGTTTTGTTCAAATTATTCATTATTATGCAACCAATGTTTTCCTCAATTTTTAATTTTGATAAAATGTTATTTCTAATTGCCATTAGTATACCTCCGCTTGCCCGTCCTCTAATTGCAATTTTTTTTTGCTGGTATCCAAAAACAGGTATATAATGGGAAATATTTTTCAAAGATTTTGTCCCTACCTTCTAATAAGTGAGTTTCGAATAAAAAAACTAAATCGAATTCACATAAATATTTAAAAAATTCCGGGTAAAATAATTTGTTATTAAGTCCGCCAACATTGTACGCTAAAATTTGTAAGTATTCTATAATATTTGTATCTCGTTCCTCCATGCCATCCCTGTGTTATTGACTAGAGCCACTTGGCAGCATTGCAAGATTCTGTATCTGTACCTTGTTGACATTTTTACTGAACCTTGAATCTGTCATCGATCTGTCATCATTTACTTCCTTGCATTTAGGTAAACACGTTCGGAAATAATCGTCAGGAAGCCGTAAAAATTCACATAAAATCGAAAATCCACAATTTTGTCCACTTTTCAAGCCCACTGACTCGTCCCAAGTGTATAAATTTCCATCCACCCAAAGTGTATCTTCTTTTACGGCAATTTTAGCATTACTTCTCTCGCGTTTTATCATTTTTCGTACGTGCAATAGATGACCTCTTCGAGCTCTGATGTTTCGCGGATAATCTTTTTGCACCGAGATCTTTGTATTTTTAAGTTTTCCAGTGTTTCAATATAGTATACAATGTTTCTTTTGTTTTAAGTTTGACAATAAAGTTTTTATATTTCGTGTTCCAAGATTTAACTTCTTTTATTTCATCAATGATATTTGCCTGATCATTTGACAGTTGAGTACAGACTTGCTCCACTTCGATTTTTTGATCAACCTGTTCTTTGGATTCAACGCGGAAGAATAAATTTTTATCCGTAGATTGCATTTGTATTCTTTCGATTTCTTTTTCCAAGACACTCAACTTCGCCTGGAGAGAATGCACAGCACCTCTAAGTCATTTTCACATTTTAATGCGTTTATGTCAACTCGCACTTCTTCTATATCTGACTTTGTAGCTAGATGTTGTTGCTTAAAGTCAAACAAATCTTCAAGGTCTTTCCGTGTCATGTCTCTTACGAGTCCTGAAGTGTTTGTTACCTTTTTTCCGTCGTTCATTAAAATTTTTTCGGGTGAAATAGCAGACATTGGGCGTTTGTTATTGTTCATGAAGTCTTGGTAATTATCTTATAATATATCTACGTATGATTTGATAACTGTTGTTCTTTGTCAGTGAACTTTAGTAATTTCTTTTTAATTTATTTTATCGATGAAAATAAAATAGCACAAGAATTTTTAAGAAAAATGCTCACCGCTTATAATTTGAATATCGTGATTACTTTTCGTATTTTATATTTGAATGTTGACTTGAAAAATTGTATATTTTATAGAGACTACAGAAATTTGATTCAATCCACTTTAGCACCAGTTGTAAGTATATCAAGTCTATTTGATAATTGAATAGTATCAGAGATTTCTTACGAGAACAAGACATGATCTGGCATTTTGAAATATTAAGATGTAAGAAATTTAAACTACACCATTCTGCTAATTTATTCAGGTCAGTATTTAATAAGGCACAGTCTTCGAGGCAATTAATCCTTCGATATAATTTGAGGTCGTCAGCAAAAAGGAGACAATGAGATTTTAAAAATATATTAGGAATATCGTTAATAAAAAATAGGAACAATAATGGGCCTAAATGGCTGCTTTGAGGGACACCAGATGGAACTATTATATGATTAGAATGGTGATCATCAATCTTAACGACTTGAACTCTGGATGTAATATAAGATTTCAACCAATCAAAAAAATTAGAGTGAAAGCCTAGTTCTGAGAGTTTGTTTAATAGAATATGATGGTTAACTAGATCAAATGCTTTAGCGAAATCTGTAAATATTATATCAGTTTGACAATTTGATTCAAAATTATTATTAATATAATTAGTTAATAACGAAAGATTTGTGGATGTAGATCTTCCAGAAATGAAGCCATGTTGGAAATCTGATACAAAATCTCTCAATTGAAAAGTTAATTTGTCACAGACAATTTTCTCAAATAATTTAGGCATAGCAGATATTTTGCAAATTGGTCTATAATTAATCATTTCTTGTTTGGAACCAGATTTAAAAATTGGTGTTATATAGGACTGTTTCCAACAATCTAAAAATTCACTTTTGACAGCGATATATTGAAAATAATCAACAATGGAAATGCTAAAGATGAAGCACAATTTCGCAATAAAATTTGCGGGATGCCATCAGGACCTGCTGTTTTGTTTGTGTCTAAGCTCAATAAGGCTGACTTAACTTCCGAAAATAATACGGCCAAAGACCCTATATTAGCAACAGAAGTCACTTTAGGCCTATTGACATAAGTAGGATTGTTAGTAGAGTATACAGACTGAAAATATACAGCAAAGAGATTACAAATTTCTTGAAGATCACTCGTGGATTGGTTCAGGTACTTCATACAGCTTGGGTACCCATTGCTTTTACGCTTTGAGTTTATATACTTCCAGAAATTATCGCTATTGTTTTTAATATTTGATTCAATGGAGAACAAATAAGCACGATATAGAAATTTATTTAAAGTATCAAACTCTTTTTGAATGCTCAAGTGATTTAACCTGAAATTAACTTCATCGCGATTATTTTTAAGTAACTTAAAGGATTTATTTTTTCTATTTTTAAGATTTATTAGTCTCTTGTTAAACCATGGAGGATTGCAACAAGATTTGGCTCTCTTATTCGGAACAAATCTGCGTACAGCTTCGTAGATAATAGATACAAAATTATCGTTAGCAATACTTAATTCAGTTTTAGATATGTACGATTCCCAAGGAATAGATAAAAAGTAATCATTCATTGCATCATAGTTGGCTTTGTTATAATTAGGTACATAAGTGTTATTCTTAGAAACATTTTTCATATAAGTAAAAAAACAAATAGTTCACTCTAAAGCGATATGATGGATTGAGTTATTAATAATTGGAGTATCGGATTTTTCAACATAAAAATTGAATTCTTTATCTACAAAAATAAGGTCAAGAATTCGACCTAAGCTATTCGAAATGTGATTCATTTGTATTAAATCAAACTGGCTAAAGAAGTCAATTAAATTGATTTCGATTTCAGATATAACATCAAATGGAAACAAATTATTTTCATCCGAGTCGAACAACCATTTAATATTACCTAGGTTAAAATCACCAATACAAATAATATGTTGCGATGGACTTAAATTTTCAAGAATAGATTTACAATTGCTAAGAAATATATTATAACATTCACAAGAACTTCTCGGAGGAATATAGTTAATAATAATAAATAATTCAATATTTCCATTTAAGTATAAAAAAACAATTAATTGATCAATATCATAATTATTAGTTACAGGTACACTATTTGAGTTGAGTTTGATTTCCTTACAAGACAAGGACGAGCGAATGGCGATGATAACACCACCCCCTCTATCCATACCAGTAGTTAAGTAAGATCTGTTTTTTCTAAAAACAGTATAGTCTGCATTAAATAATTCTGATGTTAGTTGATTTTCAGTTAACCAAGTTTCTGTCAACAAAATAATATCATATGAAGAAGATGAAAAAGCTAGATATAAAAAGTCTAACTTAGATCTTATACCTCCTACATTTTGATAATAAAACGACAAATTACTTGAAGAAACCGAATTGTTGAGTTTATTTAAAGTTGAAGTGAGATGATAAGAGGATCCAGAAGTTTCATTTTGATCATAATTTGTTACGTCAAATTCTCGGATTGATTGACGACGTCGTTTTTTGGATGATTAATGAATTTTTTACCTTAACAAACATTGGCCAAATTGAAGAGTCACTCATGAGATTGTTAAAACTAACAGTAGGAACACTCAGTTTAAAATTCACATAAGAAACGTCAGTTAAAGATAAACCTTTTTTAATTAATTTGAAGCATTTAAAATATTGTTTAGGAATATTAGATTGAGCAGATATGTGATCAATTAGATCTTCCGGTTGAGTATTTACATTAAATTTCGAGATGTGTAACCAAACATAAGGGATCAAATTATTTAAATCACTTAATCCGCTCCCCATTAAGCAATCGTTTCTATGGTTAATAATTTACTTCTTTCTCCTCATATTTTGGCTTTCATTATTTACGTTGATGTTTTCATTATTCATATTATGCAACCCACTAAGAGGTGGAGGAGGGGGAGAGTTTGGTTCAATAGAATTTCCAGAAACAATAACAGCAGAACAAGTTGAATGACCATCAGCAGCATCGGCGACGGTGACGATCTCATCAATTTTATTTGTTAAAGCTTCGCATTCATTGTCAGCATT
The DNA here is from genome assembly GCA_916050605.2 of Platycheirus albimanus. Classification (NCBI taxonomy): domain Eukaryota; kingdom Metazoa; phylum Arthropoda; class Insecta; order Diptera; family Syrphidae; genus Platycheirus; species Platycheirus albimanus. The sequence continues at coordinate 62,300,603 of OU696698.1, forward strand.
GTTTTCTAAAGTTTTCAATAGGAACCAATCAAATGGTCAAGCTTATGTCAATAAAAATGGATGCTTCAACATTTGTATAAATTTAGTATAGTAATTGCAAAGAATTTTTAAAATTATACCTTTTCTCTTTCTTCTTACTCTTCTAACGGCATTTTAAATGACAATGTATGCATAATATTAAATCATAGCTAACCAATATATTTCACCAATAGAAATTTAGCTCATCCATTTTTTAATCGTGCAGCGTTGGCATACCAGAGTTTGAAACTTTGTCGTGTTTATCTTTTTCAGTTGAAACTGAGTCTTTTGGGATTGGGTCTTCTGAAAATTAGTCTTTTTGAACTATGGTTCTTGAGATTTTGTTATAGACTCGTCAAAAATAGGACAAAACATTTTCGGGCATATTCATAGATGATGTTTAAGCTGTTGCTAAGAATAACTGGAGTTTACCTGATGATGTTTCCATAAGCTAAACTCCAGTTTAGCTTAGCAACAACTTAAACATCATCTATAAATATGCCCCTTTGTCTTCATAAAATGATGAGTTGTTAAATAATAATAGTATAGCTACACACGTTTCTTCATTGGGCAGAAAACTTTCTTAGTTTATTTTTTACCAGCATGTCAAAAAAATATCTGTGTGTTGAGACTGTCTTGAGTTATCAAATGTCTTCAAGCTCTCTCTCAAAAATCATTGTCAATAAAACAAATTTAGTTCGAAAACATTGCCATTCACTTTTTTCTTCGAAAAATGTACGTTGCAGACCTACGTATCTCAAGTGCAAAAAGCACGAGAATCAGGTCAAACATACAATTTCTGAAGCGCTTGGAAAGAAGGATCGGGTATCGAAATTCTCCTAATAAAATTCTATTGGATTGAAGCCAACTTAAAACCAACTTAAGAACAACCTAAACACGACAAATACACCAACTTCTTATTCATACCTTTAAAAAACCGTCTTTCGTATAACGTACTAAACGTACTCTTGGTATACAAAAATAAGTTATTTTCTTAGTGATCTGGCAATTTTTACACAATAACCGGATTCTAAACCGCATAATCTCCGAAGATTAATTCACCATTAATGACGAAACATTACCCAGAGTCCCAGAGACCTAACAGAACCAAAAGCCTCATTCTCTTATCGTCAAATTGTTATAGGGAAGTTTTTGTAGTTGGAATTGACATACAATAGAGCCAATAAAATAAAGTGCACGACTGGGTCGTACAGACTTGCTCTAATGTGTTAAAATGGTCTTGGGTGCTTGAGATTTTGGGAAAAAAGCGTTGAAAAAATCATATAAATTTTATAAATCACTTACAAATCAACACCTTAAACGTTTTTTGGAGAAAATGAAGTAAGCCATCAGGTTTCTTTTACGTTTTTGAATTTTTACGAAAATTTTTTTCAAAATCGTTCGGCCAGTTTTTTCAAAAAACAGTTTTTATTGAAAAACTTTTCGAAAATATATTCCAATTTTTTTTGGAGTCTGCTAACTTTTAGCACTTTGTAGTTTTTATCAGAAAAATAAAATTTAAAAAATGTAGATTAAACCGTTTTTTGAAAAAACAAAAAGTAAAAACAAATTTTGAAACTTTTTTTAAAAAATCAAAAAAACTTTTTTTTAAAAATTTAAGAATTTAAATTATTTCTTTTATAAAAGGGCTTCTACATTAAAAAATTTCATCGAAATCCGTCGAGTGGCTTACGAGGAAATCGGATTTCAAAAAACCGGTCCTATGGGAGGTACCGTTATAAGACTTTTCCTGAAAAATCTATTTCAACCAAAACATAAAGTTTGCACAGAAAACATAATTCAGAAAGTTTTATCAAAATCGTAGGAGCCGTTCTTGAGAAAAATTAATTTTTCACAAAAAATCGTATGGCAGGTACCGTTAGTTTTGAAGCTATAATGCTAATTCCAAAAACCCCTCTGTAGGACGTCATAATAATACTATGTACCAAGTTTGAAGCAAATCGGTCTAGACGGTTAGGCTGTAGGTAACTATACAGACAGACAGACAGACAGACAGACAGACAGCATTGTCGGACCCACTTTTTTAGGCTTCTCTATCATCGTAATGTTATGTTTGATTGTCAAAATGCGAATTTACGAATGCATAACTTGCCTTATAGTACCTACCTATAATCGCAAGTAAAAATGAAAGTTTTACAGCAAGTATGAAATTTTTTTTGGCTGAATGCCAAAATAGGCTTTAAAAACTAATTTTCATTATGATCATATGAGTCAAAAAAGTTAATTTATCAAAAATTATCTATAGGTTTGTTAAATATTGAGTTTAATCAAAATAGTAAGAGCCATTTTCGAGCAAATTCCAAAAAAAAAAAAAAACGCGTTACTTGGAAGGTAACAGTTCAAGGAGGGCTCAAAAGAAAAACAAACACCTCTACAAACTTTTCAAGTCATTTAGGCTGTAGCTTCTGTGAAAAAGAGAACAGATGCACAGACTCATAGACAGAACGACGGACGGTATGGCGAAAATCGATTTTATGGGGTTCTCTATCATCGAAATGTCATGTTTGAGTAAAACCTCGTTTCTGTGCACTCAGCCACTACTTGCCCTATAAAGCAAGTAACAAATTTAGGACCAAACAAATCTCAGAACACTGTCATCTTAGTTGCGCAAAAGTCCTTAAAGTACTGCTATTTTTTTACTCGTTATATGTTACTGTTAAACGTATCTAATAAAAAGAAAAATGTGTACTCAAGCATTAAATTCCCGTCCAGAAGAAATTTTCTTATGCTTGCGATCTGAGAATTTTATCTGAGCTGAGAGCACACACGTGTGGTTGTTTTCTGCCACGTAAACAATTTCCAAGATATCAAGTGGTTTCTTCTATTATTCCCTTTGGATATAATTTTCTTTGGAAAAAGATGCCTGATCCCTTCTACATTCGTTGCCATATGATGAATGAGCACGTAAAATTGACATATGGACTTGGGCCTATGTGCTGGCAATTGCTCCTTTGCTACTTTTTGTTTTGCAATTTCCTAACAGTTCAAGCGATTAGCTATACAAATTTTTATGACAGGTTACTTTATTTGTTGTAACAAATGTCATTAACCGCACGGCGCACTACCTTGATTAATAAAAATGTAGAATTCAGACCAAGTACCAGCAGCTCCCATCACCCTTAGTGTTATAAAGTTGAAACCTGGCTGTACAATATAAATCGCAATAATAATGAACATCTTCTCTTAATGAGTTGTGTTTGTGATGATGAATAGTCCCTTTGGATCCCTCCTAATGGAAACAATTAAAGGACTTATATCGGCTTATTTGTACTCGGACTATCATAAGTGATACGACCAAGACCAAGGAAGTCGTGGATATATAATAGCAATTTAATGGATTGCTTCGCATGCTAATTCATAATATGGATCCTTTAGCTGCTTATATTTGGGTTACGGTTTGTTATGATATAAAGTTAAAATTGCTTCCGTATGTATGGCTATGGCTAATGTTCGCCAACCAAGCAAAAGGATTGTTAGCTTGTTTAATGATTGATGTTCGACCTCCGGTAACTGTTATTATTAAAGTTAAGCTCCAGTTGGTTAAGCTCTGATGATGATGGAAGGAATTCATGTTTAAAAATAATAGTTAGGTACTAGAGGCAACTATTCATTGTGAAGTTACAAAATAATCGCAGTGAAATTAGTCTTTGGCTGCATACCCCCAAATAAAAGTTATATTTGAGAATATTGTGTAGTCAATAAATGAAAACAAAAATACAAATTAACTTTTAAGTAGAAATCAGAACTTCAAACTACTGTCAGCAATTTTAAAATTCTAATAAGATACAATACATAAATTGAAAATTAAGAAACATCTTTTAGTTGTTTTTACCTTTATTGTTGAGACGATGGTTATCGCTGAATCACCAATGAACGGTTGATTTACTTTTGACCAAGCTATGGTTTTAAGCATTCAAAAGAATCGGTTAATATGCCAACTGGTTTTTGATATTTTAAAAGATAAAGCTCACGTTTGCATTGATGTTGGATGATTGTGATTGCTTAGAGCTGTTTTTTTAAATTTAAATACATATCCAATGTACTTTGAAAAATTTGTGAAAAATCTTGTAATATTTCTTTGTTGGTTTCTTTAAAAAGTAAAAATCAATAAATATATATGTATCGCCCACTCATCACAGTGCAAAAGAGCGATAAGTCAAAAAATGTTACGGAAATGTTGCTTTTTAATTTAGGAATAATAATGCAATCTTTGTTTAAGGCTTAAGTTTATAACTTCGTATTTCAAATGTCAAAACTCGCGTGGAAAGTTTTATCACAGGGCTGATAAATTTCCAGGATGATTTTGTCGCGCAAACGGGGTCGTAAACTTAAGCAAATCTAAAATTTGAAATCAAGTTCTCATTTTGCTTTGATGTGTTAGAAAAAATTAGTAAATTAAAAATATTTCAAAAGCTGGTTTTTTGGAAAAATAAGTAAATAAAAATTGACCGCAATATTTTCACTGAGCTTGATTGTTTTTTTTTTGTTGCTGGCATTTCGATCGAAAAATTATTTAAAAACACTTTTAACAAAACAGATATTTTGAAATGTCGGTTCTAGATTTCGTTTAGGTATACAGCTTGGTTTACGAGTGCGTTCATGAAAAGTGAAGCGTAAGTTCACGCAAATACATAATAATTTGTGTGGAGGTTTCCTTCAATTTAGTGTGGTGCAAAAATATGTCACGCTACTGATAAAAGAAAAGCTTTCTCATAAGAGGTGTACTGCCGATTTATGTGTAACAGAGTATAGGTACATATATTGATTTTGAAATCGTTCGACCTATTAAAGAAAGTAGTTGTAGTTCTGAAATTTTCAGAGTGACAATACGAGGAAATCTAAAGTTATCATGTATAAAAAAACATTCAAAAATTGAATATTCAAAGCAATATAAAAGTACAGCAATGGTACAGTGGATGAAGTGCTTGGTTGCTAACCTATAAGAGTTGTGTGTTCGAGCCCCAGCCTGGGTTGCAACTTTTCAATATTCCCCCAGCTTCAACTGGACGCCACCCGTGGGATTTTCATGAGATAAATATTACCTATTTCTCAATCCATTGTACCAACAAAAAATCTTTCCTATCTTTCTATTCCTTCTAACTATTGCCATGCAGTTTGCATTCAAAAGGCCTTTGGTCTTACAGGCATGTAGTTAAAATTATTATTATTATTATTATTATTATTATTATTATTATTATTATTATTATTATACAAAAAAGTCATGACAAAATGTAAAAGGTTGTTCTAGTTTTTAAATGCAACATTAACTGGCCTATAAAAGGCTTTCAATATTTCAAATTTAATTAATACGTTGTAGGGTTTACAAGAAAGCTTAGGTATTTAAAAATGTCGTTTCTATGAAAAGTATCGTTATAAGGAAAAACCCAAACAATACATCCAACAAAAAGCTCAATCGTTCATATATAATAATAATATTTTAATTTTTAATTTTTATTTGTCCGCATTGTCTTCCCCCAAAAACTAAACGTAACAAAATATGTCGCTTCTTGCTTCTTACCATGTTATGTAAAAAGAAATCATAATAAATATATTCATAATTCCTTCTCATGTCATGTCAGCATTGTTTTCTAAAGTTTTCAATAGGAACCAATCAAATGGTTAAGCTTATGTCAATAAAAATGGATGCTTCAACATTTGTATAAATTTAGTATTGTAATTGCAAAGAATTTTTAAAATTATACCTTTTCTCTTTCTTCTTACTCTTCTAACGGCATTTTAAATGACAATGTATGCATAATATTAAATCATAGCTAACCAACATATTTCACCAATAGAAATTTAGCTCATCCATTTCTTAATCGTGCAGCGTTGGCATACCAGAGTTTGAAACTTTGTCGTGTTTATCTTTTTCAGTTGAAACTGAGTCTTTTGGGATTGGGTCTTCTGAAAATTAGTCTTTTTGAACTATGGTTCTTGAGATTTTGTTATAGACTCGTCAAAAATAGGACAAAACATTTTCGGGCATATTCATAGATGATGGTTAAGCTGTTGCTAAGAATAACTGGAGTTTACCTGATGATGTTTCCATAAGCTAAACTCCAGTTTAGCTTAGCAACAACTTAAACATCATCTATGAATATGCCCCTTTGTCTTCATAAAATGATGAGTTGTTAAATAATAATAGTATAGCTACACACGTTTCTTCATTGGGCAGAAAACTTTCTTAGTTTATGTTTACCAGCATGTCAAAAAAATATCTGTGTGTTGAGACTGTCTTGAGTTATCAAATGTCTTCAAGCTCTTTTGAAACAAAAATCATTGTCAATAAAACAAATTTAGTTCGAAAACATTGCCATTCACATTTTTCTTCGAAAAATTAACGTTCCAGACCTACATATCTCAAGTGCTAAAAGCACGAGAATCAGGTCAAACATGCGATTTCTGAAGCGTGGAAAGAAGGATCGGGTATCGAAATTCTCCTAATACAATTCTATTGGATTGAAGCCAACTTAAGAACAACCTTAAAAAGACAAATACACCAATCAATAACCGGATTCTAAACCACATAAGCTCCGAAGAATAATTCACCATTAATGACGAAACATTACCCAGAGAGAGACCTAACAGAACCAAAAGCCTCATTCTCTTATCGTCAAATTGTTATAGGGAAGTTTTTGTAGTTGGAATTGACATACCGTAGAACCAATAAAAAAAAATCAACTCATAGATATGGTCTGATCATGTGCAGTTTTTAGTGGGTTGGACCCGCTCACACTATTTGAAACTGAACAAAAATTCTGTTTTCAAAAAAAGCTATTGTCTTTGTAAAAATAAATGCAGCTATTTGGAATTCTCTTGTTCGACATCGCGCTGCAAATAAAAAATGCGATTAATCGAGTTTTTGGTTTTGTGGATGCAGGGGATTTAATCACAGTTGGTCTTTTTTCCTCAAAATAAGTGGGAGTAAGAACATATGTATGAAGTAAGCCGTATATTTGGTCCTAGTAAGTTCCTTTGGTATCTGAATCCCATACCGCCAAAAATGTCTCTTTGAGTTGTATATATTTCATCTATTTTGAGTTTGAAATTAAAAGCTCTTACTGGATTTCATTCAACTCTTTCAACAGTTCTTACAACAAATCCAACATGTTACTACTATTATTGTTCCTTTTGCAAACCATCGGAAATATTTAACAGAGATTTGTTATTGTTGTTTTATAAAATAAAATTATTTGTGAAAAATCAATTAAAAAACTTGTTAAAATGTAACTTATATGGGTTAATTTTTACTTGCGATTATAGGTACTATAAGGCAAGTTATGGATTCGTGCAGAAAAAAAAATTTGAGATAACAATCACACATGACATAACGATGATGGAGAAGTCGAAAAAAGTGGGTCTGGGAATTCCGTCCGTCTGTCTGTCTGTCTGTCTGTCTGTCTGTATGTCTGTTCGCGCCTCTGGAGGCTGAACGGGTGGGCCGATTTGCTTCAAATTTGGTATTTAGGATTTATTTGGCCGTCCCTCGGAACATATTTTTTATTTTTGCTCTAGGTCCAAAAATAACGGCACCTGCCATACAATCTTGAAGACAAAAATTGATTTTCTCAAAAACGGCTCTAACGATTTTGATAAAACTTTCAGAATGCTATTTTTGCAAGAAAATCTATCTTTTGGTTTGAAATTTTTTTTCAAAATTTGTCTAATAACGGCACCTCTCATAGAACCAGTATTTTCAAATCAAATTTTCTCGTAAACTATACATTCGATTTCAATAAAAATTTGGTCACAAGAAGTCATTCATAATTGCATTAATATGACATTTCAAAATTTTCAAAAACTTTTTTTTTTGATTTTTTATAATTTTTTCAAAAAAATTTTTGGTTTTCGAAATATGTTGGAAACGGGTACATTGATTTTTTTTTTAAATTATTTTTCAAATGTAAACTACAGATTGCCATATATTTGCATACTCAAATAAATTTCAAAATATTTTTTTAAAAAGTTTTTCAAAAATAACCTTTTAAAAAAAAAACTGGTCCAACGATTTTCAATATTTTTTTTTCCTAGATTGACGTATAGCTTTGAAATTTTATTGCATACTTAGTTTTTCCGAGAAAACTCTTAAACTATTTTAAGAAATAAAAGAATTTTCGAAATTATTTAATTTTTTTTTAATATCCATATATGCAGCCACTACGCAATTTATCGAACATAAGAGCAAGTTCGTGCGACCCAGTCGTGCATTTTATTATTTAAGTATTTTTTTGAAGATTAACCAGGGGATCAAGTTTAAACAGCATTTTAACGCAATTGACACACAGCCTTAGTAAACGAATGATGAAATGAAAATCACTTCCGACTTCAGTTGTGACTTCAGAGGATATCTACCCTTAACTTTATTATTCCAATTTTGTTTTTCGTTTTACATTTTTCTCTTTTCGCATCCGTAGGTAAGTTTACTAAGTTTCATTATTAAAAGTTAACATTTTCATTGTTAAATTTGCATATGCAGAACTGTTCAAATCAGATATTCCGGTTCAAAAATTCGTAACAACATCAAGGACATACAATGCGTATCACATACATAGAGTGCTTTAGGGTCAACAAAGGAAATCATGCAAAATTGCTGCAGCAAGGAGCAATGTTTCAAATTGTTTATTGAAAAACAGAACGCATGGAGAGATATGTACATATGAATTAGCTAGTACGAAAAACGATATTTACAACAAAAACACTTGGGTGTATAAGGTTAGGTTAGGTTAGGTTAAGGTGGCTGTCAGTCAACGACTGACACACTTAGACCAGATACTAGGTCCATTGTGATACCACATATGAAAGTAAGGCACTACCTCACTAATTTTAAAACCAATTGGAACTTTTAACAAAGCGATGGAGACAGTGTATGTCTGTCTGAGTTAGGTCATTTATATCGTTGAGGAAGAAATCTCCCAAATGTAATTTTCGTCTTTGTGAGAGAGCAGGGCATGAACAAAGAAGATGTGTTATAGTCTCTTCTTCTTCCTCGTCCATGCAACTTCTGCAGAAGTCGTTCGAGAAGACACCGAGTCTAGTAGCATGTCTGCCTATAAGACAGTGTCCAGTTATGACACCGATTAAGGAGCTAAGGTGTGATCTACCAAGAGATAACAAACATATGGAGCGTTTTGGATCTAGTTTTGGCCAGATCTGTTTTGTCGCCTGACAGGTAGTCAAATTTGACCACCTTAGATTTGTTTCGTTCATGGCATCGTATTTTAGCATGAGTTTACATGTAGCGATAGGTATACCAATATTCCTCCTGTCGGGTGAAAGTGGTTCAGTAGTTCCATTTCTAGCGAGTTCATCGGCCTTGCAGTTTCCTGGGATATCTCTATGTCCCGGCACCCAAAAAAGGTGAATGTTAAACTGTTCTGCCATCTCCGCGAGAGATGTGCGACAGTTGCGGGCTGTTGCTGAGTTCGTGGAAACCGCCTCGAATGATTTAAGGGCTGCTTGGCTGTCTGAAAAGATACGGATATTCGACGTGGATATCACGTTTTCCTTGAGCCAGGATAGAACCTCTTTTATCGCCAGAAGTTCCGCTTGGAACACGCTACAATAGTTAGGGAGTCGGAAAGATAGACTAAGATTTAGTCCTTCTGAGTACACTCCGCCCCCAACTCCATCTTCGGTTTTTGAACCATCAGTGTAGAAATGAATCGAATCATCTCTCGAGAAATGTCCTTCGTCCCAGTCAGACCGTGATGGAATGGAGACTCGAAAGTTGTTTTCAAAAACCAGTTGGGGTATGGTGTAGTCAGAGTGACTTGGAATCGTTCTGAATGAATTCAGAATAATAGTGTGGCCAATTGAGTTATTGGTCCATTGAGACGTGGCTCTGAGACGGATTGCTGTACTCGCGGCCATTTGTTTACTAAAAATGTCGAGGGGTGTAAGATTAAGAAGAATGTCTAAGGCAGCTGAAGGTGTCGTACGCAGTGCTCCAGTGATACATAGACATGCTGATCTTTGGACTTTGCTTAGGTGGTCCCGGTAGGACACTTTATCCAAAGCAGTCCACCATACTGTTATCCCATAAGTTAGTATCGGTCTTATGACCGCTGTATATAGCCAGTGGGTAATTTGTGGGGATAAACCCCACTTATTCCCTATTGCTTTTTTGCAAGAGAAGAGAGCCACCGTGGCCTTTTTTACTCTTTCCTGAATGTTGGGTTTCCATGTGAGCTTCTTATCTAGAACAAGGCCTAGATATTTAGCTTCATTTGAGAAAGTTAGTGGAGTTCCATTAATGGACGGAACATTTAGGTGTGGAATTTTATATTTCCTTGTGAAGAGGACCAGTTCAGTTTTGTGGGGGTTTACTCCTAGCCCACATTTACCAGTCCACTTAAGAAGCTTGTTAAGAGCTGTTTGCATTAGCTCAATAAGAATTTGAGCATGTTTTCCTGATATCGCAATGGCGACGTCATCAGCGTATGCAATCACTTTGAATCCCTCTGCTTCCAGGTCAACTAGAAGTTCATTGACAACTAAGTTCCATAAAAGAGGGGATAGGACTCCACCTTGTGGAGTACCTCTGCTGACTGATCTTCTTAGGGAGACGTCACCTAGGGTTGAGTTGATTAGCCTACTTTTTAGCATAAGATTTATAAGCTCACTCAAGGATCTGTCTACTTTAAGATTGTCTAGTGCCGTTGTGATTGCTTGGTTGCTGACGTTGTTAAAGGCACCCTCGATATCAAGGAATGCTACCAGAGTATACTCTTTGTGATGTAGGGAATATTCGATAGCGCTTACTAAGGTATGCAAGGCAGTGTCTACCGATTTTCCTTTGCAGTAAGCGTGTTGTGCTGTAGACACTAGAGTTGTGTCTATGGCATTTCGCAAATGGATATCAATCAGACGTTCTAAAGTTTTAAGAAGGAATGATGATAGACTTATAGGTCTGAGGTCTTTTGGATACACTTGGGAACATTTTCCCGCTTTGGGAATGAACACAACTTTTACTTCCCTCCATAACGATGGAATGTATTTCAACTCTAAACATCCGTTTAGTACTACTTCCAGGATAGGGATAATAATATCCATAGACTGTTGAAGTTCTGCTGGTATTATGCCGTCAGGTCCAGCAGATTTATATGGATTGAAGCTGTTGATGGCCCATTTTAGTTTTTCCCTAGTGACTAGACCAAGTTTACTAGTATTATTATTGATTGATCCAATTGGACTACAATCAAGGTTTACTATGTTAAGGGAGCTACCTGGGAAATGGGTGTCAAATAGCAAGTTGAGCGATTCTTCGCAGGTATTGGTCCATGAGCCGTCTGCTTTTTTAAAGAAGCTAGGCATTGTAGGATTGGTAGAGAGGATTTTCCTTAATCTGGAAGCCTCTGAAGTGTCTTCTATTTTACCACAGAAGTTCCTCCAGGAGGCTCTTTTACTTTTCCTCAGCTCTTTTTTATATAATTTCAGGGATTCTTTGTAGGAATCCCAGTCTACGATTTCTTTGGAGTATTTAGCTCGGTTGAAGGACTTTCTACAAGTCTTCCTGAGCGGTTCAAGCCCCGAGTTCCACCAAGGTGGCTTCCGTTTTCCTCTTATACGAGTAAGAGGGCAGGAGGCTGACAATGATTTGTTAAGGGCTGCTGTTAGATCGTTGACTTTTTTGTCAAGTTCGTTTATATTAGAAGGGATTTTCAAAAGATCAGGTTTAATTAAACTTTTTAGAGTATCCCTGTATTTTTGCCAATCAGTCTTTCGATAATTACGGAAGGCTGGTTGTTTATTAGTGTCATCAATAAGTTCGAATTGGATGTATCTGTGATCAGAGAATGAGTGCTCTGCAGACACCTTCCAATTCGTGATCCTATGATGAATCGAATCGGAGACAAGTGTTATGTCTAAGACTTCTTGTCTGTTTCTGGTTATGAATGTTGGTTCATTCCCAGTGTTAGTTACAATTAGGTTAGTACTGAGAATATAATCAAAAAGAGACTCACCTCTATCATTTATATCTGTACTCCCCCAGACTGTATGGTGTGCGTTGGCGTCACAACCAATTAGGAGGCACGTATTTAGCCGCTCTGAATCCTCTATAATTCTCCTCAGCATGTCGCTGGGGAGGGGGCCGAGATGGTCGTGGCCAAGGTAAGCTGAGGCAAGCCAGTATATGCCTTTTTTGGTCTGCAGTCTGACCGTGGTAACGTCTCGATCGCTGTAGTCAGGGAGTATAAATACATTAATATTACTTCTCACTAATATGCAGGATCGTGGCTCACCTTTGTCCAATGCATACAGCAAGTAGTACCCAGGAGTCCTGAGTCCATGAACAATAGATTTGACAATCCATGGTTCCTGGATCAGGACAATGTCTTCCCCTTTTGTTTGCAGTCGGAGAAGAAGGGAGGCCGAAGCCAGTTTGGAATGTTGGAGGTTAATCTGTAGTAGCTGAACCATCTCGGTTGCAGTTTTCCAGACCACCTCTTACAGTGCTATTGAGGTCCTCCTCTGAGTCAGACTCCGAGGATGACCGTAAAAGAAAATCTTCATTAATGTAGTCTTCAGTCTCCATGTCGGAAGGACTGTCGACAGTGTGAGCATCCAAGTCGGATGCGGTATCTGGTTTGGAGGAGGGCATACCTATAGAAGGAGTGCTGGGTGCATCTATTTCCATTTCTGGAAGGTTGATAACACCAGCAGGTTCCTCCACTGCGGGTATATCCTCCGATGTTGTGAGTGCTAGTCTGGCACTTTCTTCGTCTTTCCTATACACTTTCAGCGTAATGGTAGACCATCCAAACCTAATCACTCCTTTGGTCGACGCTAGTGGAGCCAGTGAATCCCTATTGATGACTATAATAGCCGATCTATAAGGACCCTCCGGATCCTCCAGCTTGGCGACTTTCCAGTCATGAGTAGGCAGGGATGGGTTACCATATTGTAGCATTTTAAGGATGATTTCTTTGTCGGAGAGTTCAGCTGGTAATCTGGTACGAGCTCTTGGTCTGCAAGGAATGTCTTCTCTTGCCACAACCTCGAGCTTAGCACCAGGCCAGAGTCCCTCCAACCTACTGATAGCGAGCTTATATAGATCGCACGACCTCCGACCATCGAAGGCGACGAGCTTGACGCGCCCCTGGTACCACCCGGCATCCTCAAAAATGGCAGGTTCACCTGGATTTTCCATCATGAGGGTCCAGTAGGAAGCCTGAAGCTTGTTCAAGACCGTCGTCCACCGATCGAAGGAGATCATACCATCTACATTACTCCTATCAATCACCGCTAAAATGGTTTTATCCTTTAGTACGTCACTAAAGGATAGATCTTTCCTGATGTTGGAAAGAGTATTGGAATTGGCCTTTGGTCTTTTGGGTTCCGGACCGGTTCCCTCAAAGGATCGCTGGCGCTTAGACGTAGAGTCTTCGCTTTTAATTATATTTTTTGCCCACACGAGTTTGGCAGATTGCTTCGAGTCCAGATCCGACACCGGTAAGTCACCTAGCATCTTCACTAATCTCTCCGCGTTCCGTTTGTCTTTTCGTGAGTACGTTACACTCCTCCCTCCAGCGGTGGTGCTGTAAGTCACAGCCTCACCGTCGCAGGGGGGAATCCCCATGGAGCTCGAGGAAGGTTTACCCCTGACGCCGGTGGAACCGTAAGTCACGGCACCATCAGCCCCCTGGACACCCCTTCCTGAGCCCGAAGGTTTTTGTTGGGCGGTGGTATTCCTCTCCTTGTCCGAGGTGGAGCTGAAAGTCACAGCTACACCCCCGTCAAGGAGGGGAATTTCTTGAGAGTCTGAGCTCAATAGTGCGGTGGGAGTGTCACAGTGTGTCACTGTGGCACTGCCACTGTTTTTGTTATTTACATCCGCAACTGTCGGGGGGCAGTCACGGAGGGCAGCAGAGGTACTGTAAGTCACAGCATCCCCACTACCGACCGTGATTTGTCCCGACAGCTGCGGAGGAGCGTCCAGACTGGTAGCACTTCCCCTACTCTCGGACGGCTTTACAGCCTTCCCGGGAGTTGAGGTCGTCCTACCGGTCATATCGCCTGGCGTTTGAATTTGTTTTTGTTTTTCTTTTTTATATGTTTTCTTTTTGTCTTTCATTAATGAACTTTTGGTCACTGGCGACTCCTCCTCTTTCGAGGCAAAGCCCGTGCCGGCAGTCGTGACTCCTGCCGACATTTGAGTGGACATCCCCACTCGAATTTTATTATTATTTGTAGCTTTTGAGTTCATGATTTTAGTTAGATTGAGTTATTTTAGTTAGTGTGATTCTGCAATTGTTGAAGTGTGTGTGTGTGTGTGTGTGTGTGTGTGTGTGTGTGTGTGTGTGTGTGTGTGTGTGTGTGTGTGTGTGTGTGTGTGTGTGTGTGTGTGTGTGTGTGTGTGTGTGTGTGTGTGTGTGTGTGTGTGTGTGTGTGTGTGTGTGTGTGTGTGTGTGTGTGTGTGTGTGTGTGTGTGTGTGTGTGTGTGTGTGTGTGTGTGTGTGTGTGTGTGTGTGTGTGTGTGTGTGTGTGTATGTGTGTGGGTGTATAAAGGATTATGTGAATAAGGAATGCAAATTTATGATTTAAAAATATATGGAATGAAAAGTTGCTTTGCCTACCTCGTATTTTATTTCGGGCAGAAAGTTCGTTTCTATTTGGACTTGGATACAAGTTAGAGGGCCAAAATGGATTCAGAAACGAATATATGTATTTCGATTGAAAATTTGCGGGTTTGTAAGATTTCAAAATGCTCTTTCAGAATTTTCACGTTGCCACCTCGTATCTTTTCCGCTCACGCCACCATATTGGGAAAATGACAATAATGCAGAAAATCGCACAGACTTTATGATACTTGGAAAAACCTGCTACAGAAAAAATTGGAAACATGGGCATTTTATTTTACAAGGGCCAATATAATGTCTTTTTTTATAATTGTTAAAGAAGATACATTAAATGAGTTATTATTATTATTAGTTATTAATATTATTTATATTCACTGAAAGTATAATACTGTCACTCAATCACTCAATCCTGGTCATAATTGTTAACGCCCATATAGTTCGTCATAGTGCCCAAATTAAAACACAAGAATATTTTTGGGTGTTACAACATTATAAGATTTTGGCGTTCCCGGATTTAAAATAATTTTGGGCGATATGAGAATCCCGATGACTTATGAGATTTTGGGCCATGTGTCAGTTTTCGGGCGATGTGGCATTTTGTGATTTGAGCATTTTTATCTGGGGCCATGAGACCAATGCCGGCCGGTTAACACGTATAAGTAATGTCAAAATACCTAATGTTTCGAAGTGGTCGGACAGTGTGTTATTCCCTATAAAACTTTGTCCGACCAGTATATTTGTATTTATTTGGTACCCATTTTACCCATTTTCCCGATGAGATAGATTTTTGTCAAAAATAACGTTCTTTGAGGTGATCGGACGAGCATTTGTTCCCTGATTTTTTTTTGCCCGACCAATTGTTTTAGAATTTGCAGACAATATCCTTCCTATTGGCAATTTTTTTTTCGATGCCCCGATGAAATAGTTGCTCCTCAAAAAACCGTTCCGGAAGTGATCCCCTCCCGCCTAATGTTCCCTGAAAAAGTTTGTCCGACCAGTAGTCTTGTGAATGTATCCATGTAAACTTTCGATCTTTTATAGTGAATTTCGGTCTCAATTTTCAACACATATTATGAGTCACGTTGTAAGATTTTTCTGATGACCTAGACATTTGGACCCGTCATGTAAGCTATAAGGTCGTCGTCGGCATACGCCTTCGAATCGGTTGAGATAAACCTTTAAAAATTAAAAACAGAGGCATCTATGATTTGTTTGAGTTTCAACTACACGGGACGACTAACTTATCTGTTCATGTAAGTGTTTCGCTAGTTCCTACCAAATCTACTAGTTTAGCAGTTAGTTTATTAAATAACGCGAAAACTGTTCATCTATCTGTGGAGAAATATAGCCTAAATTGTAAGAATTTTGAATTAGACATACAACCAATCGTTTATGTTGCTTTGCCTTCTGTTGCTCTAATAAAAGACCTCCAACATATTGTAGTTTTTGTTTAATACAATGTACAGACATTTCTTATAAATGTATATATATACTTTTATTATTTTATAGATTTGCCCTTTAAGTTGAAGTAACCTTCATCACTAGTGAACACCATTAATGTTTTTTATATGTATCATTAACAAACAAAAATATTTCAGATGGCACAAACAAATACTTAATTTCAGTTTGTTTACTTTCTCCACGTGATATCAAATAGAATTTAAATTATTAATTTGTTAACTTCCATATTGCCTTTTTTGTTTCTTTTGAAACTCTGCGGTATTGCTTAGAAAACACAACATTAGTCCATAATATACCAAAATGAGTGATGATCAGAGTATTCAAAAATATACAAAAGAAGAATAATAATCACAATCAATCAACCGCAGCAGTAGAAATTCGCACGGGTGCGACGACTTTAACGATGCGGAGATACAGCGTTACGTTTCGTTGGTGGGCTTCAACTTCAAGCCATAAAATTCACATTTTACGTGCTGCTAAGAAAAAATCTTTTTACCAAATTGAAAATGTATGTGTTTTGCATTTTAAATTTACAAAATGATTTTTTGTAGTCAAATATATGAAGAGATGCTTTTATAATGCACCTGTCTCAATGGAGGGAAAATTTGATTGAATGTCGGAATAACTTTGCGAGCAGTCACCAAATTGAAAATAAATAAAGCAAAGACAATTGTTCTGAAATGGAAATTATAATTTATTACGATTCAATGTTGTTGGCATATAATGTTTACGTGAGTAAGTCTTTGTTTTTCATCATGAGTCTTATAAATAAATCACCAGTACATATAATCCAGTACAATAAATAATAAACTTAAAATAAAATCAATGTGGTGTCTATGTAATTAATTGTGTTTTTATGTGATACGATTTTAATTTTGTTTAGATACACGTTCAACTTTAAGTACAATACCTTTGTCGGATGACAGTAAAATATTTTTCTTATCATATGTCAGCGGGATTGGGGTCTTACTAGATACTGAGAATTTGAAATTCCTCAACAACAAAGCTAAGCCTATGTAGGCTTGCATTTTTCCAAAACGTAGTCCGATACAATTTCTCGGACCATCACCGAACGGCAACCAGGCGATTGAATGACGTTTTCTTATCTCCTCCGGACAGAATCGTTCTGGATCAAAAACATCTGGATTTGGGTATATATCGGGATCATAATGAAATGCATCCACTGGTATCAATATGATTGTATCTTTTTCGATGTAGTATTTTGGATCAGAAGTGTTGTAGTTAGTTTTTGCACGACGATTTAAGTGGGAAACTATGGAGTATTTGCGGAGGGTTTCTAGAATAACAAAAAACAAATAAATTATTGAAGTATTTCTCAATTTCATAAACTTTTATAAATTAGATATGTAGATAAATAAATTTATTATCTGACTCAAAAAAAAAATTTACTCACACAAAAATGCCTACAAATTTTTTTAAATTTATTTCTGATAACTTCTTACCACCTACCCTATCATATCACTCCTTTTCGCTTCGACGTTTACTTTTGGGACACCCTGTATAAGGAAACTTATTCATTCGAAAAAAAACTCTAACATTGAAACATAACTGTATCGAATCGCATGAGTTCTGGCAACTCTGCATTCGATGGTCACATAAGTATAAGAAGATATAAGAACGTAAATAAAACTTAACGTAAGAACTTAACGAAAGAGTGCTTGTTTTGCGAACAAGCACGAGTGAGAGTTAGTCTTAAGCAGGATTTTGAACAGAGAAGGAATAAATTAATGTGCTAAGTGGTTTTTTATAACATTTTTTCCACTATAAATTATCGTGTTTTATTTCTTTCCACATATTTATTAATTGAGATGGTCATACAGTCCATTGAGCTACGATACAATAACATTACGATCATAGGGAAGTCGAAAAAAGTTCGTCGGACAATTCTATCTGCCTGCATCTGTCTGTCTGTCTGCATAGTTATCTACAGCCTAAGCGGCTGGACCGATTTGCTTCAAACTTGGTACACAGTATTATTATGCCATCCTACATAATATGGGGGTTTTCGGAATTAGTATTCTAGCTCTAAAACTAACGGTACCTATCATACGATTTTAATGAATAACTCATTTTTCTCAAAAACGGCTCCTACGATTTTCATAAATTTTTCTGAATGGCGTTTTTTGTGTAAGCTTTATGCTTTGGTTGAAATAGCTTTTTCAGGAAAATTCTTATATCGGTAACCTCCATAGGACCGGTTTTTTTCAAATCAAATTTTCTCGTAAGCCAATGTGGATAACATAATGGTTATTGGTGATCTTAATGCAAGACTATCAGATGAACCCGGAAGAGAAAATACATTTGCAGGCAAAGTGACTTCGAAGGATACTTCTATAAATTTAGGAGGAACAAAATTATTGTAACTATGCGACGCATATGTGAATGGAGTGAGTTAATCAGATAGCTGTGGCAAATATACCTTTGTTGGGTGGCAAGGTGCTTTAGTAGTCGACTTCTGTCTTGGAAGAGGAGAATGGATATCACTAATTCACGACTTCATAGGCACCTTGAAGTCGTGAATTAGTGACATCCATTGAACCATTTCTGGCCATATGCCAATAACGGTTAAATTTATTCTTAACACTAATCGTAACCCCAAGAACAGCGTCGAAAAAACTTAAACTTCCACCTAAACTGATATGGAAGGACATCAAAGAAGTGGAATATTGGCAAAGTTTAGATGAAAAACTTAGGAGATAGAGATGTTGATATAGGTGAGATAGAAGCCATTATCTTATCTTCATATCCGGTCTCCATATAAGTGCCTATGTATATAAACATGAAATGAGACCAAAGGTGGAGTGGTTTGATAGTGCTTGTCAGGTGGCTCGTAAAAAATCCTTTGGATGGATCAGGGCTTTTAAAAAATGTAATAATCCTGGCCTTAGGAGACTGTATGCTGAAGCTAACACTCTATAAGATCTCTGTCGTTTTACTCAAAGAGTACTTCCAGAAGCTTCTTAACCCAGATATTGTTTCACCAACTACTGTATATGCCAAACCTTTCTTCTCGACATCTTCTCTTCTTCTCTAATCCTATTCTGGATTCTCCTTTATCTAATGAAGAACTAATTTTGATAGCAAATAGGTTATAAGATGGAAAAGCGGCAGGAGCAGATGGAATATCGATAGAGTTCCTGAAATATGGAACAGAGCAACTGTCGAAAAAAGGTCGACAGTGGCAAAGTGAGTGATGTTCACATACATGCTGCGCAGTATGCATGTGAACATCACTCCATTTTTCGTTTATAGTGAGTTTTATTACCTCTTCTATGCTACCTAGAAGGTCCCTATACAATTTGTCATATCTATGCCTGACACATGTGAAGCGAATGTTTGTTCAATGTATTTTGGTATGTAATTTAGCAATGTATTATCTATTGTGACTGTTTCAGTCGACATTTCTTTGTCGACCATTCGTACGCTTCCTTCGTGGAATATCTTTCCTGAATGCCTCCTACAAAGTATTTGTATTGCTTTTAATTAATCGATTAAGTGAATGGATATAAAATAAAACTCGTAACTAATTTCAGGGGGGTTTCAGGAGCGGATATTCCACCTGTGATAACATATTTATTTTGAGGAGTGTTGCAGGATCATTTTTGGAGCAAAAAAAGAAGTTATTATGTATTTTTTTCCAAGGCGGCATTTAACACTTTTGACAGAAAACCTCTTTTCTACAAATTATACAACGCTGGAAAAATCTAAAAATTTGGAAAGGTCTTGGTAAATATGTATGATAGAAATCACATAGCGATTTGGAATGGGGAAGAAATTTCTAATTGGTTCGAGACAAAAATGGGAATGAAACAGGGCTGTTCGCTGAGTCCATAACCTTTTGCCCTTTTTATAGATGATCTGATTGACTTTTTACCAGGTAAATAGAACTTGCTGGAATATTCATCAAAGCCCTTATGTTTTCTTATGACGTTTTTCTCTTTTCTTATTCGCCAGATGTTCTGCAGCTTATGAACAATCGTCTTGAAATGTACCTATTACAGGTAGTAAAACTGAACAGCAAAATTAAGCAAATCCAAAGTGATGATTTTTAAAAAAGAAGCAGGTAAAACGTCCTGGAACGAGAAGTTGTGTTTGAAAAACGAACTGGTCGAAGTTGTGAAATCATGTAAGTACTTTGCTGTTACAATAACAAGTAATTTGAATATGGAAATTCATTGGAAAGATAAATTGATAAAAGCGAAAAGCGCTATAAGTGCTACGAGCAAAAGATGTTTTGATAACAACCTTATTTCCCACAGTTTTAAGTACAAAATCTTAATAGCAGTGGCTGAATCCGTACTAATGTAAGTGGCTCAAACTTGGATTCATGCGGAATACGAGACTGTCGAAAAATTGTTGAAATTTAGTGTGAAAGGATGTTTCCAACTACCTAAGAATACACCAAATTATATGATTATTTTTTTAAACGGAATTGTCGTTGTCACCGATGGTTTATTAAAACACTCAAACTAAATATCGACTACCTTTTGAATGTTTTAAATATGCCCGATAGTAGATTGCCAAAAACTATAGCTCGGCATACTATCCAGAGGAAAGTAGTGGTGCTTAATCGCTTTATGTTCAATTTAATTTATGATGAACTTTTGCCCGAGCTGGGCTTGAACAAGCGACCTAGCGTGTGAGGAGCTAATGCACTATGCACTACTCTACCGCACCCACATGAAAGTTGTAAGCCAATTACGCAGGTTTTTTCGTTCTATCGAACTATACTGAACCGATTAGCATTTTTCTAAGCACACACAAGTAATTATTCAGGGTTCTTTCTATTTTCTCCTCTCTTATTCATAAGCCAACGATTTCGATTGGATTCGTACGAGGAGGGAGATGAGGCGAAAGGACATAGAGGATTGATTGTATCAACCAGTCTACTTTTTCTGTGCACAGAGCAACCTATGGTATTTTGCATTACAATGTGTGTGAACAAAATTATTTTCGGACAGAATATGGTCATAAACTCATCTCGGTAGTATTTAAAATGAAAGGAGAGCTAGTAAGACTGAATTTTATATCTCGTGGTAAAAACTTGCCTTTCATTTGTACGTAGTCTTTGCAATCTGTCAGTGAGACAGTATACTTTTGTCCTGAAAGAAGTAGGGAATAAGAACAAATTCTGGGCAGCGATCTGAAAACGGAAGCAAAAGTGATATTAATGCTTATTTGCGAAGGAAATGTTACCCGGCTTCATAATTTTTATAGGGAAGCTATTTCTTTTAGAAATCAAATATTGAATGAAGCTGAGTGAAAAAAATAGTCTTAATCTCTAAATTTAACAAAACAAAAAAGAATACAAAACGCACACACACAAAGACACATTTTCTTTTACTTTTTTAAATTTATTTGATACTGATACCTATTTATTTAGATAATTTTAACTATATTGTCAATCGGACAGACGGCACCGGCATAGTCATGCTTTATCGATTTTTACTTGCGATTATAGGTACCTACTATAAGGCAAGTTATGGATTCTTGAAAAAAATATTTTTGAGATAACAATCACACATGACATTACGATGATAAAGATGTTGAAATAAATGGGTCCGGAAATTTCGTCCGTCTGTTTGTCTGTCTGTTTGCATTTCTACAGCCTAAACGGATGGGCCGATTCGCTTCAAACTTGGTATTTAGTAATTTATTATTTGGAATTCCCTAAGGGGGTCTTTTCCGTTTTTGCTCTAGGTCGAAAAATAACGGTACCTACCTGCCATACAATCATAAACAAAAAGTTTAATTTTTTCGAAAACAGCTCTAACGATTTAGATAAAACTTTCAGGATACTATTTTTTTGGCAATTTGTGTTATATAACTGTACCTTTCATAGAACCGGTTTTTTAAAAAAAGATTTTCTCGTAAACTGTTCTTCCGATTTTAATAAAAATTTCAATGCAGGAAGCCATTAATAATTGAATTTATATCGCATTTCAAAATATTCAAAAACTTATTTTTTCGCTTTTTAATAATTTTCTAAAAAAATTTAGTTTTTCAAATATTTTGAAAACGGGAGGATTGTTTTTTTTTTAAATTTGTTGTAATAATATTACATGCCTTATTTTAAGATGAAATTGATAATTTTTTGTATGTATTCCATTTGGATACTAGTCCATTAGAACCCTATATACATATGCGTGCTGTGCATATTATTTTCTAGCAAATAGAAAACCATCTATAGTATTCAATAAGAACGATAGTTAAGAAATAATTATAATATTTAAACCAGGCTTAAATTACGAATATCTTTTATTCGAGCACATTGTAAAGCGTTTTGGAAACTCATAGAAGTTAATGTAAAAACAAAAAAATTAAATTCTAGCATTTTTAAAAAGAAACAGCTTTTCCTTTCTTCCTGATTCGATTGAGAGGATGCGATAAGAAATAAGAAGAATCGAAATATTTATATAGCCTCCGCCAACTAGTGGTCTTTGAACCAAGTTTTTGGGTTATTTTTTTTTTGTTTACAAGGAGCTGGAAAACGGTTTGTTCACCAGCTGCATTTCAACCAGTCATTTTCGAATGTATTAAATCAAAACCCCTTACAAACATATAGCTTCTGAAAAAATTACACATTTTTGTATATGAACTCACCAAAAAGTACCATTTCCATGTACTTCATTTCTTGCAAACCGTCATAAGTCACCTCATTGTTGTGTCTCCCAGTCACTTCGATAACTTCGTTCCTTAGTTTATCTTGTATTTTTTCGTTAAGTGCCAGTTCATAAAGTGTGAATCCCATAGTTGTTGAAGAAGTATCAAACCCAGCCAAGAAAAATAAGAACGCTTGTGCTGTTATCTCATTCATAGTCAGCCCAGCTGAAGTTTGTTGGTTCTTGAGTTCAATCAGTAAATTCATAAAATCATTTCTTTGAATTTTATTTTGTTCCCTATATTCTACGGTCTCACGAACGATTCGTTTGTAAAAATTGGTGATATCATCATGAACTCTTTTTATGCGCAGTAATCTCGCCAATCGGGGAAATACCTCAGAGAACAAAAAGACCCAACGCTTACGCTTCAATTCGAATGTCTTTTTCCCCCAAATTCTAAACTCAGCATTTGGGTCTTGTAAGCTATTGCATTCTAAACCAAACGCACAGTTTCCAATGACATCAGTTGTAAATCTGGCAGCATATTCCTTCATTTCAACATCTGTTTCTGTGTTAGTTGCTTTCTCCAAAACACTCACCAGCTCATTACCCACCCCTAACACAATCGGAAACATTGACTTCATTTTTCCGGAAGTGAATGTCGGCGATAACTTATTACGCAACTTTCTCCATTTATCACCGTCAAGGGCAAACAAGTGTGCAGTCAGAGGATCATCTCGCTCGTTGTAGAACATACCACGATCGTCAAAATTGTTGAAGTCCTTAATCAATATGTTTTTGACCAAATCCAAATCCAAAATTAGGGCAGCTGGTTTTGAGAAGATAAAGAAACCTACAAAAGGGCCAGTTCCCTTGTATTTATTGTAATATTCCCGAAATATCTGATGGAAGTTTTTGGTCTTCCGAACTCCTTTCAGATTACCGAATGGTATATTAGGTTTGTCATGGAGAATTCTTCTTTTGTCCCAATACGCATAATGATTTCGAACGAAGTAAATTAACGAAACAACAATTGTGCTTATTGCGGAAGCCGCGAAAAAAACTATCTCACCGAAACTCATCATATCGCGACTAAGACTCAGAACGTTCTGTAACTGAATGGAAGCTTTTGTCAGGCGCGTGGCATTCTATAATCTTAACTTCCAACAAACACCCGCCCCGGAGAAGTGAGCTTTTTTTGATAATTCGTAAATAAACTTTATTGTTTTTATTTCTCTTTAGGTTCAATACGCGAACTCTGATAAGCGTATTAATTCTAAATTTGTGTTTAATTTTGTTTTTGTATTTCTGTTTTGTTTTTGCTATGAGCAATGAGCATACAAAAATATGTGAGTCAGAATTGAATTGAAGCCCACCCAAGCTGATCGGAAGTAATACATTATTTATTATTGATAGAGTTGTTTCTTTAATTGAATACAGAACAGAAAAACACATTGAAAATAATGTGTTGGTATAGGTGTAACAAGTTTGTGTCAAAATATTATCCAACATATGGAACATGATCTATGTACCTATACTTTTCTTTTATTTTTATAATTGTGAAGGTTTGATATTAAATTCAAATGCCTTTAATTGCGTATCAAGGTCAAGAGATCATAGACAGATCGGTATATTCGTAGTTGGCTAGTTTATGTTTGTTGGGCAATAGCATTACTCGATTTCAATTTATATTTAAAACTATTAATTGAAGACATAGCTACTTTGGGAATATACCAAGAATTTTTTTTTGAAATAGTTACACACGTATTAAAAATATAGTCTAAGATTATTTATTTAAGCTTAGTTAAAGTAAAAGAAATAAATACCTTACAGTTCCTCAGAAACGCTTGGAAGCTTTGCAAATTTTAATTTTTTTAAGGGATCATGTTTTCAAAGTAAATAAAGTGCACGACTGGGTCGTACGAACTTGCTCTAATGTGTTACAGTGGTCTTGGGGCTTGAGATTTTGGAAAAAAAAGCAATACAAAAATCATATGAAATTTTAATAATCATTTTAAAATCAACGTAAAATCGTTTTTTGGAGAAAATGAAGTAAGCCATTAGATTTCTTTTACTTTTTTTGAATTTTAAGGAATTTTTTTTTCAAAATCGTTGCAGCCGTTTTTTCAAAAAACTATTTTTTTTTTAACTTTTCGGAAACATATTCCAAATTTATTTTGAGTATGTCAAAATCTAGCGGATTAAAGTTCTTATCAGAAAACAAAAATTTTAAAAATTTTGAACAAACCGTTTTTAAAAAAACAATAGAAAAAAAAAATTTAAAATTTTCAAATTTTTTTTTTTGAAAATTATAGAATTTATATTATTTCCTTTAAAACAGAGCTTTTATATTAAAATTTTCATCGAAATCCGTGAAGTGGTTTACGCGAAAATCTGATTTAAAAAAACCGGTCCTATGGGAGGTACCGTTATAAGACTTTTTCTGAAAAATCTTTTCCAGCCAAAACATAAAGTTTACTTAAAAAATACCATTCAGAAAGTTTTATCAAAATCGTAGGAGAGGTTTTTGAGATAAATGAGTTTTTCATTAATTCCAAAAACCCCTCTGTAGGACGTCATAATAATACTATATACCAAGTTTGAAGTAAATCGGTCCAGCCGTTTAGGCTGTAGGTGCCGATACAGACGGACAGACAGACAGACAGACAGAATTGTCGGACTCACTTTTTAAGGCTTATCTATCATCGTAATGTTATGTTTGATTGTCCAAAAAAAATTTGTTCTTACGAATGCATAACTTGCCTTATAGTACCTGTTTAAGATTGATTTTTTGTTGAATTGATGTGTAGGGTTTAATTTATGTGGACTGTATAATGTAATTTTAATAAGCTAATAAATCTTTTTTGTGTACTTATCCTTCCTTTGTTTGATTTTATTTGTGTAATTGTGTATAGAATGTGAGGTGTTTTTTGTGTGATGGGTATTGGTTTTATTATATTTAATTTTTATTCTTCTTAAATAAAACACGTGTATGTTCAATTCGTTATAATATTTTAATAATTCTTACAAAAGAATGAGACGTTCTTTCTTGAGGTCTTGCCTCTTGGTTCCAAAAAACTGAACCAGTTAAAATCCATGTCTTTCATTCTATGCTGCTAGCAAAGCTAGCCTCTATATAATAACCGTTAAAATTGGTACATAATGTGATGTAGTATATTAACAAAGAGCGCAAGATTGAGTAAGGCGAATTCAAAAATATCTAATTTTAAGAGAAATGGGTACAGTAAATTAAAGTTAAGAACAATGAAAATTACAGTTCAATTTATCTAAGGTGCACCACAACATGTTTGGTGTTTTCACCTTTTTTTTTGATTTGGTGTATGGAAATGTAGGTTTAAAGATTTGCAACGTTTCTTAACAGTACCTATAATCGCAAGTAAAAAGTCGGCAAAATCTTCAAATAATATTGTTTGTTGTCTAAAGTTAACTGTACTAGATTGGCAGATCTGCCAATATTAGCAGATTTTTCGCAAACAATTTTAACCAATTTTCTTTCAACTTTCAACACCCAATGTTATCTGCCAATATTTAAAAAAATTGTCAGCCAATTTTCTGACAAAAATTGGCCGACTTCTTGCAATCGTGTATACACACACACAATTTTTCAAATTGAAAGATCACTGTGTTACAAAAATTTGTTTTTGTCGATTTTTTGTTTGTTTATGCTTTTTTACTTGCTCTATAGGTACGGTGACCATTTTTTCAGATGCAAAAAAGAGGACAACCTTTAATTTACTTAAACAAGTTTAGGAACAAACCATATTTATTCAAAATATTTGTACATATACTTCAAATTACAATTCAGTTCAGTTTGAAAAACAAAAATTCTTATAACAGACAAACAAAATCCAAAAATAATAAATACTTAAGTATACTTTATTTTAGAGTTCAACTCAAAGGAACTGTTACCTAGTTTTTGTATTTTTCTTCACAGTGAATTTTTTTTAAGACGTCATCCCGACTTCTTAAAAAAGTCCACAATTATAGTCATAACTGCACTTTGTTATCAGCATTGCCTCTACTGTATCAACTTTTAATTGCGATTTTTCAGGTGTCCAAATGTTATTAGAAATTGAAAAGACTTCCCGTAGGGGCATTTGATGCTGGAAGCGACATCGAAAACTCTACGAGTCTTATAGCGAGTTTCATTCAAATTTGGAAGATTTGTTCTCAAAATCGAGAATTGCACTTTTCAATGAAACTTGTTTTGGCAATTTGACTTTTTGTCATTTGGTTTTTGTCTTTTGTCATTGGAATTGCTGACTTTGGATTATTGCTAATTGATAATTAATTGGATAATTAAAGTACATATCAAGTCCTTCGTTCATTATTTGTTTATTTTTGTTTTATTTATCACAGACTTGCACAATTTCACGAAAAACGACAAAAAATAACAAATTATTTCTCATTTGACGTTTGAAAGAAAAGTATTCAGATCGATTCTCCCAACTCATCAGAGATGCATTCTTTCGTGTTGAGAATCGATCTAGAATTGCACTTTTTGAATGAATGAAACTCTTAAAAGTGAAAAAGATCGAACCTTTTGACAGAAAGAGCAATTCTTTTCGTGAATGAAACTCGCTATTAGTATATATATAAAAAGCCAAAAGAATGTAATGAAAACTTGACAATTGGATTTGGGTGACAGTTTGCGATTCATTCACAATAGCAAAAACCAGATGACAGATCTGAATTGTTCAAACCAGTGCTGTCTTCATTTTGTGTTTAAGTAATTTAGTTCTGAAGAAAGTACTATACTGTGTAGGAAAAAGTTTTCAAAGAAAAAAGAGGACATTAAGAGGACAATTGAGTAAAAAGAGGACAAATTACTGTCCTCTTTAAGAAGAACAAAAAAAAAGGACACGATACCAAAAAAAAAAGGACTGTCCTCTAAAAAAGAGGACGGATGGTCACCGTATCTATAGGGCAAGTATTGGTTTCGTGCAGAAAAAAAAATCGAGGTTTTAATCAAACATGACATTACGATGATAGAGAAGCCCAAAAAAGTGGTTTTCGCCATACCGTCCGTCGGTCTGTCTGTGCGGATGTGCGTATGTGCGTCTGTGCGCTTTTTCACGTCATGGTACAGTCTACACCGCTTGACGGATTTTCTTCAAACTTGATATATAGTAGTTTGAAGAAAAACGGTTGTCGAGATTTTTTACTTGCGATTATAGGTACTATAAGGCAAGTTATGCATTCGTCGAAAAAAAAAGTTTTGAGATAACAATCAAACATGACATTACGATGATAGCGAAGACGAAAAAAGATGGTCTAAAAATTCTGTCCGTCTGTATGTCTGTCTGTCTGTCTGTCTGTCTGTCTGTCTGTCTGTCTGTATGTATAGAGACCTACAGCCCAACGGGTGGGCCGAATTGCTTCAAACTTGGTATATAGACTTTTTTAGGTATTGTACAGAGGGGAAATTGAAATTTTTTTTTTAGCTCAAAAAATAACGGTACCTGCCATACAACCGTTACGTTAAAGCTTATTTTTCTCAAAAACGGCTCTAACGATTTCGATTTAAAAAAATCAGTGTTGGTTTTTAGGTACGACCAATCATATGGCTGAAAAAAAAATCTTAAAAAATGGCTAAGAACGGTACTTTCCATAGGACCGTTTTTTTTGCTTTCAACTAACTCGAAAACGACTCAACCGATTCTTTCGAAATTTCACACACATATAGCTGTAGGTAGCTCAATTTGTATTGCATACCAATATTTTTGAAAAATATTTTTTTGTATTTTTAAAAGCATTTTTTTTTAAAAAAATTAAAAAATTCATATTTTGAAAACGGCTCATTAAATTTTTTTCTAAAATTTTTAAATAAATGTATTTGCTGAATACCTATGAACTGGCGTTTTTAAATTTTTTTTGAATTTTTTTTTCAAAAAGTTTTTCAAAAAAAACTTTTTTTCTCAAAAACCGCTTCACAGATTTTTATAAATTTATTCTCATAAATTCAAATTTATCCAAGAAATAAAATGGCGTACTTTTTTTTCAGCTCAAATTAGTTTAAGTATTTATTTAAGAATTTTGAAAAATTTATTTTTATCAAAATCTCAAACCCTTAGACCACTGTCACACATTAGAGCAAGTTCGTGCGACCCAGTCGTGCATTTTATTTTATTTCGTCTTAGCCCGGCTCAAACTTGTACCTTTCAAGTAATGGCTTTTTTCAATTTGGATTTTCTCGAAAATGGCTCTAACGATTTTGATTAAACTTAAAATTTAGCTAACTTTAAGCATTTCTAACAAAACTGCGTTTTTTTGTTTTTGGCTCAAATGGTCGTAACGGCAATCAGGTTTTAACGGCTTTTTTTCAAATGGCCATAAGTTCGCAACGGCTTTATTTAATTGACTCAAACTTCGTTTGGCATGGTTTTTTATAGCGTTCTATAGGATGGTTTTGTAAATTTTTCAGTGAAGCCTTTCTAAATGGTAGCTCCCATACAACGAGCCGTTCAGTTTTAGCCATTTTTTTTAGGTTTTTTCTAATTCGCTAAAAAATGGCTCTAACGATTTTGATTAAATTTGGTGTAATATATTCTTTTAGTGTTCTTAAGAGAACTGTCTTTTTAGTTTTTGGCAAAAAATACTAATAACGGAGATCTGATCTTAACGTCTTTTTTTCAAATGGCCATAAGTTACCAACGGTTGTATCGAATTCAAACAAACATTGTTTGGTATAGTTCCTTACAGCGTCCTATCAGATAGCATTGATTTTTTGGCCAATTTTTTCATTTTTTCTAATTTACTCAAAAAAGGCTCCCCCGATTTTTATAAAATTTTGTATGTAACATACATAGAATACTTCAAACAAAACTGCATTATTAGTTTCTGGCTATACATGATAATAGTGGAAATTGCTTTTAACAGTATTATTAATTTGGCCATAAGTGGACATTTGTATCACTTATAACACCCAAAAGATAACGTCTTAATTTTAAATATTAAAGGTTTCTTAACGTTAGCTCCCGTATATCGGTTTTTCCAGTTTCAGTCAATTTTTTTTAGGTTTTACCAAATTATTCAAAAATGAGTTGTTCTCATTGATCGAAAAGTTTGTTTTCATCCTACTATTGCACCCACAGAGCAAGTACGTGCGACCCAGTCGTGCATTTTATTTATAACTAGCTGACCCGGCGAACTTCGTTCCGCCTTAAATTGATTAAATGTCCTTTTCGAAAGTCGAGCCTCTCTTAAGAAAGAATTAAACAATTGATATTAAATTAATTAAAATTACTTTTATTTAAATAGAAATGATTAGGTCACTGCAACACTTTGTGATAAACATAGTTGTTGGTTTTTTTGTCCGGTGCATAAACAAACAATGCAGATGTCTTTCCGACACGCGAACACGCCACGTACAGTTGTCCATGTAAAAAGCAAGGGAATTCAAGATTAAGGCCACACACTTGCAACGATTGGCCTTGCGATTTGTTAATTGTCATGGCGAATGCGGGTCGAACGGGAAACTGAATCCGCTTAAACTCAAATGGCAAGTCGGTTGGTATCAAAGGAATTCTTGGAATGAGAACTTCTTCGCCTTTGAACTTGCCTTTGATTATTGTCGCTTGGATGACGTTGTTCATGAGTTTCTTCACTGTCAACTTAATTCCATTGCATAGTTTTGGTTGGTTCAGATTGCGCAGCATTATGATGACAGAGCCGACTTTGAGTTGCTAGCAATATCATTGCTCCTCCAAAGCGGCTCATATTGTTCCGTAGATTTTTCATTGTTCGATCAAGAGCATTCATCCCAGATGATAATTTTGAAAGTTTTCAACACTTGTGCCATAGCAGAATTTCTTGAAATATTGCATGTTGGTTCATCATTCAACTGCAGATTCAGTGGCAATTTTAACGCTGAATGTGCTGTGCAACCACCTTCCAACAACGTGGCCCCTATTCGAGAAGAGGCAATCGCAAGCGCTATGTCGGATCTTGACCGAATTGAAGTAAAAATCAACGAAAGGAGAAACGATTGTGAGAAAGTGTTGCGTCCGAATGATTGTCGTTGGCAAACAAATTCATCCGCTGACAGGCTTCTCTAAATGTGGCACACAGCACACCATCAACAGTCCGCAGGTTCTCGTACGAAGTTTGACCAGGCACATTGACCAAAAGCAATCGCAGATAGAAGCAGTCGTCATTTTTTGGATGAACAGCATTCATACGACCAAGCGCATCAGTTTAATACACATCCGCATATCCGGCAACAGCTTGCCCTTGTTTTCGACGTTGAAATTTTTTGTACGGCGCATTCCAAATATAATAGTGATATGAGGCATTTCCAAGTAGAGCAGCTCTGGCGAACGGGTCACTTGCAGAGGTGGAGAAGAAACTTGTTTGTTTTTGAAAAAAAAAAAATTAAAATTAAAAAAAAAAAAAAAAAAAAACCGGCTCCGTTGTGTGTTTACCTGGTTCAAAACAAATCCAACAAAACAATTGTCATGCAAATCGGATTATATTTATCCAAGTTATGCTTGTACAAAAAACAAAGTCATAATCTGTTGATATTTGTTCCGCAATTTTGTGTTTTAACGATTTTTAAAAATTACCGTCCAAAATTTGAAAAATTCGGCTCCGCTATCTGTTTACCTGGTTTAATACAAACCCAACAAAAAAATCCCCATGCAAATTGGATGATATTCAGCTGAGTTAGGCGCGTACAAACAGACACCAATTCATTTTTATATACATAGATAAGACCAGCATACCTTGCCTATTAATTTGTTCTAACTGTTAGTTTTACTTTAACGGGACCGCGAAATTTATTTGCAGAGATACAAGCACAGATCAAACCCATCATTTGATCTTTGAAATATAAACTAATAAACTTTCTCGAGTTGCTGAAGTTATTTATAGTTTTAAAATAAAATAAAATAAAAACATAAAAACAAAAAAAAAAAAACAAGACATTTTTGTATTTGTTTATTAAGGACCCCGCACAATTTGTATGGGAAGTGGCCCTCGGCGAAATTGTCTGAAATTTTAGTATGTTGTTCTCCTGAAGCTCCTGATCAAAAGTCAATATGGGCAAAAAGTTAAAAAATGGACAGTTTTTGAGATATCGGGGTTTTTCTGATGACTATCTCAAACCATTTATTACGGGAAAGTTACTCTCTGTATTGTGTTTTAAGCTGTTTTTAAGTGGAATCTATAGGTTTTTGGGGTCGCTGATTCCGAATCTGATGTCAAAAATGACCATTGACAGACGAAAACTGTCAATTATCGCCCCAGCAGCGTTTTCGGAAAACTGACAGTTACCAAAATACTGAAAAAACCCTGTCCTCTGGACGGGTTTCAAGTCTATTAGATGGTTTGTTGGCTCCGTACACAATCTTAAATCCCACTTCTAGTAAATGTTTGATAGTCCGTCTAATCTTAATACAAAATCCAGAGAATTTTTTTTTAGAAGTAGGACTAGCAATCGAATTTTTTTCCCGAATTTTTCCCTTTTTCGCTTATTTTGTTAATTCGTTTATTTCGCCATATTTCGTTTATCTTCTACTGCGAATAACTATAAAAATAAAAGGAAGAGGGAAGAAAACTCCCAACAATTTTTCGATTGGGAATCCTTTTTCCAAAAACATTTCCCCCCGATTTTTTAATTCAGAACAAGGCTTTATATCTTAAATACTAAACTAGTGCCAAAGTCCGGGTACTGTTTTTCATGGTTGCTCACTGCTCGCATTATTTATTTTTTTTTCTCCCAAATCTTTAATTCTTTTGAAATCATCATTTAATATTCTGAAATGTCTTTTCGACGAAGCCCGCTACGTTGTTATACGTGTGATGTTCAAGGCCAACCCCAACAGATGGCCCGGATAGGAGAGGATGAAGCAAAACAACAACTTGCGATAGTTAGACGCGCTGCCCTTGATTTACCAAATCTTTTGGTCGACAATAATACCCGAGTTTGTCTCAATTGTAACAGAGATCTCATGACAGAGCTTGCCGCAAGTGGAGAGAATCATGCAAGACTCAATATAATTTTCCAAAGAATGAATAGAGCGTGTTTTATTTGCAATTCGAACGACAATGTTAACCGAGTATCTCCTCAATGTCGTGCTCATACTTTTATTCATTTTGACTTATTCATTCCCGAGAATGTGAGAATTTGCCAACGCCATTTAGACAACAATGGCCATATCATCCCTATACCCATGAGGGGAATTCGGTATGTTAATAGACCCCATCAGTTCCAGGGGCCAGCTTTGCAATCTTTTTAACGGGGTTTGCAACAGGTAGCTGAACCTCAACCGAGACTGGATAGAGCAGTAGATGACTTTGATGATGAGGAATTCGAATGTTTGTTCCCGATCAACAAAAATCAATTCCAGGATCTATATGCCTATTGTAACCCTATCTATGAGGGGGATATTCTACGTCGTGTAAGTAGGAAAGATCTCATGGCATTTTTATGCAAGTTGCGTCAAGGGCTTTCAGATGAGTTTTTGAAAGTGCTTTTTAGCTACCCAAGTAGACAGGTAGTTAGTATGGCAATCAACGTCGTACGGAAGTCCTTGAGCTCAAAATTTGTACCAGAAAATATTGGTTTACAAGCCATTGCACGGGATGTTTTTATTGAACAGCATGTTACCCCTTTTGCAAATGCACTCTATAACCCCAACCCTGATGTACCACGAGCAATATTAATATGTGATGCAACTTATGCATTCATAGATAAAGCAAGCCATTTTCGCACCTTGAGACAATCTTTCTCGATGCACAAAAGCAGACATTTATTGAAACCAACGTTACTGGTAGCAAGTGATGGTTATATACTGGATATTTTTGGTCCCCATTTTTCAGATTATTATAATAATGACGCTGCTATTCTTGATGATGTACTCTATAATGGGAATGCATTAGCAAATTGGGTTCAACCTGGCGATATTTTTATGGTGGACAGGGGTTATAGGGACGTAGTTCCTATATTGGAGAATTTAGGAATCACTTGTAAAATGCCAGCCCTATTGCAACAAGGACAACGGCAACTCTCGACAGAAGATGCTAACAGTACTAGGCTCATTACAAAAACAAGGTGGATGGTTGAAGCAAGGAATGGACACATTAGAACCATTTTCAAATTCTTCGCCAAAAACTTCAACATTCAAAATGCGTCCCATATTGGTGAATACTATAGGATTGCAGGAGCTATTATTAACAAATATAGACCTCTCCTAGAAATGGAAAATGCGACTGTAGAGATAGCGAGAGCAATGTTGGAACGAGCGATGAGTGCAAACATTGTACAAGCTCGTCTAGATGTTGACAACCTGCTAAGAAGATACGGGCAATGGGAGAGATTACGCCACCAAGTTCCAGATTTTCCTAGGCTTGATTTGGAAGATTTACAGGCCCTGACATTTGGTGTCTATCAGGTGAATTTAGCCTCAGGATACATTCAGGACAAAACGAGTAGAGAGGGAGAAGAAGAACTAGAATATGATGGCCTTCTCAATGAACACAACCTGATAAGGATTCGAATTTATTCTAGATTCTAGGTACCATTCCATTGGTTGAGAAGGACGGGATATTGTGAGAGGCAAGGGGACTCACGTTAATCAAGCACCCCAAAGGGTACAGAAAACTACTACGTCCACGTCGTTGTTCCCGGGTAAAGCTAAAAGTAGTATTCAGTAATGCACCTGACGCAAATGTTTAAACAAAAAATGTATTTTGGTCGTTTAGTTTTCCGAAAACGCTGCTGGGGCGATAATTGACAGTTTTCGTCTGTCAATGGTCATTTTTGACATCAGATTCGGAATCGGCGACCCCAAAAACCTATAGATTCCACTTAAAAACAGCTTAAAACACAATACAGAGAGTAATAAAGGGTTTGAGATAGTCATCAGAAAAACCCCGATATCTCAAAAACTGTCAATTTTTTAACTTTTTGCCCATATTGACTTTTGATCAGGAGCTTCAGGAGAACAACATACTAAAATTTCAGACAATTTCGCCGAGGGCCACTTCCCATACAAATTGTGCGGGGTCCTTTATAAATTTATATTAAATTATTTTCACAACTTACCTACAGCAAGTAGTTGCAATCTACTTGCTGTGATTCTGAAGCAAGCTGACATTAACCAAGCATAAACAATGCAGAAGTGTACATAAACAAAGAATTTTTGAAATGTTGTTACACAGTGAATTGGACGATTGCCACACCAATTGGATATTGCAACATGTTTCTGCCAATTACATCTTCCAATTTCCAATTGGCAGAACAATTTTGTCTTTGGTGGAAGAAGTTAACAAACATACTACATAATTGATTAATCTATTCATCTTTGATGGTTCAAAAATTAAAAAAAAAATGAACCAAATTGAAAAAGTGAAATATCATCGTCGTCAAGCCAAAATTATTCATATTTATATTTGTTTTTTTTTTTTTTTTCATTGAAATTTTGCTCTTAAACTTTTTTTATTAAAGTGGCAACACATCTGAAAATGTTTACTCTGCTGAAATACTCTCGCGCTTATTTGTATTTCCCTTTTCGATGCACGGCCCGATCCAGCTTTTCCGCCGCCCTGGGCAAAAATTTAATTTGCCGACCTTTTGCAATGAAAACATATAAGTTATAAAATAGTTCTTGCAGAGATGATGCGATTTTTGAGGGTCTTTTTGAAAAATGGAGGTTCTCATTCGGACCCCTATGAACGTAATATTGTTGGAGTTGCATTATATTCATATGCCAGCCTGAGCTTCTTAACGATTATATAAAATTACATGAGTGTATGTAGTAGTACATATTTGTTTCCAAAATTTCTCAGAATCTACTGATAGGATTTAAATAGTGTTGTTTACTGACGTACAAATATATCAATATTGGTTCAGTTGCTTGAAAGATATACGCTATAATTTGTTATTAAGTTACTTTATATTTTGTGTATATTTTGTAACATCGACCTGCTTGATTGAAAAAAACAAAAGATAATAAAAGATATGTGTTGGTGTAGCAAAGAACAAATTGAAAAGGAGAAGAAGGAAATACCCTTTTCAATTTCTGCTGCCCAACAAAGTTCAGTTGCGATTGCTGATGCTGATGATTAAGCGCATACGCTTCAAAATGCCTTTAGGTTAGTTACGTGTTTGTTTAACTGTTTTTTTTTTTTTTTTTTTTTTTTTACGAGTATAATATATACATATTATGTAGTATTTTTCGAAGGAAAGAACTAAAAAAAAAATTCACAACTGTGTATCGACTCAAGTTAAGTCAAAATAAGGTGTTTATTATATTGTTCAAACCAAAAAAGGGAATTTTATCTTTTTTTAATTTTATATAAATAAAATAGACAGAATATAGCTAAGATCATTTAAAACATAAGTTGGTCATTTTTACTTGCGATTAAAGGTACTTTAAGCTATAAGGCAAGTTATGCATTCGATAAAAAAAAATTTGAAAAAATAATCAAACGTGACATAACGATGATAGAGAAGCCGAAAAAAGTGGGTCCGACTATTCTGTCCTGTCCGTCTGATAGAGAAGTTGAACAAATTGGGTCCGACTATTCTGCCCTGTCTGTCTGTGTGTCCGGTTTTTGGAATAAGCATTCTAGCCCCAAAAACCAACGGTATCTGCCATATGATTAGGTATGAACGAAAAACTTACTGAATCGTGTTTTCTGAGTAGACTTTATATTTTGGTTGTAATAGATTTTTCAGGAAATGCCTTATAACGGTACCTCCCTCAGTTTTTTCATATCAGATTTTTTCGTAAGCAGCTTGACGGATTTCGATGAAATTTTCAACGTGGACCTTTATAATCAAAATAATTTTGTTAAGTAAAATTTCGCACCAAATTTTTTGAAATTTTTTTTTTCTTAAAGTTAGATTTTTTTGTATTCTTTGATTATTTAAAAAAACAGTTTGATCTATTTTCTTTAAAAATTGTTCGATTGATAAAATCAACAAAGTGCTGAAAATTTTCGTTCTTGAAAACAATTTGGAATATGTTTTCGAAAAGTTAAAAAAACCTTTTTTGTTTGTTGAAAAAAAAAACTTGTCAAACGATTTTGTAATTTTTTTTCTCAAAATTCAAAACTGTACAAGAAATTAACTATTGATTTTTAAGTGATTAAGAAAATATTTCGTCTTTATATTTTTGACGGGGATTATTTGCATATAGTTATGTATGTATGTGGGAATTGGTAAGGTAGAGAAAGATGGATATATTTCTGATAACGAATAAAATGTTATGTGTTTTTTACTTGCGATTATAGGTACTACTAGCTGAAAACCCGTCGAAAACGACGGTAATTTATGGCGCCTACTTTGAATAAGGTTCTCATAGTTTGCACTGAAAGGTGGTGTACAGTAATAAGGATGGTAACCATTGACTTTTCTTAATAGTAATAGTTGAAATCACATCAACTCCCCCGAGAAACAGATTTTTTTTTTTTTTAAAGGTGAAAATCTCAAAAGACACTATGTAGTCATCCGATTGTTCTTTTTAATTGAAAAAACTAAAAATAAACAGTAGTCGGATACAAAAACACTGATCGGAGCCGTTTGTTCGTAAACTGATTTTTTTTGTACTCTTTTATATTCTTCCTTTTAGACGTTTTCTTTCAGGGCGAATTTTCCGTCCTTTTAACAGGGTGTTATTTTCGTTTTTATGATGCCTCCAACGCAGTGGTGCCAAATTGAAACCTTCAGTTTTGAACGATGAACTTTTTTTGATTAAGAAACTTTATGAATATACATTGTCCGCTAACATAATGTGTTTGTGTTATTTCAAAGGACAGACCTTACGTAATCTGAAAACTAATGCAAACATTATGGAGATTTACTTCTGATACTTAAAATAGCCAAAGTAGAATAAAATTACGGTTATGTGCAGGAAAATATAAACGATATATATTAAACTATGATTTATTTTAATTTCACAGTAAAAAAAAAAATACTATTCCTTTAATACAAAGTACCAAAACGAATTATATGGTAAGTTTTGGCAAGAACCGATATACCTATGTTGTTCTAGAATCTTCTTAAGAATATAGGCGACACATCAACAAACAAAATACGTAAAGTTTTAAAACTAATATTTTTAATCAGGGTGCAATTGTTATGTCTATAAGCTTTCAGAGAGTTAAGTGATTGGTTAGGTATGCAAGATAGTACTGTAAATTGATGGGATGCTTTTTTAAATCTAACATTTGCAGGCTGCAATATGTTTAGATCATAGCTACTTGGTACTTATGGCATTGTATTCGTGTGTATTTATAATGCGAGTTTTACAAATATATATGTATGTACATTGTACATACATAAACATTGAACTAAGAAACTTATGTGCATTATATAAAATATGCCTGATAAGAGATCGTTTAGAACATAAAACAATTGACAAAAGGCTCATGACTGAAAATTGATTAGAAAAGGACAGAAAGATATAAAGTGTGCTGTATTTATGTGCAAATATTTTTTTTTATTTTTGACAGGTATTCATATAGTATAGTATTCAAGTTCAGGCAGTTAAATAAAGCTTTATAAGAATTTTTGTGTTTATGAATTTCATTGAGCATTATTAAGATGGAGGAATGGCAGCACTAAATACTTCCCGCCACTTCCTGCAGATTAATGTCTAGTTTGTTTTGTATTGTATTTGCACGTCTGTTAATGATATGTTTTTGTTCTTCTTCATTAAGGCGAAATCAATCGCATGAGAATTGAGATTGAGAATACCTACCCTGAGCGGTACAATACTTGTAAATGTATAGGTTTCTGTTCAGTGTTCAGTGAAGGTTACGATAAAAATGTACCTAATTCCAATTGGAATTAAAAAGAGGATAGGTGATATAATATTACGCTGTTTATCATTATCATAGACTTCGTGAATGAAGAATGCTCTTACAAACGATCTTAACCTTAGAGTCAAAAAAGGGAAATAAAAGGAAAAGAGAAAATCAATTTTCTTTAAAATACATTCACATCACACTCCAACTGTAACAACAAAGTTCTTTTGAAACGTTATAATAACGTGTTGTTTACGTTATTATTTAGAACTCAGAATTAAGAGGTCAGAGCTCACTTAAACTCACAGTTGGATTAAGAGAATGATTCCACTTAGATTCCAGTTAGTTATATGCATAGAATAGTTATGGGGTTGTAAACTTTGGCATAGCTACTATACGGCAGATGTCATGTTTTTTCTATGTGCATTGATGTGCATTTATAAAGCATAGCAAAAACAAAGCTACTACCCACTAGGGGTCTCTGAAAATGAACACATAGCACCATTTGATTCGATTCGATTCGATTCGAAAAAACATTGCATACAACCGGCTATTATTATATAGGGGATAAGGCAAGTTATGCATTCGTCGAAAAAAAAAGTTTTGAGATAACAACCAAACATGACATTACGATGATAGCGAAGACGAGAAAAGATGGTCTAAAAATTCTGTCCGTCTGTATGTCTGTCTGTCTGTCTGTCTGTCTGTCTGTCTGTCTGTCTGTCTGTCTGTCTGTCTGTCTGTATATATGGAGACCTACAGCCCAAACGGGTGAGCCGAATTGCTTCAAACTTGGTATATAGACTTTTTTAGGTATTGTACAGAGGGGAAATTGAAAGTTTTTTTTTAGCTCAAAAAATAACGGTACCTGCCATACAACCGTTACGTTAAAGCTTATTTTTCTCAAAAACGGCTCTAACGATTTCTATTTAAAAAAATCAGTGTTGCTTTTTAGGTACGACCAATCATATGGCTGAAAAAAAAGTTTTAAAAAATGGCTAAGAACGGTACTTTCCATAGGACCGTTTTTTTTGCTTTCGACTATCTCGAAAACGACTCAACCGATTCTTTCGAAATTTCACGCACATATAGCTGTAGATAGCTCAATTTGTATTGCATACCAATATTTTTGAAAAATATTTTTTTGTATTTTTAAAAGCATTTTAAAAAAAAAAATTTAAAAAATTAATATTTTAAAAACTGCTTATTCAATTTTTTTCTAAAAATTTTAAATAAATGTATTTGCTGAATATCTATGAACTGGCGTTTTTGAATATTTTTTGAAAATTTTTTTCAAAAAGTTTTTCAAAAAAAACTTTTTTTCTCAAAAACCGCTGCACAGATTTTTATAAATTTAATCTCATAAATTCAAATTTATCCAAGAAATAAAATGGCGTACTTGTTTTTAAGCTCAAATTAGTTTAAGTATTTATTTAAGAATTTTGAAAATTTTATTTTTCTCAAAATCTCAAGCCCCTAAACCACTGTCACTCATTAGAGCAAGTTCGTGCGACCCAGTCGTGCATTTTATTTTCGGTTGCTTGAGAGTTGAGACTACTTATACTTACGCGGCCCATACACACCATACCTACTTGTGTGCAAAAAATCAGAATTCTTTCTGATTCAATTTTCCCCCTTCTTGTTGCTAAATAGAAGGAAACAAGAAAAAATATTTTGGAAAGGTATAGCTAAATTTTAAGTCCTCAATTTTCAAATTTTGCCGCCCTTGAAATTTGCCGCCCCGGAAAAATGCCCAGCGTGCCTCCCCTAGATCGGACCCTGTTTCGATCAATGGAGCTACGAAAGATAAAAATGATCCAATTGTTTGTGTACATATCCATTTTTTACTGGAAGACAAAAAATTGTCAGCATTTGTCAGCCAATTTTCTGACAATAAATTGTTCGCTGATTGGATTAAATCATCCAATCCTGTACACACCTTATTTTCACTTGATAAAAAATTTGTAATTGTCAGCTCATTGGTAGCTATTGGAAGACTTTTGACAGGTCTGTCAATATTGACAGATCAATCGTATACACTTAGCTTAAGACGTTAAGTTCTCTTAAAGATTTCATTGCATTACATTCGTTTTTTAAATTATTGCTGGCATATTGTTTTCCATAGTAAGTGATTATATTTGACTGTAGTGAAGTCTTAATAAAAATGTTCATGTTTTAATCTGAAACAGTCTTCGTTATAAGTTTTTTGTGTCAGCCTTAAGGTCATAGCATACCTCGCATAGGAGTTTACTTATACACTTCCTCGATTTATTGTAAGGTTAATAAAACCACTGCACTGAAAGAATTAGTTCCTTCGATTTAATACCTAGTTTTTGGGTTAAGAAATCGAGGTTAAAATAAAACCCGACACTTTTATGGCAAATATGGCAAAGAAGTATACAAAATGTAATTTTCTTCATGCTGTCCGTCGTTTTGACTGTGTGCCTGTCAGTACACCGAGCTACAGTGTACAAGGATTAAGGGAGCTTATCGAAATCCTGTCTAGCGAAAGCCAGCTTTTTCAAACCCAGTTTAATCATACATATTGAACACGTTTCGTATGTTGATAAATATTACTCAATATCGTGGGTGGCAATAGTAGAGTAGATGCAGTGCTTGGTTGCTAACCTATGCATATTGTTGTGGGTTGGAGCCCCATCCTGGACAGCATTTTTTCATTATTCCCCCGCTTCAACTGGACGACACCCGAGTGATTTTTTTGAAATAAATATGACCTAATTCTTAATTCATTAAACCTACAAAAAGTCTTCCCTATGGCATGTACATAGTTCAAATTATTATATTATTATAAAAAAAAAAAAGTTTATGTCTGTTCATAACACAGAGAGTTATGAGGTTATGACCGATCTTTGAACAGATAACGGCTTACTGTTTTTTCTCCTTCGATAGGGCATGAACATTCAGCCATAAAATATATTCAATCCTGCTTTTGAATCAACACAATCAATGGTGTAAAAAATCACAGCGATTTTTAAATCAAAAGCGTTTATTTAATAAACACCACATTAAAAAAGATATTTCAATAGCGGGGTTTAATAAAACGCATAATTTAAAAAAACATTATTTAAAAAACCAGAACTAAAAGGCGAATTTAAACAAAAACAGAATTCGAACTCCGCCCGGGAAATAACATGAAGTCCTTTTTGGTAGTCTTAGATATATCGTGAAAGAAGAAAGAAAGTGCAAGACTGGGTCGCACAAACTTGATCTTATGTGTGACGGTCGTCTAGGGGCTTGAGATTTCAAAAAACATTCATTTTTCGAAATTCATAAACAAATGCTTTAATTGATACGAGCTTAAAATAAAGTGCACGACTGGGACACACGCGCCTGTTCTAATGTGTGACAGTGGATTTATTGCTTGGGATTTTAGAAAAAAAAAACAGCAGGGAAAAACTCATACCAAATTTTATTAATCTCTTTAAAATCACTAGTAAAATAGTTTTTTATAAAAAAGAATTAAGCCATCGGATTTCTTTTACTATTTTAATTTAAAAAAAAATTAAAAGTTTTTTTAAAAACTCAAAAAAACTTTTTTTGAAAAATTTAAGAATTTATATTATTTCGTCTATAAAAAGGCTCCTATATTAAAAATTTCAGCAAAATCCGTCAAGTGGCTTACGAGAAAATCTGATTTCAAAAAACCGGTCCTATGTGAGGTACCATTATAAGACTTTTCCTGAAAAAGTCTTCTGTAGGACGTCATAATAATACTGTGTACCAAGTTTGAAGCAAATCGGCGCAGCCATTTAGGCTGTAGGTGCCGATACAGACGGACGGACAGACAGACAGACTGACAGAATTGTCGGACCGACTTTGTTAGGCTTCTCTATCATCGTAATGTAATGTTTGATTGTCCAAAAAAAAATTACGAATGCATAACTTGCATTATAGTATCTATAATCGCAAGTAAAAATGTAACATTGTTTTTACTGGAAATATTAGATAGGTACTATAAGGTATGTTATGAATTCGTGCAAAAAAATAAAATTTGAGATAACAATCACACATGAGACATGACATTATGATGATGGAGAAGTCGACATAAGTGGGTCTTTCTGTCTGTCTGCTCACACCTCTATCAGCCTAAACAGGTAGGCCAATTTGCTTCAAACTTGGTGCATAGTAATTGTTTGGAATTCCTTCGGGGGTCTTTTTGCATTTCGAAAATGTTTCGATTTTTTTTATAATGGTACCTCTATATAACCATATAACCCTGTTTTTTTTTAAATAAGGGTCTCTCGTAAACTGTTCTTCCGATTTCGATAAAAAAAATTTACGCAGAAGGCCTTTTGTAATTGAATTTATATTGCACTTTAAAATTTTCTAAAACTTTTTTTTTCGATTTCTAATATTTTTTTGTAGAAAAAAAGGGTGGATTGATAGCAGTTTTCCCAGAAGACGAAGAGGGCTATACAAATTTTCTCATATTTCATACTCAAAATAATTCTAAACTATTTGTTGGTTAATTTTTCAATTTTTTTAATTTTTTTCAAAAAAATATTCTTGCATACCTACCTTGTGTTCCCAAGAAAACTCTTAAAATCTTAAAAAAAAAAAAAACAATTGAAGATTTTTCAAAATATTTGTTTGTTTCAAAACACAATATGCATATCTAGAATAACAAGTTCGTGCGACCCATTTAATTTTATAAGACGACATTTAGATTTGTATTAATTGTGTTGCATACATAGTTTTTCACAGAAAACTCTATTATAAAAATTAAGAATTTTCGAAATAATTTTTAAATATTTCTTAAATACATATTATGCATGCCACTTAGCAATTATGTATATTGTATTGTATTAGAGCAAGTTCGAGTGATACAGCCGACATTAATATTTCAGAAAATTTGGGCGACCCGCAGTCGTGCATTTTATTTGTTCGCAGCAGGGGTTTTATTTGTAAAATATGCATCCTGATTCACTGTTCATTGCATTTCAGAAATACTCCGAGTTCAGATAGAGCTATCCACAGCAACACTATTTGCATTGCAGAAATGAATGAAATGTTTCACTAGAATCAATGTTTTTCGCACAGCTCTGTAAAAACAAAACATTCAAATCGATTTATGATTGTGTGTAAGACAAGCGTTGAACTTTTAGTAGATATGCAAACAAAATATTTATTATATCGAATTGAAATATGAATCTCAAAATCAAAAATACATATTCAGGGGATTGAGAACAGAAATGTAATATGTATTGAATGTAAATAAGTAGATTTCCGTGCCCTTCGGTTAGTATTGTTTTATTTTTAGAAACCAAAATCGAATTAATAGATTTATCGAAAGCTTTTTTTTAATAAAATAATTTATATGGGAGGAGATATCCCGTGCTCACTCCGCTTGAAGGCAAAGGGACATTTTACTATTTACTTTGTGTTCTGGTAAGCTTGAGTTTTCCATTAACCAGTCAACTGGTCTAAAACCATTTGCACAAATGTTGAGGCTATTTATTATTTCATCAAATCAATTTTTACTTGCTCTATAGGGCAAGTATTGGAAAAAAAAATTTAAATTTAAATTTAAAAAATTTAGTTTTAATATAACATGACATTATGATGATAGAGAAACCCAAAACAGTGGTTTTCGCCATACCGTCCGTCGGTCTGTCTGTGCGCCTGTGCGCTTTTTTCACGTCATGCTACAGCCTAAACGGCTTGACGGATTTTCTTCAAGCTTGATATATAGGAGTTTGAAAAAAAAACGATAGTCGAGATTTTTTTTATTTCGTTTTAGCCCGGCTCAAACTGGTACATTTCAAGTTTTTTTTTTTCATTTTGAATTTATTCGAAAACGGCTCTAACGATTTTGACTAAACTCTGAATTTAACTTACCTAAGATAATTCTAACAAAACTGGGTTTTTGATTTTGGGTTAAATGATCGTAACGAAACTCAGGTTTAAACGGCTTTTTTCAAATGGCCATAAGTTCGCAACAGCTTGAGTGAATTGACTCAAACTTCGTTTGACATAGTTCCTTATAGCGTTTTATAAGATGGAGTTGCACTTTTTTCAGTAAAGCTCCCAAACAATGAGCCGTTCAGTTTTAGCCAACTTTGTTTTTTTCTTTTTCTAATTTTGGCTAAAATGGCTAAAAATGGCTCTAACGATTTTGATTAAACTTTGTGTGGAATATTCTTTTAGTGTTTTTAAGAGAACTGCGTTTTTAGTTTTTGGCAGAAAATGCAAACAACAGAGATCTGGTCTTAACGTCTTTTTTCAAATGGTCATATGTTGTCAACGGTTGTATC
Organism: Platycheirus albimanus; assembly: GCA_916050605.2. NCBI lineage: Eukaryota > Metazoa > Arthropoda > Insecta > Diptera > Syrphidae > Platycheirus > Platycheirus albimanus. The sequence goes on from OU696698.1 coordinate 62,345,354, forward strand.
AAGTTCAATCAGGTTTTGGACAAAGTTTTAGATTTTTCTAATTTATCCAAAAAAGGCTCTACCAATTTTCATTAAACTTTGTATGTAATATATATAGAATATTTCAAATAAAACTGCAATTTTAGTTTTTGGCTACACATGATAATAGCGGAAATTCGTCTTAACAGTTTTATTAATTTGGCTGTAAGAGGACATTTATATTATTTATAGCACCCAAAAGATGACATCTAAACTTTCAATATTAAAAGGTTTCTTAACGTATTTAGTATGTTATGGTTCGATTTAAAACATAAATGCTAAACTAATCGATGGCAACCAACTCAGAGAATTTATTTTGGAAACAAAAATTTGAATTGAACTTGAACTTTTTGTTAAAAACGAAATTTGTTATTTTTCTTTTATACGTAAAACAGAAAAATAAATAAACACATTTTTAACAAAAAGTATTTATTACAATCATTATAAACAAAAAACATTCTCTGAATTGATTGCCATCGGTCAGTGTAGCATTTGTTTTAAGAATCGAATCAGAACATACAAAATTTTCCATTTGAAAATGTTTTCGGTTTGGTTTTCCGTATCGCTATAACTGGCCCTAAATCTGGAAACGAATATGAAAAATCTGAGGTACTGCCGTCCGCAATTTAGTTGATTTGAATTCTTAGATAAGAGATTATTATGTATAATGATGCGGAAGAGAGTCTGAGACTGAATGGAGCTTTGGGACCGACCAGCGTTTATTTGATGAGTTTCAAAGAGGCTGAAAACCTTCCTTCCAAACCAACGAGAACGAAAAGTGGTGTGTGAAATAGATAAGACGGCTACATAAAAAAAATCGTAGATTTTAAGTAATCAGCAACCATTTCCTTTAAAAATGTTCTGCCTGAACGCCAAAATTTTTGCACTGCACTGTGTGTGTGTTCAACAAGCACACAAAGCACTGTGTAACACCATTGATATAAGTGAGGTTAGTAGCGAAACGGAAATTGAGTAAGCCACTTACTGAGTCAGCATTACACCTGCTGTGATACCTGTGGGAGATATGAATAAATAAATGATTTATTATTGATTTTTCGTAGGTGTTTTTTGTACCAATTTATTGAGTGAGCTCCCCACGGGCACGGTTTGGTACTGTGACACTGTGTGTATCAGTAAGTTTTTATGAAAATAAAATTTTTAAAGTTGATGGTTTTAGGGTAGACATAGCTATTCCGCATTTAACGGTGAAATGTTATTTAACGAAGCAGCAAATTGTTATTTTTTTATAGAACTGACTGGTATTCCTCGGGGGAATAGGTGGTATGGATTTGTACATAATAAAGAAAACAGGATTTATATGTGATGTGAGCATAGAATGGAAATCGTTACTACTTTATTCATTTTATAATTTACTCACTTGATCGGGTTTTTAGATTGAAACAACATATTTCCATATTTCCAGGATATTATATTTCTTTACAGGAAGTTCAAAGGGATTTATTTGATTCAGATTCAGAAAGTAAGTAAAGATGGAAAGGGTCTTATCAGAAATAAAGGAAAAATAAATCGGAAATAGAACATTAATTAAAATACGAAATAAAAGCAATTGACTATGAAAATATGCACAACATGCAATATAGGCAGGTGATATGATAACACAAGAGTCTGAACAAGAATTATTGAAGAATGTGAAACTCACATTTTTTCGTAAATCCAAACACTTATAGTAAGAAAATTAGTTATACATCTTTTATTCAAATAAAGCAATTATATCATAGTTTGGTGCAGGAAATTCATGTAGCAAGTGTAAAGAAAAAAGGTTTACAATTTCATAAGCTATAAAGAGGCACAAGAATCAAGAAAGGTGAGTTTTTTTTTCTTGAGGAAAAATGGTGCGAGATGCAGTAAGATATAAAACCTCTTTTATTTGATCGCTCCTTGTTTTGTTAGAGAATTCTCAAGCAACTTTGGCATTATGGCGAAGAACTGATTCGGGCAATTTTCGACCCAACTCTATTTTCTGTACCAAGAAAATTCACAACTCTTATGATAAAAGTATCAATAAATAGAACGTAAAATTATTTCAGAATAGATGACCAGCAAACTTCGTTCCTCCAAAGTTCATCAATGTATTGAAAATAATAATTCTTTCTATGCATTAAGTAAATAGCTTCATTTTTATTTATGTGTATAGATACTGGGTGATTTTAAGTTAATTCGACTTATTCCAACCACAGCGCCACCTACAGGAGTAATACAAATAGATTAAGTTACTTCTTACAACATCAGCTCTCCGCCAGTGAAATTCCCGTCAAAATCGGCTTAGCCGTTTCCGAGATTAGTCGGAACAAACAGACAGACAAAAATTTTAAACATTGCGTTTTTGTTATAAGTACCGTATGTAGGTACTTTCATACACATTTAGTAAAAAACTGATATACTGAAATTACAAACAGACACTTCATTTTTATTTATGTGTAATGATTTATGTGTATAGATCATCTATCCACCAGTAAAAATCCCGTTGAAATCGGATTAGCCGTTTCCGAGATTAGCCGGAACAAACAGACAGGCAGACAGACAAAAATTTAAAAAATTGCGTTTTTGTTGTAGTACCGTATACATATTCTTTCATACGCATTAAGTAAAAAACTGATATTTTGGAATTACAAACAGACATTTCATTTGTATTTATGTGTATAGATAAATGTGTAGTTTCTGAGGTACAAGGCTTCAAAAAAAAAAGAACGCTTTCAGTCGTACATTTCGCACCAAAATCTGACATTTCTTTTTTTGAAGGCTATTCTTCTTCTTTCTTTATTCTTATTTCTAAAGGCTTTAATGGTCAACTGCTGTTGACACTTGCTTCGTTTTTCTTTCGTATATTATATTTGGGCCTTGAGCCTTTTGAGGCCATTTTCAGTACTGAAAGTATTAACGCAATTACAGCGACAAGGTTGCACCAATGAGCGTTGACTTTATCGCAGTTCGATTAAAAAAATTTCGACAGAAAAGGCTTGTCAAAAATCGTTCAATGATATAATGATAAAAAAATTTTAAATGAAGAGATTTTCGATGCATTTAGCTCATGAATGTTTTTTTATGGGAAGGAGAATAGTAATTATTTGTTGTTTTATATAAAATATCTTAAATGCTTAATTGCCTTCATTAAGTACATATCGGAATTGTTAGGATGAAAAGCATAATTAAAAAAAAGTGTTAAGTATTTGAATATGGGCCGAGACATTTTTTAACTTAATGCAATATTAACTTTATTAAATCTTCCTTGAACTCTGACTTCTAAATGAATTCAAATTTCAACGATATCTCACTTACAGTTCGTTCTATCTTATGCTGTTAGGTGACATCAGTCTTGGGGTTTGAAATTTCGGAGTTCGAACTATAAACTATTTATTGTATTTTCAGAAAAAAAAACACTGAAAAAATAACTTATAAAATATGCACAAACATACAAACATACATGGTTCGAAAAAAATTAAGAGAGTTTTTTTATGAGATTTTTTAATTAACTAAAAAATTTGAAACTTTTAAGTTTCTTCCAATGCTCAAGTGTTGAAATAATTAATCAAACCTTCTTGAAATTATTTTAAAAGTAAAACAAAACTTTTCTTAAAATATTTTCTTTCAAAACTTACAAGATACGCAGTCTTTTAACACCATACATAAATATATAATTCCTAGTTTTTGTTTAAATAATTACGCCATGGCGATTCTGCCGTCTGCCTGAGCTAACATTTCATTTTAGATTACAAGAAATTGAGAGTAGATACCTACAAAAGAAAAGAGAATTATTAAATACGTAAAGATTATAGGTAATATTAAAATAAAAAAAAAAAATTACTTCTAACAGTATTTTAAATATAAATTAGAGAATCATTGAGTGTTAAAATTTATATAATGATATCGATTTATCGATTATATAATGAATTGAAAAACAAAAAGTTTTCAATTTAAACATAATTTGAAACAATTAGCAACTGAGCAAAATGGGTGTTAATTTTAGAAACTATTTGAGTAATCAATCACATGTTCGCAATGCCCTAGTATTTATTTGCATTCTTAACAAAAATGATGTTTTCGGTAAGTTAAAAAAAAGATGTGAAACATAGCTATTCTAATTTTTTTGATTATAATTACAATTACAGAATATGTAATATACATTTTATAAACAGGAAAAAAGTAAATATTTTTAATAGAAACTGTATTACAACGCAGCTACCCAATATTATTTTACGTATTTTGGGTGATTTCTGTAACAGATAACAGTAGCTTTGAAGGTGTATTAGACGGTTTTCAAAAAATGATTGGCCGGACAGTATCAGAGCAGAGCATCATACCATTTTTCGTGACTGCACGGCTTAATGGTCGATTTTACTGCTTAAATCAACATTTAAAACTCATGAGGAAAACAAAAATTTTCAAACAAGTGCTCTGTTGATTCGCATTTTAACTTTCTAGAATACTTGTATGCTCGTTTGAGCAAAATAAAACACAATTACGCTAACTCAATGTTATCACGCATCTGACTTTATGACACACCATCAGCGACAAAAAAGCTTACTGTCTATGTTTATATACAGGGTGATTCACCAGCGTTGTGCCAAAAAGCTTGAGCGTGTAGGTTGAGTTGAGACAAGTAAAAAATCGTATGGGAGGGGGGGTCTATTTCCCTCCGTTTAGCCGGGAGGGGCAATTTTCTGAAAAATTGACTTATTTTGTAAAAAAATTATTAAAAATCAACGGCTTCGTTTGCAACACCGTGTTATACCTTTCTGGAAAGCCAAAGACTTCTTCTTTCATTTCGTTTTTGAATTAAATTGTTTTAACGAATAGTTTAAAAAAAATTAATTTTCAAACTCAAAATTTTGAAAAAAAATTTGAAAAAATAATTTTAAAACTAATTTTTTTCAAAATTTTACGTAATTAAGTGTAATTTTTGTTCTCAGAATTCATTGCTCCGATTAATCTTTAATCCAACACTGAAAACCGTATGGCTTTACAACTTTTTGTTGCCAAGGTATTCAAAAATAACCGAACCTACTTCTTCACAAAAACAAGAAAACCTAGCCTTACGGGATGGCACAAGTGATCATTTAGCCAATTTTTTCGTGTTTTTGTGAAGAAGTGTTGGATTAAAGATTAATCGGAGCAATGAATTCTGAGAACAAAAATTACACTTAATTACGTAAAATTTTGAAAAAAATTAGTTTTAAAATTATTTTTTCAAATTTTTTTTCAAAATTTTGAGTTTGAAAATTAATTTTTTTTAAACTATTCGTTAAAACAATTTAATTCAAAAACGAAATGAAAGAAGAAGTCTTTGGTTTTCCAGAAAGGTATAACACGGTGTTGCAAACGAAGCCGTTGATTTTTAATAATTTTTTTACAAAATAAGTCAATTTTTCAGAAAATTGCCCCTCCCGGCTAAACGGAGGGAAATAGACCCCCCCTCCTATACGATTTTTTACTTGTCTCAACTCAACCTACACGCTCAAGCTTTTTGGCACAACGCTGGTGAATCACCCTGTATATCATCTATGTAAGGAAACAAAACATTATTTTCAAAAACGACCAACTGTTTTTAAATTTTATATATATGTATATATATATGTATATAAATATTTTGGTGTGTGTATGTATATGTAAAATTTTGTTGCTTTTTGATTTCAATAGCGAATCAACTAAAGCATCGACTACTGAGGTACAAACTATATCATCAAGGAAAAGGAAAAAGACAAATGCACAAAGATGTAGAGAATATCGTGAGAGAAAGAAATTACAAAACATAACTGCAGAGGGATCAGATGAATGTAGTGAGACTGATCAATTAGCAGCCAAAAAACCTAAAACTAATGCAGAAAGAAGAAAAAAATATTATGAAGCGCAGAAATTAAAGAAACAAAAAAGTAAAAAAAAATACCTAAAACAGATAAACAAAGAAGTAAAGAATGTTACGACATCGAGCACTGCTAGAGTATTCTAAAGATGTATCTCGAACGCTTAGCAGATACAACAAAAATATAGATAAAGTTCCACTCATTTTAGCCGGTGATTTTAACATCAACTTCAGTAATGAAAAATCAAAACCATTGCTACAGTTTCTAGAGGAAGAATTTTATTTCAGAATTAACAATAATCCAGCAGAATCAACAACAAAATATACTACTACCATTGATGCAATTTTTTCAAGACATTTAAATAAAATAGAATCCCAAACATATGTTTCCTACTTCAGTTACCACAAGCCAATTATTACTTAAATTGAGCCTACTGATTTAGTTTATATTACATTATATTTGTTAATACTAAAAAAATATTATTATAACTTAAAAAAAATAAAATTTTATTACAATTCCTTCACTAATTAATCGAAAGGAACTTCGTTCCATCCATCCCTTGACACCTCTCATCTTGTTTTATTATATTTTATTTTATTTTATTTTATTTTATTTTATTTTATTTTATTTTATTTTATTTTATTTTATTTTATTTTATTTTATTTTATTTTATTTTATTTTATTTTATTTTATTTTATTTTATTTTATTTTATTTTATTTTATTTTATTTTATTTTATTTTATTTTATTTTATTTTATTTTATTTTATTTTATTTTATTTTATTTTATTTTATTTTATTTTATTTTATTTTATTTTATTTTATTTTATTTTATTTTATTTTATTTTATTTTATTTTATTTTATTTTATTTTATTTTATTTTATTTTATTTTATTTTATTTTATTTTATTTTATTTTATTTTATTTTATTTTATTTTATTTTATTTTATTTTATTTTATTTTATTTTATTTTATTTTATTTTATTTTATTTTATTTTATTTTATTTTATTTTATTTTATTTTATTTTATTTTATTTTATTTTATTTTTTTTTTTTTTTTTTTTTTTTTTTTTATTATTTTATTTTATTTTATTGAAAGCTCTCATATGAAAAATTGTTAAAACTTTATTACTTTTGACGTTCACTTACATTATTATTTAGCTTTTCTTAACTAGAACATTACTCACAATTCAAATATGAAACAAATCAATAATAGTGTATTTTTTCACGCTCAACTGTGCAATACACTAAGCTCTAAAGCTGTGTTAAGAAACGCATCCGAACATTTTTGAAATTTGCTAGACAAACACGATGTTAAAAATAAAGACATTTGATTGAGGAAATTATACACCCATACGATTTATTTTTGAACGCCAGCCATGTGGAAATATTATGAACAACATAAACCAAAAAATAAGTGATACCGCAAAATGCCGGAGTAGTCATCCTTTCCTGAAATTGGTGGATTGATATAAAATCATTCTGAGAGCATCCTTAGGGAAAAAGATTGCCTGAATTATCCTTTTATATTGAATAACTGATATATGTGTTTACATTGCTCTCTTGTTTCTTTTAAGTTATTTTCTTATTGGGTGTTAGGCAACAGAGTAAGAAATGGGATCTTTTTTTTAGTACTAAATCAAATAAGGCTTATTGGCAGGTTGGTATTGAAATTGCAAAACATGTAAGACCCCTAAAATATCTGTAAGCAAAATAAGAGGTTCTTCTTTGTAATGCTTTGAACTCAGTTTTATGGTATTTCAAAACTGTGTTATGAACTCTCTAATGAAAATCAGAAATTCAGCTAGTTGTTTCGGTTTCGGATGAATAAACCCCCCACAAACGGAAAACGGACAACTAAGCTGATGAAACTGTTCTCGATGAGATGCTTTGTAGTAGGAATAGGGCCCAAGAGAACGAAATGTTAAGAACCGCTTGTTTGGATGCAGTTACCATTCAAACCTTATAATAGCAATCAAGCCCCTTCACAATCAAGAATTGTCTCTACGAACTCTTCCCCAAAACCTTAGGCGATAAGATATTAAACTGAAGTTTACACTATAGGTATAGGTATAGCCTATTCTGGCCGCGTATCTCTTCATGGGAACGTAATCGAAACCAATTTATAACGAGTAAAGTTAGTTAACCTCGGTTAGTGTTAAACCGGATACTAACCACAAATTGTTGCTTGGGAAATAACTTCACACACATTTTAGATGGAATTATCTCCACAATAAGTGGGAAAGAACATCAGCCGAAAAAAGTGAAGTGAATATCTTCACGGGAAATAACTTCACATGGGAAATAACTTCACCTCTATTTTGAAATAACTTCACTTTTTTCAGTTAAAGTTGTTACTCACTGAAGTTGAGAAATAATTTCACTTTTTTGCGGGAAAGAATTTCACTTCTATGAGAAGCTATTTCCCCAACAAGGTGCGAAAAAATTTAACTTGTCATTACAGTTTTTACTGTTTTAAAACTATAGAAAAAACTAAAGTAAACGTAAAAATGTGTGCGAATATTGTATAGTTTTAAAAATCAATTAAAACTACGAGCATTAGATATACGTATTATCAAGAACAGATTTTTCGTTCTGGTGCACTATATGAAGTGAGGGTCTTCCAAAATTCAGGATTTTATATCAACGATGAGGAAAGACTCATATCTCTTTGTAAATTGTTCAAAAAGCTCTTGATTATACCATTGCTAAGCCCAGACGATATAAGAAAATCGATTTATATTTTTGTTTGCATTAGGCAAATTTCAGGTGGGAAATAACTTCACGCACATTTTAGATGGAATTATTTCTCACCATAAGTGGGAAACAACTTCACCCGAAAGAAAGTGAAGTTATTTCCCAGTAGAGGTTAAGTTATTTCCCATGTGAAGTTATTTCCCGTGAAGTTATTTCCCTACACCGCCATTAATCATTACCAAACACACACAACCAAAATTTATCATGCAATAGCTCTTAAAATTAAATGTATCTGTGTGGCTATAGTGAAAAATGAGCTGTAATTGAGTAATTGAAAAAACAGGCTTTAAAATAATGTGCTTATTCAATCATAGGATATCTACATGTGTGTATCTCCATGTCCTTAAGTGAGGAAATAATTAACTTTGTTGTTTGCTCTTGCTCTATTATGTTTGTTGCCAGTTAACATTGATACAATAAGTACACCCACCAGTGTTGGCGTAAGCTCTCAACAAAGTCATTTTTATAATATATCTTTTTCCACATAGGAATTAAGTTAATTGCCTTGCCTCCAAATCAGAAAAACGACCTAATGCTTAAGTGTTGGCTAATGATATTGCATTAATGGAACAAGTTTGAAGGAAGTTTGCGTGCTATTTACGAGTATTGTTTCGAATAAGAGTGAATACAAACATGAAAAACAATGTTTTTATCTTTTTTTCTTTTTGTTTTCTTCACGATGATAGGCGTAAGCCATTAAGAAACCATTTGCAGATTGTATTTAAGCGAAAGATCTACATGTCAATTCTCAATTGTTTGCATCTCTGAATACTTCAGACAAAAATGTGAACAAGAAATAATACTGAGAATGAATCAAACAGGTCCGTTTGTTATACAATTTTATGCTTTAGGTGAATATTGGTTTATATATACAACAGGCTAATTCCTATAAGGTGCATCAAAAAGCTAGAGCGAGTAGGTTGGGTTAAGACAAAAAAAAAACAATAGTATCGGAGGGGGGCCAGTTCCCCTCCGTTTATCCAGAAGCTAAATTTTTTGATGTTTTTATGAAAGAGCACGTTCGGTTATTTTTGAATAGCTTAACGATAAAAAGTCCTAGAGCCAAACAGTTTATAGTGTTGAGCTCAAAACTAATAAGATACAATTTTGAAAAAATTAGTGATTGCAGAACTCTTGCAGAGTTTATGTGTTGCTTGGGGAGAGCATGTTACCTCTCGATAACCAGCGAGTTACAGAAATAGGGTAAAGCTGTATGTATGCCCTGCACACAAATATTCACAAAGCTTTTGGAAAAATTTCGCACTCACTGGTCTTGTTTTTATGACGTTTACCACTTTGATTATTATATCCACGACAGAATTTAATTCAGGTGATATATTTCTTGCAGTCAGAGCCCCCCTATGTTCTGCCACAATATGAATTTTGAATAAACGTAGGTTTGTCAAAAAATCCGTGGGTTCGTCAAATTATGAGAAAATGCCCCACTGGGTCTCACGAAATTGCTCTTGTGCTAGATAAGTGCTTAGGAGCTATAAACTCTAATACAAATATTTGGAAACATCTTTAATTTTTCATTTAGTTTAATAGTTTTTTGGCAATGGAAAGACTAAGTGGGCCCTGGGCATTAAATCTTTGAAACCAAATGTCTAGCTTAAAAAAAAAAATGTTGAAAATAGTTCCACCAGTTTTTAAGGTTCTTTGATAAACTTTTCGATAAAATATTTTAAATTTGTACTTGCTCTATAGGGCAAGTATTGGTTTCGTGCAGAAAAAAAAATCGAGTTTTTAATCAAACATGACATAACGATGATAGAGAAGCCCAAAAAAGTGGTTTTCGCCATACCGTCCGTCGGTCTGTCTGTGCGGATGTGCGGATGTGCGCTTTTTCACGTCATGCTACAGCCTAAACGGCTTGACGGATTTTCTTCAAACTTGGTATATAGCAGTTTGAAGAAAAACCATTGTCGAGGTTTTTTTATTTTGTTTTAGCCCGGCTCAAACTGGTACCTTTCAAGTAACGGTTTTTTTCAATTTGGATTTTCTCGAAAACGGCTCTAACGATTTTGATTAAATTTAAAATTTAGCTAACTTTAAGCATTTCTAACAAAACTGCGTTTTTTGTTTTTGCCTCAAATAGTCGTAACGAAAATCAGGTTTTAACGGCTTTTTTTCAAATAATTGAAAATTTTTGAAGAACTTTTGCCCGAGCTGGGCTTGAACAAGCGATGCTTCGCTTGTTCAAGCCCAGCTCGGGCAAAAGTTCTTCAAAAATTAAATTGAACGTAAAGCGATTAAGCACCACTAAAAGGAGTCTGATGATCGGGTTGGTCCCCGTGAAATAGCTATAACTCCAGCCTATGAACTTGGTGGTAGCACACACAAGTTGTTGTTGTTTCATTCTAAATTTTCAATTGTAAATTCGGCAAGCAGCTGCCTTAACTGCGAGTATAAAATTTTTTCAAATAGCCATAAGTTCACAACGGCTTGAACTCAAACTTTGTTTGACATAGTTTTTCATAGTGTTCTATAAGATGGTTTAGTAAATTTTTCACTGAAGCTTTTCTAAACGGTGGCTTCCATACAACGAGCCGTTGAGTTGTAGCCAACTTTTTTTGGTTTTTTCTAATTTTCTCGAAAATGGCTCTAATGATTTTGATTAAACTTTGTGTGCAATATTCTTTTAGTGTTTTGAAGAGAACTGCGTTTTTAGTTTTTGGCTAAAAATGCAAATAACGGAGATCTGCTCTTAACGGCTTTTTTTCAAATGGGCCATAAGTTTTCAACGGTTGCATCGAATTCAATCAAACTTTGTTTGGTATAGTTCCTTACAGCTTCCTATCAGATGGCATTGATTTTTTTTTCATTTTCTCTTTTTTAAATGGTGGCTCCAATACAAAGAGCCACTAGATTTTGACCAATTTTTTCATTTTTTCTAATTTACTCAAAAAAGGCTCCCCCGATTTTTATGAAACTTTTTATGTAACATAAACATAGAATACTTCAAACAAAACTGCATTTTTAGTTTTTGGCTATACATGATAATAGCGGAAATTGCTTTTAACAGTATTATTAATTTGGCCATAAGTGGAGTTTTGTATCATTTATAACACCCAAAAGATAACGCCTCATTTTAAATATTAAGGGTTTCTTAACGTTAGCTCCCGTATATCGAGTTTTCCAGTTTTAGCCAAATTTTTTTGGTTTTTACCAAATTTTTCAAAAGTGAATTGTTCTTATTGATCGAAAAGTTTGTTTTCATCGTACTATTGCACCAACAGAGCGAGTACGTGCGACCCAGTCGTGCATTTAATTTAATTTGTATGTCAATAAAAATAAATCTGCCGTTTTGATCTGAACTTTTTTTTTTCTCAAAACCTAAATTTACTTGTTTCCAAAATGTTCAAAGATCAAAAATTTTGCTTAAAATAATTATAAAAAGGAAAAACACAAAGTTTTTGAAAAGCAATATCAATTAAGTTTTTGAATACATTCTTTAAATACATTACTAGCTGACCCGGCGAACATCGTAACGCCTTACAGTTAATGAATGTCGTGTTACAGATTAGCTGAACTTAATTTATGATTTTTTGAGAGTAATACAATGAATACAAAATAAATATTAGTTCACTACTTTATTAACAAAATAACTCAAAAAGAAATAAAAACGTACACAAATTAAGTATATCAATCGCAAGACATGATTGAATTAAACTATGTACATATTGTGAAGCATGGAATGCACTCTGTTTAATTCTCTTTATTGAAGTACCTTCTGATATACGATATTTTTTGTTTTTTATCAGGTGTAAGAACAAATATAGCGGATGACTTGCCGACACGTGAACATGTCAGGAACAACTGACCACGAGAAAAACATGAATTTTCTTAGTTGATGACTACCGAGCCCGCCAAGGAGCTTAAAAGTTCAGTTGGATAATTAGTGGCTTCATCTTCGTTTGTTACACAGTCAATAGATTTAAATGAATGCAGGGTACCAACGGTTTGGATTCTGAATTACAAAGTTTAAGTCATTTACATCTTTATTCTTAGCCGCCAAAATTGCTCGCTCGTTTAACCTTTTGTTATTTTTGTGGTTAGTAATGATGTTCGGAATACTTTGCTGATGAGCTCCTCTTTTGATGAGACGAAATTGCAAAAATTCGGAGAAAATTAAATCAATCAGCTTGATTCGTTGACAGTTACTCGACCGTTACCGATAGTCAGCAATTGCTCAGAGAAATCTTCAGCAGATGCATCATTCAGCAATGCAACTCTCATGTTTGTTGTCAGCTGAAGTTTCTTTATATAGCGCCATAGATTCGATGCTTTGAGGCAAGCATTTATTTCGTCGGCAGCCGTTGATCTTTGAATTACTGGCAGTGTTTTTCGGAAATCGCCAGACAGTTAAATCAATGCGCCTCCAAAACATCTCGAGTCATTACGTAGATCTTTCAATGTTCGGTTAAGTGCTTCTAATGCACGTTTATGCGCCATTGTGCCTTCGTCCCAGATGATGATTTTCGATGATGATAAAACTTTGGCCATTGCGGAGTATTTTGCAATATAACATGTTGGTTCTTTAATAGTTTGAAGATTTAACCGCTATTTTAATGCTGAATGAGCCGTACGGCATTATTCTAACAATGTGGCTGCTATTCCAAAAGAAGCATTTGCAACCGCAATGTTGGATCTGTTGGAATGTCTTACCAGATCAAGGAAGTATGAACCACCATTTCCATTTTCAATTGCCTTCATTAATGTATCATAAACCTTTGTTAAAAAAATCACCCCCAGGTGATAATGCTGAATGAGCCGTACGGCATTATTCTAACAATGTGGCTGCTATTCCAGAAAAAGCATTTGCAACCGCAATGTTGAATCTGTTGGAATGTCTTACCAGATCAAGGAAGTATGAACCACCATTTCCATTATCAATTGCCTTCATTAATGTATCATAAACTTTTGTTAAAAAAAAAATCACCTATCAAACACAGTAAGAGTTTTTAAAATCGGATACCACTTTTTGCTTTCACCTAATAAACAGCTACATCTTGTAAAACATAATTAGCCTTCAAGCCACCCGCAAACTTTAACATTTCAAAACAAAGAAAACTTTTTAATTTGGATGTGTGGTTTCTGAGTTTAGTCTGAGCAAACAAACTTATTCAATGGCCCGGCTGCGGTGTGCCTTTCTTTACCTTGTGGCCAGACTTCATGATCGTCTTTGGCCAAACTTAACAGAAACACAAATATTTCCTGAAAGCTTGAGGTCAATTGTTATAATGAGTTTTGTGACCTTTTTCAATTGGATCGGCGGTTTCGGAGTCCTTAAAATATTTACAAACAAACAAAAAATACATTCATTTTTATATACATACATGCATACATACATAATATATCCTCTTAACTAAACTATAAAGTTTCAAAAAATGTTAAATACTTTGGTAGGGTTTTGAACTGGGAATTAAATGTTAATGTTAGAAAGTCTCCATTGACCCGAGCCCCAACGTCATTCTGTAATGTACATATATTATGCAATAGTTAGGAGTGCACGTGTAACAACATATGGATGCTTCTCACAATAAAAAGCTGCTGCCCATTGATGTCTACATGAATGAAACGGCAGCGAAAAATACCCCAAGAACAAGTCAATCTCTCTATTGGTGGAATTTTTTAGGGATACACTAACAAATATTACGAAACTACATACACATACACATATACAATACATACACATACATCATACACATACACTTTCCATAACAATTGTAAACTTCAAGAGCACCTACATATATATGTATCTTTAAAACTTTGTTTATGTTTTTGACTTCAAAACAAAAAACAAAAAAAATATTAATATAAAATCCTTAGTCCTGACTGATTGATATTTCAAATAAATGATTTCTTCAGTTTCGCTAAGTTAAATGTTGGTGTATTTTTTATTTTATTTTTTCGTCAATTTTCTAATGTTTTTAATAGCTTATAACATATTCGGGACGGAGACTAATACAACAAATCAAAAAACATGAAAATTGGTCCAACCGTTCTCGAGTTATAAGTATTCGAACAAACCCGACTTTGTTTTATATAAATAGATAGAAGATTGGTCACATGTGCAGTTTACGAACAAATCTTGTGAAAAGAAAAAGAAACCACCCTGTAAGCAAGAAAAAAAGAAAACTGCTTAATAATTATACACACATTACGAGTATTTGCTTTTGTATTTTATTAACAGATGCAAGGATCCATACAACTGAGATTTAATATATCGACTTATTGAATTAATTGACAGTTTGATAAGTGAAGCCACGATTACTTTTAGTTTACCATACAAATTATAGGAAGGGGCAGCAGACCAAACCCCTCTAAATTTCATCTTTTAATTGAATTTGTCTGTTACGGATCAAGTAAAATCGATATTCTGCATCCATTCTTAATACGCCATTGTTATTGTTCTCATATGATTGGTTGGATCACACTTTAATTTATGAGTTACACTCTATAAATACAAATTTAAACCGATGAAATGATTGTAAATAAAGGAATGTGTATTATAATAAATCAACGTTCATTGGATATAGCCACATGAAAAAACGAATTTAAAATATGAATTCAATGCCAATTTTTAAATAAAATCTAAGTTTTGTTTACAATTTCAATGGATTAGTTAAAGAAATACAAGACAGAATATAAATAAATAAAAAAAAAAATATATATATATTTACGACTTATCACGAACAGCATCGGTTTTATATCGGACGGACACAATAAAAAAATATTTGTATTTATGTTTCTGCGTTTAGTATTTGCATTTAATGTTTACCATGAACGCCTCGTATTCTACATATTATATGCAATTTTTGTAAATGTTTCTGCCTTCCATGTCAATCCATGGGGAAATTGTGATGTACTGCACTGCATGATTTGATGCATTGCCTCTTCTGTAGCTCGCTAACTCCAAAGTACATAACCGTGCATCTACTATATATTTTGGTTTCATCCATCTATCGATTTATTTTCCAGATGATTGAATAGACACACAAACTATAATTTCAATACAAAGCTTGGCAGTTTACATGATACGACCAGAGGCACAGGCGAGGCGGAGTTGATATTACAGAAATTGGTTTATGAAGATTTAGTTGAAAACCATTCCCCAGGCCTACAATATACATCGACTTACTCTGCTTAACAAGGCGTTCACATGGAAGTCCCAAAAGGTTATGGAACAATACTCTGCAGTCTACACGATGATGTTGATTAAGATTTCCTATAAGTGCAGTAAATTATACGAGTATATCGTTATTGTTTCCAATTATTTGAAAAGGCGTTAGTGTTCACACGCAGAAAATTAAGGCGAAATATATTTCTTAATGCGGGTCAGGATAGGGGAGACAATATTGGTTGTAGTTATTTTATAAGTTTAATTGATTTTGATTAATATTTGGTTCTCATAAATGTTAATGATTATAAAAACAAATCCCGTCTTTATTTGGTCTATAGGGTTTCAGGCGTACTAAAAAACCAGATTTTTAATTACGATGATGGAGAGCCAAAAAATAACGGAAATTAGGTCTTCAAGATTTTATTAAACAGGATATAACTTGGCAAAGATATTTACGAAATACACCATCAAACAAAACACAGAAGATAAAATGAGACAAACATAGAAACAAAATTAGACAAATAAAACAGAAATAAATTTTAATGTTTTAAAATTAGTTTTTCTGTTTAAAAAACATTCTAAAAAATTTAATAAATCATTTTAATGCAATGCTTCCAATTATGACTTAGCTTTAATTTAAAATTTTTAAAATGTTCGATCTTTGGATCAAATATGTTTTCACTATGATCTTAAAATGATTAAAAATATTTTCTTGGTTAAATAATTTGTTGTTGTAAATACACTACACACACATTTTCGTCTCAGAATCAAGAGCTACACATACAATGTATGTATATGTAGTCACATAACTGGGTACTGGTATGACTTGTTTTGTTTACTTATAATAATTATCATTTTTCTATTATAAGGTTTATTATTCCAAAACATAAGCCGTGTTAACATATTAACCTAAACAAAATATGGAGAATATATTTTTTTCTACCCTTAGTCATATAGTATTTCAATATTTAGTTTTCCGTCAACAAGAGGATGTTTGTTTAGCACACATCCTGTGATATTACATCTACCGAATGTTGGCGCGTTTGAGTGTTATAGTATAAATTCATGTCTTTTATTTGAAACTGTCTTATTTTTGTTGGAAAAATAATATAAAGCAATGTCTGGCGACTACGAGCAAATTTAATAAAAAAATTATGTTGCCCACAAAAATAAAGCATTGCAATATAATAAGTCAACGACTGGGATGCATATGCTTGTTCCGTGGGTGTGATAGCTGTAAATAACTATTTTAGAAAAACCACCACTAAAAATTGCATTGAATTAGTCTCACTTAAAAGTAAGAAGGTACAAAAGAAAAAAAAATAAAATGCACGACTGGGTCGCACGAACTTGCTCTTATGATAAGCAATTGCTTAGTGGCTGCATATATGGATTTAAAAAAAAATTTAAATAATTTCGAAAATTCTTTTATTTTTTAAATTAGTTTAAGAGTTTTCTCGAAAAAACAAAGTATACAATAAAATTTCAAAGCTATACGTAAATCTAGGAAAAAAAAAATATTGAAATTCGTTCGACCAGTTTTTTTTTAAAAAGGTTATTTTTGAAAAACTTTTCCAAAAAATATTTTGAAATTTTTTTGGGTATGCAAATATATGGCAACTTGTAGTTTACATTTGAAAAAATAATTTAAAAAAAATCAATATACCCGTTTCCAACATATTTCGAAAACCAAAAATTTTTTTGAAAAAATTATAAAAAATCAAAAAAAAAAGTTTTTGAAAAATTTGAAATGCCATATTAATAAAATTATAAATGACTTCCTGTGTCCAAAATTTTATTGAAATCGAATGTATAGTTTACGAGAAAATTTGATTTGAAAATACTGGTTCTATGAGAGGTACCGTTATAAGACAAATTTTGAAAAATATTTTTTAACCAAAAGATAGATTGTCTTACAAAAATAGCATCCTGAAAGTTTTATCAAAATCGTTAGAGCCGTTTTTGAGAAAATCAATTTTTTTCTTCACGATTGTATGGCAGGTGCCGTTATTTTTGGGCCTAGAGCAAAAATAAAAAATACGTTCCGAGGGACGGCCAAATAAATCCTAGATACCAAATTTGAAGCAAATCGGCCCATCCGTTCAGGCTCTAGAAGCGCGAACAGACAGACAGACAGACAGACAGACAGACAGACAGACAGACAGACGGACGGAATTCCCAGACCCACTTTTTTCGACTTCTCCATCATCGTAATGTCATGTGTGATTGTTATCTCGAAATTTTTTTTCTGCACGAATCCATAACTTGCCTTATAGTACCTATAATCGCAAGTAAAAATGTTTCTCAATTAAAGAGGAATTTTTTGTGAGCATCTTAAATTTTTGTGCATCTTATGAAAATGTATAAGTACTTTTCTACTTTTCATATATTCGTTAAACCATATTTCGGATCGCTAAATTTGTACAAAGGACAATCAATATTGTTAGAGCCATTAACCTAAGAGTGAGCCAACTAAAACCAAAAATTGGTGTACAAAATCTCCGAAGCATTGTTCATAAGAAGTTTGAGGAATATCCATTTATTTCATGGATATTGCGTTCAAATCAATCCTTTTTAAGCAATTTTGGCCAAAAAACAACATGACTCAATGCAAATCTTCTGATTTCGAAATCAAGTCTTGGTTAAACCTCAATCTTTCACATCAAACCAATACGTTGCAACTAAGAACCTTAACAACAATTATTATAATTATATAAGAATATCCTCATAGGACAGAGTTGTTAAGTTAATTAATTTTGCATCGAAAAAGACTGAATAGCTATGCAAAGAATTAACGTTGGCGTACGCAAAGATACCGAAATCCAACAATAATATTTTCAACACCTTATACTCGTATTTTGTACTAGTATTAGATTTTAGATTTATTGTTAGGGAGAGCTTATACAGCTCAGGCACTGTGGTATCTCGATGATGCCTATTGTGCCAATCCGTGTGAGATTCTAGAGGACCTCTGATACACGGACCAATAAGATACAGACCACCAACTCACTGTATGGTCTCTCTTTTTGCCTACAAGCTGAAAATCAGTTGATATGCCATTTATTTTGAGAGTGTGACGCTCTCACTTCCTTTTCGAACCCATTTAGCAAACACACCAACAAAATAAATGGCATACGCAGGGATGGTTGCCATCTCAAAATGCACAGACAGAGATGTACAGTGTACACGTATTCACAGACAGGAAAAAATATTTCGAGGGTGTCGTGTTTCAGGCAAGAGGAGTACGAGTTGGCGGTCTGTATTGGTCTGTGCTCTGATGACAAGAACTTTAAGATAATCTGTGTGTGCAAGGTTTTGAGTTTTTCCAAGGGAACGATCTCATCACAAAGTGTCCGCTTTCTGAGGCGGAGGAGTGCTGGGCATTCAGTGAGGATGTGCAAAGAAGTTTCTTTCCTTTCGCTGCAGAGTCGGCAAAGGGGGTCTGTTGCTAGTCTCATGTTGTGAAGGTGTTTTTTCAGAGAACAGTGTCCTGTTATAATAGACCGAGAGCCAATGACATAATGAATCAAGTCATTTATATAATGTTGTAAGGCATATCAATAGAAAGCGTTAGGGGAGTTAGACAAGAAAAAGTTTGTCTGGCAGTTTTTTGGTGTGACGAACATGGGGTAAATTCGACACAAAAGTGTGACAAAAATGAGTTAAGTCAAGTCACATATATAATGTTGTAACTCATTTCAATATAAAGCTTTTGATTAGTTAGACAAAAAAAAGTTTGTCTGGCAGCATTTTGGTGTGACGAACATGGGGTAAATTCGACACAAAGTATGACAAAATTTCAAAAATTAACTTATTTGGGTACTTTTGTAACAGAACAAATAGGTTGTGTTAAAACAAGAACAAAATTCTAAGAGAAGGGGGGCTATTCCCCTCCGTTTAAACGGGAGGGGCAATTTTCTGGAAAAATGACTTATATTCGAAAAAAAAATATTTAAAAATAACCGCACCTCCTATAATGCCATAATATACGTTTTTGTAAAGCCAAAAATCTTTTCTTTAATTGTATTTTCAAATAAACTTATTCTAGTACATCGTTTTAGAAAAATTAATTTTCAAACTCAAAACTTTGAAAAACAAAAATTTCAAACAATTTTTTTTCAAAATTATACGTAATTAAATATTAATTTTTTTTCAAAATTTTATGCTCTTATTCTTGTTCTGTTCTTAGTAAGACACTGAAAACCGCATGGCTCTAAGGCTCAGTGTTGGCAAGTAAGTTACACGAAGTAAGTTACTCGTTTAGTTACGCGTAACTAATATGAATTAGTTACGCCCAATATTTGGCGTAACTAATGTAACTAATGTAACTAAATGTAACTAACTGTAACTAAATAAAACTAACTCTAACTTAAAAATAAAAATAAAAAAAAATCACATTTCATCCTGAATCCCAATCGACTATTGACAAAATTCTTTTATAAGCAAGTTCAACGGCAACCTGGCAAGGAATACATATTGAAATTACTAGGTTCCTGATGAAAAGGAAATGTAATAAAATATTATATTCTTGGAGCATACAATAAATTTTTATTAACATTTGAAAATTTCCCTTCTTTCTTGAGACTCCTGGACATTTCTTTGTTTATTGTGATTTATTTTTGTATGGTAAATTCAGATTTAATCTCAGATTTGGTCTCGAATTTCAGATTTAGCTCGCCCAAAGGAAATCAAACGAGATCTATTTTGTTTTATTATTTTGAAATTTTTTTTTGCAGAAATATAGTAATTTAAAAATGTATTCCTTGCTAGGTTGGCGTTGCCACAGCTGGCAGCTGGCCCAGCTTTGCCCTAAAACAGTGTAGTCAATCGTCATTCGATCGGGTTTGTGGACGGAACTTCTAAATTTCAATTTAACATAAAATGTGAGTTTTTTTATTTGAAAAATTCTATTAGTTATAATTAGTTACATTTAGTTACAATAAGTTACATTAGTTACATTAGTTACATAAGTTACATAAGTTACGTGTAACTAATTAAAATTTCAAAGTTACGCGTAACTATCCAACACTGAAGGCTCTTTGTTGCTAAGCTATTCAAAAATAACCGAACTTAAAATGATCACCTATGCAATCCGTGTGATGATTGTTAGGCTAGATTTTCTTGTTATTGTGAAGTAGTAGGTTCGGTTATTTTTAAATAGCTTAGCAACAAAAAGTCCTAGAGCCATACGGTTTTCAGTGTTTTACTAAAAACTAATAAGAGCATACAATTTTGAAAAAAAAATTAATATTTAATTACGTATAATTTTGAAAAAAAATTGTTTGAAATTTTTGTTTTTCAAAGTTTTGAGTTTGAAAATTAATTTTTCTAAAACGATGTACTAGAATAACTTTATTTGAAAATACAATTAAAGAAAAGATTTTTGGCTTTACAAAAACGTATATTATGGCATTATAGGAGGTGCGGTTATTTTTAAATATTTTTTTTTCGAATATAAGTCATTTTTCCAGAAAATTGCCCCTCCCGTTTAAACGGAGGGGAAAAGCCCCCTCTTCTCTTAGAATTTTGTTCTTGTTTTAACACAACCTATTTGTTCTGTTACAAAAGTACCCAAATAAGTTAATTTTTGAAATTTTGTCATACTTTGTGTCGAATTTACCCCATGTTCGTCACACCAAAATGCTGCCAGACAAACTTTTTTAATTCTAACGCCCCCAACTCTTTCTATTGATATGCCTTTCAACATTATATAAATGACTTGATTCATTATGTCGTTGGCTCTTAGACTATAATGGCAGTCACTGTTTTGAGAGTTTTTCTATCTAGGTTGAGTAAGAATTTTGTAGTTTTGTTTGAATATTCTGGTATAAATTCTTTTGAGCAGATTTGACCAGGAGTTGTTTGCCAAGCTGCATTGGATTCCATGAGTAGGATGTTCTTGGCAGTCTTTTTGAAGTAGTTTTTATTTACTCCGCAGAAAGGTTCAGGGCCGACGAATGGCAGACAGGCGCCCTCTTTGGCTACGGTGTCGGCCCTTTCATTACCATCGTACCCCTTATGTGCCGGGATCCATAATGAAGAATCATGAAGTTGTTCCTCGCAAGTTCAGTGAGTGTTAAGACAGTCTCTTGGACTTGTTTGCACCTTATGACAGGTGAAGCCAGAGCTTCTAAGGCAGCGGTTGTCTGAAAAGATGAATATTGTTTTATTTTAGGCGTTCAAATGACATTTTATCCTGGCGCATTCGTTAATAGCGAATACCTCGTTACATACGTCTCACCAAGTCTGAATTGATTCGCAAATGAAGTTTTCAATTTATGGAGAGCTAAAATCGTTTAACACTAGATATATCCATTCTTTTCAATTTTAGCCAAAAACTATGAATGCTGTTTTCTTAAATGTAGGTACTTTTAATACTTACGCAGGTGCATAGTTCAATCAGTATCGTTATACACGTTTTTGAGCAAATAAGAAAAAAAGCCGTTGCTTTATTATGGTGTTTGAAAAAGCTGGCTGAGCTTGGTTTTCGTTATGACCATTAAAGCCAAAAACGAAAAACGAGAAAAAAAAAATAAAGGGCAGGACTGGGTCGCACGAACTTGCTCTTATGTGTGACAGTGCTCTTGGTACTTCAGATTTAAAACAAATATTTTTTCCGAAATTCTTTAATAAATATACTTAAACTAATTTGAGCTGGAAAAAGTAGCCCATTTTATTTCTTCAATAAATTTCAATTCATGAGAATAAAATTATAAAATCCTTTGCAGTGGTTTTTGAGAATTTTTTTTTTTTCAAAAATATTTTAAGTAGGACAATTCAGAGGTTTTCAGCAAATACATATAATTATCTATTCTTTTCGAAGCGCAATTCATTTTGAATATCTTAAGAAAACCTGCCAAGTAAAACAATAAAATTTTAATCAGTAGCTATGTATTAAATAACAAATTGCTTTCATAACCAAGATTTGATTCCATATTGCTGCACTTAAAATATTTAATAATAATTATACTGATTCTTAGAAACTTGGCGTACTTTTAGATCTCATTACTTTGTGTACAGTGTTTTGGTACATATTAGAACTTGGCTTTTTTTACATTTATGTTTTTGGTGTGATTTCATTAGGTCCTTTTTGCAAAGTTTTTTTTAAATACAATTTACGGTTATTAAATTAAAAATGGAGGTGCCAGCCACGTTTTTGTGTTAGAAAATCTTATATTTTTAGTTTTTTTCCTTGTATTCATTTTAAAGTCTAAGTAGTTCTGTGACTAGAGACATAAAAGAGTTCATTTTTGATTCGCAGTATTCTTTCTGGGACATAAAATTTTATTAGATTTAATAAATCTATACAATTTATTTGGCTAGATAGAATATCTTTTATAAAAATTATACTTTGAGCATTTCTTTTTACTTCAAGCGTATTCATACTTATCAGGGCGCATCTTGAAAGATAATTTGTCATATTACCTGACCAATTCAAGTTGCGAAGTGCAAATCTCGTAAATCTTTTTTGAATTGGCTCTATTCTTAGTATTCCATTAGCGTAAAATGGGCACCAGATTATAGAACAATATTCAAGATAGGGTAATACCAATGAGTTAAACAACGTTTTAAGTGTATAAACATCTTTAAAATCAACTGAATTACGTTTTAAAAATCCAAGCAACGAATTTCCTTTTGAAACTATAAAATCAATATGGACACGAAAGTCCAATTTAGAGTCAACGAGAACACCGAGGTCTTTTACCGTATCGACTCTTGAAAGAACATCGTTGCCGAATTTGAAAGCGAAGTTAAAAGCATTAAGTGATCTAGTTGCACTGAAAACTTTACATTTAAAGAAGTTTAATTCGAGATGATTATAATTGCACCATTCAAGAAGCAAGTCAATATCCGTCTGAAGTCGGTGGCAGTCAACAATCGAATTGATTGCATAAAAAATTTTAACATCATCAGCAAACATAAGGCAGGATGTATTTTTTAAAAGGCAAATCATTTATGAAGAGAATGAAGAGCAATGGGCCCAGATGGCTTCCTTGGGGAAGGCCTGAATCCACGTCAATTGGACTCGAATGATACCCACTTATTTCGACAATTTGCTTCCTGTTGGTAAGATAAGATTTTAACCAAATGAGAAAAAAGTTATTACAACCCATCCTCTTAAGTTTTTGTAAAAACAAATCATGATGAACTCGGTGGAATGCTTTAATAAAGTCTGTGTAAAGGACAACTACTTGATTGCCTTTCTCTATCTGGTTTAAGCAATAATTTGTGAAAATACAAAGATTTGTGGCTGTTGATCGACCCTTTACAAATCCATGTTGAGCAGGAGACAAAAACTCTTGTACAGAAAAATATAACTTTTCTGTAACTACTTTTTCTAAAAGCTTTGGTATAGCCGAGAGATTTGAAATGGGCTTATAATTTTTTATTAATTGCTTGGAACCACTCTTAAAGATCGGATTAATAAATGAAATTTTCCATTCTTCCATAAACTCACCTGTAGAAAGAGATTTGTAAAAAATAAGTGTTAGAGAGGGCAAGACTAATTGTGGAAGAGCATCTAGACAAAAGAAGAGGTGGTATTTTGTCATAGCCTGCTTTTTTTGAAACATCAATATCGCACAAGGCATCTAAAACTTCTTTCACAGATAATTGAGGAGGAACGAAATCGATCTGATGATCAATATTTGGACACCAAGTTTCAACATTTTGAATGAAATCGATATTATAAGATGACTTAAAAAAAAAGTGAGAAGAGTTGACAAGATGATTTGATATCGTTAGAATGATCGTTAAAATATTCCATCGACTGAGGAAAAGAGGAGGTTCGATTACGCTTCGAGTTTATAAAAATCCAGAACGATTTACTTTTTTTTTCATATTTGATTCAATAGTGCTTATATATTGCTGGTATATAAATCGGTTGAGAAAATCAAATTCTCTCCTGAATTGAAGGAACCGATTTCGATCTCCGATGAGGCCTGTTAATGAAACGCTGAAATGCTTTATTTTTAACGTTTTCTAAATTTTTTAATCTTATATTATGCCATGGTAACTTAAAATGGTTTTTCTTTCTGAGGGTAGGTACAAAAAGTTCTATACCCTCAAAAAGAATACTTTTAAAATGTGTGTACATTTGAAATATATTTTCCCAATCAAAAGTTCTATAAAAAGGCAATGAAGTCGACATTTATAAAGTTTAAGTTTCTTTCCACGTCTGGCGGAACATATGCATATTTATAGAAATCTAAGTTTACTTGTACTGCAATATGGTGCACGGAATTATTTTATAATAGAAAGTCTACAGCCTGTACATTATATATTAAATCATTATTTATAAATATAAGATCAAGAATTCTTCCTAAACTATTTTTTATATAATTTATCTGAAATAGATCAAGAGAAGATAGTGAATCGACAACCAAACTTTCATTTTCTCTATTTGCATTGAATGGAACTAAAATTTGTTCATCTTCCATAAAACACCAGTCGATTTCACCAAGGTTAAAATCGCCTAGCACACAGGAATACCGATTTGTGGTCAATTCACTAACTATAGAATTTATATTTTATATATGCATAGAATATGTTTCAATACTACTACGTGGTCTTATATAACTTACAATAAAGTAATAATCTTTTGAACACAGGCTAATACAAACACAAAGCTGCTCGACGAGGTCTAGGTCATTGATCAGGTTGCATTGTTTACTACTGAATTTTGATCTTACTGCTATCAGCACACCCCCTCCACGCTCCATATCTGTTGCAGGTGGCCTATCTCTTCTGTATACATGAAAAGAATTATCGAAGAGTTCAGATGAAAGAAAGTTTGTATTTAACCAGGTCTCAACAATGATGATGACGTCGTACTCATGAAGTGAAGATGATAAGAACGGCTGGTTTGTTTTTGTTCGTAGACCACCAGCATTCTGGAAGTACACAAGCAGTTGTGTCATTGATATTGATGGAGGTTCTATTTTATCTATACTGAGATCTCCTGGTGATGATTCTCTTAAAGAGGAGATTCGTTTTTTGAATTATGTATACATTTTTTGAACTGTACTCCAACAGGCAGCATCAAATTTGCATCCAGGAATGCCCAACTTAAAGTTTAAGAAGCGAAGTGATGATACTTCAGCCCCTTTTTTAATCAATTTAGAGCACTTTAATACAGTTTCCGGAAGACTCAATTTTTTAGCAGTGTATGAAATTATATTTTCTTCAGTTAAATCCTTTTGCAAACGGGAGATATGCAAGAAACGAAGGCGAGGAACTGTGAGTAAAGTGTCTGTTACTGATGAATCTGTACCAAATGATTTTTGAGATCGTTGACCACGACGATTTCTGTTTTGAACATGCCTCCAATCTTCCTGTCGAGACGACAATCCATTTTGCGGCAAGTTAATCGAATTTGGTGCAAGCTGAGTTGGTGAACTTCTTATAAGTAGAATGTTCATAGTAATTTGTCTATTCGAGTCTATGGCCTTAGCCGACGACGATGGTTCATTTTGTGGTGGAAAAAGGTCATGTGACTCCACTCCATTATGTGTAAATTGTGTTGGTAGATTTACTCGGAGTGGCAGAGTAATCTCCCCCGCAGATGACTCGCTCTCCTCCGAAGCCAACGCAGATGCCCTTTGTTGCAAAATTATGTCATGTGACACGATCGAATTCGGTTTAGTGTTTTTTATTTTTGTTGAAGATTTCTTTTCTGATGGAAACTGATTTATTGTTGAGCTTGGAATGCTGAAAAGATAAATCATAAAGAACAGATAGAACAGATCCACAGACCACAGTGCAATTTTTGCACTTCCATGACAGACTACGATCGGCATCAAGAGCCTTTGCACAATTCTCAGAGAGATTTACACAACTTTTGTGAAATTTTTGGCCAAAAAAGCCTTCACATTTAATGGAATTATCACGAAGAAGTTTATTTGAACAAATCTTACAAATTCGCGACATAATTGAAATAATTATAAATACAATTTAAGAGAAATTTATCAGTAGAACGACTTATCACTTTGACAGATGAGATAACTAAAGATTATACAAATATATGAAGTGCTCTTTCAATTTGATAATATTTCCGAATCAATGGGCGGATACCACACGTCCTGAATGAAAAATATAACATTTTCAATTTTTTTATTTGTAGGCAATTCAAACTCTACCGCCCTCTCAAATTTTTACAAGAGTAAGAAGTGCTCCATATATTTGAGCAATATTTTTTTTAGTGGGTGGCTGCCACGCCCTCTGAATGGAAAATCCTTAACTTTATAATTATTTATTTGTATGCAATACAAGGTTTACCACTATACCAAATTTCAAGATTCACGCCCCCTGAACAGAAAACATCAAATTTTAGGTTATTTCATTGGTATGCAACACAAGTTCTGCCATTCTGCCGAATTTCAAGTTTCTACGATAATCAGAAATTTTTTGAAAATGGGCGGATACCACGCCCCCTGAATGAAAAATATAACATTTTCAATTTTTTTATTTGTAGGCAATACAAACTCTACCGCCCTCTCAAATTTATACAAAAGTTAGAAGTGCTCCATACATTTGAGAAATATTTTTTTAGTGGGTGGCTGCAACGCCCTCTGAATGGAAAATCCTAAACTTTATAATTATTTCTTTGTATGCACCACAAGGCTTACCAGTTACCACTATACCAAATTTCAAAATTCTAAAATGAAAAGAAGTGCTCCATAAATTTGATACCATTTTCGACTAAATGGGTGAGTACCACGCCCCCTGAACAGAAAACATCAAACTTTAGATTATTTCATTGGTATGCAACACAAGTTCTGCCATTCTGCTGAATTTCAAGTTTCTACGATAATCACGCCCCCTGAATGAAAATCTCAAATTTTCGACTTTATCCTTTGTATGTATCGCAAGGTTAATTCTTGTAATTAAGGGTTTAGAGCCAAAGTTGCTAGAACTTGGCTGGACAACTACCGTGTTCCTTGATTCCAACCAAAAACACAATCCAATAAGTTTTATCAAAAGCGTAGGAGCGGTTTTTGAGAAAAAATGATTCTCCATTAAAATCGTATGCCAGGTACTCTTATAGTGTTAGAGCTAGAATGCTGTTTCCTAAAATACCTCTGTAAAACATCATAATAATACTGTGTACCAAGTTCGAAGCAAATCGGTCCAACTGTTTAGGATGTAGGCAACTAACTATACAGACATACAGACAGACTGAGAGAATCGTCCGACCCATTTTTTTCGACTTCCTTATCATCGTTATGTTATGTTTGATTGCTAGAATTTTTTTGTCTTCGAGTGCATAACCTAATCTTTATAAATGATTTCTTGTCTAAAACTTTTAATTAACTTCATTGTTTTGATGCCGATATTGCCCTCAGCTTTTTATAATGTTTCCAGATTCACAGCCCTGTTCTTCTTCTTATCGCTACTTCCATAAACAGTGCTCCAGCAAAATAGCCAAATGCATTCCTCCTCTTTAACAATTCAACCCCCAAATTTACACTTGAGGGGAGCTTCTTTCCTTAGCCGCACAGCGAGAATGTGGAATGCTTCACCCGGCTCTGTCTTGCCCTCCCATTTTAATATTCAGAGCTTTAAGACCAATGTGCATCGATATCTCCTATTGAATCCTTCCCTTATTTACTTGTGATTATAGGTACTATATAAGGAAAGTTATGCATACCGCGAAAAAAATTGCTTTGAGATAACAATAAAATATTATTATATTATATAATAATAGTATAGATATTATAGTCCGGTCAAAATATAGACATTTCGGTTTGCAAAAATTCGCATAAAGCTGAAAATAGGTACAGACGTTGGTAACACCATTTCAAATAAACTAAGCAACATCCCCATCGATCCGACTGGTGCGTTAGAAGTTATTCATGGTCAAAAGGTCAAATAAACGGTTTTTACAATTCTTCTGCTAAACGGTAGGTTTTATCATAAAAATACATGAGACAAAGTTATAGACCATGAAATTATCTACAAAAGTTGTTAATGTCATTTTTTTGTAAGAATAACCATTCCGGAGATATCGTGATTCTTAAACTTGAAGGAGTCACGTTCTTCATGATATGCACATATATGCCACATGCATAAATTTAGTCCAGTCGACAGGTTGGAAAAAGTGGGTGGAAGGTGGAAAAAGGTCGGAAGCTAATGAAACTATCAGATACTATTCAAGGATAGTTAATAAATATTTTA
Source organism: Platycheirus albimanus (assembly GCA_916050605.2). NCBI lineage: Eukaryota > Metazoa > Arthropoda > Insecta > Diptera > Syrphidae > Platycheirus > Platycheirus albimanus. The sequence goes on from OU696698.1 coordinate 62,374,248, forward strand.
CAAAGTCTTGGACCTCGAGGGCCCTATGGAAAAAGAGGTGGGCGAGGAGGAAGGGGTAACTGCGAAATTTTCGGCCTTGCAACGGTGTTTACTCAGTAACTTTTTTTTCCTTACGTTCTATAGCAAAAGCATTTCCATTTTATAAGAGAACGTTAAATTTCCTACAATTTGTTCGTACCAAAATTGTTGTATGTTTATTCTTTACCGAGATAAAGCTCTTCGAAAAACAGGTAATTTTTCAGAATTGGCTATTCCAAAAAATTCAGCTTATTCCTTCAAATAGACGACAACTAGTGCGAGGTTTTTGTATAAAGATTTTCCTACTACTATTTGTGCTGTTTAATAGTTTCTCAAAAATGTCGTATGAAAATCTCATAATACAAAAACCTCGCACTAGTTTTCGTCTATTAGAAGAAATAAGCTGAATTTTTTGGAATTTTTTTTAGCAAATTCTGAAAAATTACCTGAATTTCAAAGAGCTATATAACGGTAAAGAATAAACATACAACAATCTTGGTTCCCACAAAATTGTAGGAAATTTGACGTTCTACTATAAAATGGAAATGTTTTTGCTATAAAACGTAAGGAAAAAAAGTTACTGAGAAAAAACCGTTGCAAAGTCAAACATTTTGCAGTTACCCCTTCGCCCTCGCCCACCTATGGCCCTCGAGGTCCAAAACATCATAAAATATTTACTAACTATCCTTGAACAATATCTGATAGTTTCATTAGCTTCCGACCTTTTTCCACCTTCCACCCACTTTTCCAACCTGTCGACTGGACTAAATTTATGCATGTGGCATATTATGTGCATATCATAAGGAACGTGACTCCTTCAAGTTTTAAAATCACGATATCTCCGAAATGGTTATTCTTACAAAAAAATGATGTTAAGATGTTTTGAGTTTTGTAGATAATTTTATGGTCTACAACTTTGTCTCACGTATTTTTAAGATAAAACCTACCGTTTACCAGAAAAATTTTAAAAACCGTTTATTTGACCTTTTGACCTTGAATAACTTCTAACGCACCAGTCGGATCGATGGGGATGTTGCTTAATTTATTTGAAATAGTGTTCCCAACGTCTGTACCAATTTTCAGCTTTATGCGAATTTTTGCAAACCTAGCACTATTTTTTTGTCTATTTTGACCGGACTATTACGCTGATATCGAAGACGAAAAAAGTTAGTCTAAGGATTCGGTCTGTGATGTCTGTCGGTCTGTATGTATGTTAAGATATCCACAGCCTTAATGGGTGGGCCAAATTCCTTCAAATTAAAATTCTGTCAAACGCAGATTATGTTTGCTATAGACTAGATAGGGAAGCGAGTAGGGGAGATGGTAGTGCAGTTTTAATTAAGAGAACTATCCAACATAAGTTAATTCCTCTTGTAAGAACAAAAGTTATCAAAAATCTTGGAATTGAGATTCCTTTTCAAATGGTTCATCCTTAAAAATATTTTTTGTTTATTTTGCTGGCCTCTCAGCATCGAATACAAAATAAAGTGCACGACTGGGTCGTACGAACTTGCTCTAATGTGTTAAAATGGTTTTGGGTGCTTGAGATTTTGGGAAAAAAGCATTGAAAAAATCATATGAAATTTTATAAATCACTTTAAAATCAATACCTTAAACGTTTTTTGGAGAAAATGAAGTAAGCCATCAGGTTTCTTTTACGTTTTTGAATTTTGACGAAAATTTTTTTCAAAATCGTTGGACCAGTTTTTTCAAAAAACAGTTTTTTTTGAAAAACTTTTCGAAAATATATTCCAAATTTTTTTTGAGTATGCCAACTTCTAGCACTTTGTAATTTTTATCAGAAAAATAAAATTAAAAAAATATAGATTAAACCGTTTTTGGAAAAAACTAAAATTAAAAAAAAATTTTGAAACTTTTGTTAAAAACTCAAAAAAACATTTTTTGGAAAATTTAAGAATTTATATTATTTCGTTTATAAAAGGGCTTCTACATTAAAAATTTCATCGAAATCCGTCAAGTGGCTTACGAGAAAATCGGATTTAAAAAAACCGGTCCTATGGGAGGTACCATTATAAGACTTTTCCTGAAAAATCTATTCCAACCAAAACATAAAGTTTGCACAGAAAACATCATTCAGAAAGTTTTATCAAAATCGTAGGAGCCGTTTTTAAGAAAATTTAATTTTTCACAAAAAATCGTATGGCAGGTACCGTTAGTTTTGGAGCTAGGATGCTAATTCCAAAAACCCCCCTGTAGGACGTCATAATAATACTATGTACCAAGTTTGAAGCAAATCGGTCCATCCGTTTAGGCTGTAGCTAACTATACAGACAGACAGACACACGGACAGACAGACAGACAGACAGACAGACAGAATTGTCGGACCCACTTTTTTCGACTTCTCTATCATCGTAATGTCATGCTTGATTGTTAGATTTTTTTTGTTTTTTTTTACGAATGCATAACTTGCCTTATAGTACCTATAATCGCAAATAAAAATTGATTTCAACAAGCGATCTAAGAAAACTGATAAGTACGAATGATATTTTTCTGATTAGTGGCGGATGTATTCGAGCGAACTATTGGGGAAATATTATTGACAATTTTAATTCAAGGCACTTTTTTGACATTTTGTTTCTTCTTGAACCAACGTATTACTCTGCAAACAATAGATCTGATCCTTCTACCCTCGATTCATTTTTAACCAACATGGCAGGGTTGTTTAATCAGCCAATGGTTATTAACGAATTAAGTTCTTTCAGTTTTTTCAATTAACAGTATCATGTATCAACAGCAACGTGAAATCCTGAGTTTTACAATCTGTTAATGCTATTACAATTACAACAAGTGCCGTCAATAGCGAAGCTGGGTTTATTTCAACTGAAGATATTAGATTGGTTATAAAAACATTACAAGCTCGGAAGTCTGTAGGCTTCGACAGCGTACGGAATTTATACTTGAAAAATCTTCCAAGGGCGGGTTTCAAATTCCTGCAGCTCCTGTTTTGACAGTTGTTGCATACAATTAGGCTACTATTTTCCAACAGAATGGAAAATTGCATAAATCATTCCGAAATTAAAACCAGGAAAGATCGCAAGTGCACCAGAAATCTATAGACCTATGTCTTTGTTGAGCTCTCTGTATAAATAATTTGAAAAAAAATAAAACAAAAACTGCTAGCACACATGGCTGCTTATAATAATTAACATTATTTCTCTTGAACAATTTGGTTTTGGAGCCTTTCACAGAACAGAACACCAAATTCATCGCATAACTGACCATGTTAAAGCAAATTTTGAGCTTGGTAAAAGCACTGGTAAGTTTTGCTTGACATAGAAAAGGCTTTTGATTCTGTTTGGCACAATCTACTTTTGCATAAGCTTTTGATCCTTAGCATTTCCATTTATGTTATAAAGATCATTCAATCCTTTTTGTCTAGAAAATTCATAGTATCCGCTAAAACCTTTTTGTCTGAAATCCCTGTTTGACCAGCCCAAGGATCTGCCCTTGACCAAATCCTTTATATTATTTTGACGTTAGATTTTTCGCAAAAAAGCTATTCGCTGATGATACAAGTATCTTTTATTTCAATGACTGGAAGATTGAAATTAACGCCTGCAAGACTCAAGGAAAATTTTTTTTACTTGTGAAAGAAAATCTTGTTTCTTGCCAAGCGACTCTCTTCATATTGACGGTATAAAGGCTAATTGGAAAAGCAACATTAATATTTGCTCTGCACATACAAGCTATTAAAAAAGTAAATACTACCATCAAAATTCTTTATCCATTTATTAACCGAAAATCCAAGTTAAATAAAGAAAATAATCTTTTAATTTACAAAGCGGTTACGTTGTATGGTTCTTCTGAGTGGGGTAAATGTGCAAAAAGCCATATAACTACGAAGGCTGCAGGTATCACAGAATAAACTTTTGAAAATGATGCTGAGGCTTCCTCAGCATTTTTCAACAGTCTAATTGCATCTTGGTAATATTGAATCTCTATTTCGTGTCGAATTTCAAAACTAAAAGATATATAAAGGGTGTTTTTTTAGACATGTGGTTTTCAATCTGGCAATACTTTTTTAGGAGTTGGTCTTTTTGATAGCTGTCAGTCACTTGATTTATGCTCAGTTTGGTTTGCCATAGCATAATGAATAGACTTACTTCTGAACAACGTTTGCAAATCGTGCGAATTTATTACCAAAGTAAAGGTTCGGTTCGCGCGACACATCGCGCGCTGCGTCCATTTTTTACTTCCGATTATAGGTACTATAAGGCAAGTTATGCATTCATAATTTTTTTCTTTTTTTTTGACAATCAAACATAACATTACGATGATAGAGAAGCCTAAAAAAGTGGGTCCGACAATTCTGTCTGTCTGTCCGTATGTCTGTCTGTCTGTATAGTTACCTACAGCCTAAACGGCTGGGCCAATTTGCTTTAAACTTGGTACATACACATAGTATTGTTATGACCTTCTTCAGAAGGATTTTTGGAATTACCATTCTAGCTTCAAAACTAACGGCACCTGCCATACGATTTTTAGTGAAAAATTGATTTTTCTCAAAAATGGCTCCTACGATTTCGATAAAACTTTTTGAATAGTGTTTTCTGTGTAAACTTTATGTTTTGGTTTTAATAGATTTTTCAGGAAAAGTCTTAAAACGGTACCTCCCATGGGAACGGTTTTTTGAAGTCCGATTTTCTCGTAAGCCACTTGACGAATATCGATGAAATTCTTAACGTAGAAGCCCTTTCATAAACAAAATAATAAAAGTTCTTAAATTTTTCGAAAAAGTGTTTTTTTGAGTTTTTTAAAAAAGTTTGGAATTTTTTTATTATGTTTGTTTTTTTTTCAAAAACGGTTTAATCTATTTTTTTTAAATTTTATTTTTTGATAAAAACTACAAAGTTCTAAAAATTGGCATTTAAAAAAAAAATTTGTAATATAAAATATGTAATATGTAGTTTAAAAAAAAACAGTTTTTTGAAAAAAATTGGTCGATTTTGAAAAAAAAATTTCTTAAAATTCTAAACAGTAAACAAAATCAGATGGCTTACTTTATTTTTTCCAAAAAACGTTCTTACTAGTGATTTTTAAGTGATGAATAAAACTTACGAGTATACATTATTTCCGTCCTTTTTTCCCAAAATCTCAAGCCATAAGACCACTGTCACACATTAAAGCAAGTTTGTCCGACCCAGTCGTGCACTTTATTTAATTTAGCGATGAAACTCACCTTTGGTTGAATGGATACGTCAATCTCAATAAACAAAACTGCCGTATTTGGAGTGATGATACAGTCCTCAAGTGTATGTTGAGACACCGTTACATATAGTCAAAAAGTCACTTAAAGGTAGTTCCACACTATCCCACAGTGTAATGCGACATGTCAAAAATGTGTGATGAAACAGGTGTATAACAGTGTGGAAACAGAATATGACAGCGCAGATCTCATACGATTTGACACGTGTTTAGATCTGAAATATTTTTTTAGGAATGAATGTAAACCATCACACATTCCTTCACACTTTTTGTTTGACATGTCGTACTACACTGTATGATAGTGTGGAACTGCCTTAAGTAATAATAGCAAAGAAATCCTTTATTGACCACAATTTTTTTTTTTTTTTTTTTGTGGTCAATAAAGGATTTCTTTGCTATTATTACTTAATATAAAGTCCACAAATTGGTTTCACATCTTTTAATTATTAAATTTAAAAGTTATTTCATTGGTCTATAATTCGTCAAAAATGAAGCCGGCCATAAGGTTACATGCAATGGGGAACGCTATAGAGCCATGATAAATGACCTTTTCTTGCCTAAATTGGGGGATGTTGATGTGGACCTTTGGTTCCAACAAGACGGCGGTACAAGCCACGCATAAAGAAACTTGTTTCTAACAAAAAAATAACCTTGTTTTGTTTTTGAAAATTAAACTCTTTTTCAAAGTGAAGGTCTTCTGATTGAAATTTATTCAATACGTTGTTTTTGCGTATATACCCAACCCATATCTACATACATACACACATGGTATTGCATTCGCTTACCTTGTAAATGCTCCTAAAGGGCATGTTAAAGGGAGTTTAAATTTGAAACTTCCAGTACTAGTAAACTCGTTAGGAATATTTATCTCTTTTATCCTTCCTTTCGAAAACATGAACTTTTCTAACTCTTTCAACCTAACGTTGGCGGGCAACAGGAAGTTTGTCTTTAACATCCGTTTACGGCTGCTCTAATCGATGTGTAGTGTATGTGTTTCTTTTTTATTGAGTTGAAATCGTTTCAACCTAGTATCATTAATTTTTTACGCAAGCAGAATAAGAAGACCTATGGTCCGAAGAGCCCTTACAGTTGCTTTGCTGCGGGTGAATCCTTTTATTATTTATTTTAATAATGCTCTTCCTTTTTATATTTGCGAAAGAAGTTATAATGGATAAATCACTGAGGGAAACATGTAGGTACTAGGCTTTTGAACGGAAATACCCATGAAATAGGAACACATAAATGATGTTGTTTTCCTATACCGAGTGCATTCTGTGTTGGCTATAATGTACTTATATTTCCTTAAAAAGTTAAAACAGTAGGAACTCATAATATAAATAACATTTCGGTTATCTGTCGCGTACAAATAATAGGTAAGTATACTGAGAATATTTCTGAATTTAATATAATGGGTTCATGAATATATTTTGAGAATGGGAAAGCTAAGTTTGACTAGTGGTTGCTCAATACTAAGACTTAGGCCATCGATCAAAAAACGAAGAATGATGTCCTACTTTCGTACTTTTACTGATCAATGGTTAAATTCTTTTTTTTTAGGACCCTCATGATGCTTTATTCTGTAAAAAAAATTTCTTTAAAGCCCCAAGTTTTCCTATGAATAAGTATTACGGCGTAAAAAGTCCAACACTAATGAGATATAAAAAAATTCCAAGTTCTTAATATGTTTGAAAGTCTAATATAAAATATCTTGCATCTTAATAAAAATATTGAAACAAATTTACATGGATAATTTAATTTTAAAAAGTAATGAAATTTGAATACAAATTTTTAGGTTAACTTGACAAGTTTTCGTTTAATGCGTAATAGGTATACTTTCTAACATTTTAAAATTTGAAGATTTTTATTCAAATTACATTACTTTTTAAAATTCTATTATCATTTTTTTTTTCAATACACTAGAAACTTCATCATTGTACCAAATGTCATCATCCTACTACCATTCAAACGGCACGAAACTAGTAATAACAGTTATGAGAAAGTGGGAACATACCACGTCCCCTAAATGGAATATGAATTTGCCAAATATTAAGATTCTACAAAATCTAGAAGTCCTTCATAATTTTGATGATCAACGTGTGAGTTCGATAATAGTCAGTCAATTACGGTTTTTGCGATTTTTGTAGAGCTAAACATATTTATATCTCAAAAAGTAATGGAAATAGATACATAGTTCACCCATAGTTCACCAGCCAGCGAAGCGGTCACAAAGACGGCAATGACTTTTCAAATTCAAATGTTTGTATGTGCGTGCGTGGTGCGTGCGTCGTATCGTACGAAAAGCGTACATCATGATCCATGTACCTTGTTCCTTTTCTACTCACCCACCAGACCAAACAGCATAAGCTTGGAGAGTAAATACGTGCTCGTGTTTGCCCTAGGTTAGTAAAAACTTTTGTATAATATCTTTAGTTTAAAAACAAATATGCAATCGAACTCAAAGCACTTAAAGACAATTGAAGTTCAGGAAAAATTTGGCTGAACAGAATATAAAGCCGCACTTGGAATATCGTCTGAAAGATGATCACATGTAGAGGGACATCAAGAACTCTATTTGTCTTGTTCTACGGATAAAAGAAGATTTACCAAGCTTACCTGGTCCTGGTGTCGAAAGGCTTAAAAGAGGAAAAGCATGCTCTAGCTGTGATACAAAAAGGCACCGATGTGTACACACGGTGGCCCCTAATTCGTATGCAATATTTTAAAACATGAGTTTTGGGTATATATACAGTAAAGGCCTTTCTTCATTTTTGATATCATTTTTTGGGGATTTAAGAAGTTTGAATCTTTTTTTTAGAAATAATAATAGCCTTTTTAATTGCGCTTAAATTAATTTGATATCTTATCTCAGTTTCAAGATATCAAGTTTCCAGCCTGACCCATTTTTCCTGCCTATCCTAATTTTTTGACTTTCAGGTCGAATTTGTCCAGAAAATGTATGCCGAAAATGCAAAGATTTTATGATACTTGGAAAAACCGACTAGAGGCAGCAATTGGAAAAAGGGTCACATTGCCTTTAGTCACGACTTTTGTTTTAGTTTTAGTAATATGTATTTAATGTGTGTTCTAAGACAATAAAAACCCATACTTTTTATGATACTTTTGAAAACCTGTATAGCAGTTAAAAAATGGTTTTCTAATTGTGTACTTATGTTTCTTACAACCAATCTATTTTGTATGTATATTTAATTATCTATTTATTTTGTGTGCTTGTGTTATGCTATATATGTATATTTTGCTTACTAACAACTAACACCTGCATTAAATGATGTCGGCAGTGAGCACATAATATGTTATTTAATTGTGAATGGAAAATATAAAAAGGATACTAATGAATGAACTTTGTTGTTTCAATTTGTCAAAAAAAAAAAAAGCAATCGTAAGATCCTTATATAAAATGATCTTTCTTGGAGCATAGGGCTGCAACCAGATCCTTCAATCTCTCTTTGTTCGCAGCATGATACCTCAGCTGTTACCATGACTCCAAATTTTGTGACTCAATTTTCTTCGAAACAGTTTGTTTTTGGATATGAGTTGTGCCCATGTCCACCGGATCTTTGAAAAGTAACGCAGCCAACGGCTCACAAACGCTTGTAGTTTACTGCAGAGGTCATTTCCACGTATCTTTGTGTTTTTTTTATCAGCAATGGCAGTTTTGATTTAAATTTAACTTACATACATATATAATTTAACAAATCTAAAATATTTCTGACAAAAGCTCAAGATTTTTCTTAACGAAAAAATGTTAACTCATTTTTCTTAGATGACCATGACTAAGACAATGGCTTGCTCAAAGTCGATCAAACTCAGTTTAACATGTTTTTTCATAGCTTTTTATAAGATGACATTGCAATTTTTGTTAACTGTTTTTTAATGTACTTACAAAGCTTATAAGTTTTATGAAGCGTTTTAGGTATTTTACTTGCAAATATAGGTTGCCAGGTACGTTTTGATAAAACTGGTTATAGAGATTAAAAATCCCGGACAAATAAGTAAAGAGTACAAAACTAGGTAAAAAAAAAAAAAAAAAAAAACAAGGAATAAATATGATCGGAAAAACCCGGAAGAGTGGAAACGCTAACAATAAACAGTTCAAGTTATGGATTCGTAAGCAATTTTTTTTTTAGATTACGCATGACATAACGATGATGAAAAAGTCGCAAAAAATGGGTTCGCAAATTCCTTCCATCTGTCTTTTTGTTCGCAAACGAATATGCCGATTTGCTTCAAACTGGACAAAGAAAACCATATAAAAACTTATTATTATTGCATTTTTAAATTCCAATGTTTTTAAAATTTTAAATAATTTTCTAAAATAATTTTTAATTTTGGAAATGTTTTGGAAACATGTGGTTTGCATTTTGATGAAAACAGCAAACCGCGCCATATTTATATGCACATACCTATTTAAACAATTTTTTCGAAAAGTTATTCAAAAGTACCTTCCTAATTTTTTTTAAACTTGTCGAACGATTATTATAATTTTATAAGATTAGGTGATTTACCCTACTGAAGTCCTTAACGAAATCGGTATAAGCCACCTCCATTTCACATCGCTTTTCTACTGCTTTAAAACACAGATAAGAAAACCAAGCCAAATTAGTAGTGGTTGATCGACCAATTTTCAACACAGTTCCTTGAAAATTAGAAATTTGGCTTTTTATTATACCATATAATATTTTAATATTGTATCGAATCGTATCGTATACGACGGCATACACATAAACATATAGGAAAAAATAGGGAATAGAGTATCCAACAGTTCGTAGCAAACGTACTACTGCAGCCAAGCGAGATGTTTTATTATATAAAATTTTAAACTTTTCTTTTCGCGGACATTAATCATTGTAAAATTATAAGATTTTCGGACCACGAAGACTGAAATTTCTTCGAAACGTCTGGAAGAAGTAAATATTTCTAATAATTACGAAGTAAGCTTCCGAAAATCTTATACTATTACAATGTTTTATTATTTAATAATAATAAAAGCCAAATGCAGTCTTTGTTTTTTAGTCGATGTTTATTTAATATTTGCCGACGTTTCGATTCTGGTTAGAATCTTCTTCAGGGCCTGGAACGGGAGAGTGGATTCATAACAATAACATTTATACATATATATACATATCAATTTTCACTTGAACAAAATTATAATGTTAGCACTTACTGCATAAGTAATATCGACTGTGTCTGTAAAGATACTTTCTCAACAACAGCCATATAAACAATATTTTTTAACAAAAAATTATGTAAATAGCTAGCATTGATACGTAAAATTATTATAAATTAATAAATAAAAAGGCGAAAATCTTAAGCAAACTTAATCAGCAAAACGTAAACAATTATTTGAAGTGAAGGAAATGTCAAACTTTTCCATGAAATTGACAAGCTTCAGTTAGTGGATCGTATACAGGGTGGTTCAAATTTTACAAACAGATAGGTACTTTAAATATTTTGGATAATTTAAGATATTTTAAGACAATTATGAAAGTTTTTTAAAAAGGTTCATATAAATATCACTAACATTTTTTGATTCTACACTTTTAGAATTTACACAATTTTTACAAGCTTTTATGTGTATTTCTTCTAAAATCATACGTTTTCGGTAGAATTTCTCACGTTCGAGTATTTGAACCTTTTCAAAATTGAAATTATGTTTGTAAGTGGCAGCATGCTTGGCCAGGGCACTCCTTGCTATCCGATTGTTTGTGACGTCTGATTCATGTTGATTCATGCGTTCTTTTACTTTTTGCGAAGTAGTACCAATGTAACATTTATTACAGCCATTGCATGGTACACGATATACAACATTTACCAAGTCACCGACGAGCTGCTTTTGTTTTAACTTCGAATAAAGTCGGCCTACATTGTTCGAATTTTTGAAAGAAATACGAACGTTGTCACAAGTTTTGGTGATGGATCTTGCAATAGATTGTGATACGTTTGGAACGAACTGTAAGGAGTGTCGACTTATAATGTTGTTATCAGTTGCTGCTATTATTGTAAGTGATCGTGATTGCGAATTGTTTCGTATGTTATAACGGTTGATTAAACGGTTTACAAGCCTTAATGGATAATCGTTTTTTACAAGCATTTCAATCAATAGCTTCTTGTTGTCCTTTGAGAAACGTGCGTGACTAAGGCGATTGTCACGATCGATGAGTCCGTACGCTGTGCTTATTTTTTGGTTCATTGGGTGTATTGATTTGTAGTTCAACAAACGTCCTGATGAGACAGGCTTCCGATACCATTTTGTAAAAAATGTTTTTTCTTTTTCATCACGGAATACTGTCATATCTAAAAACGGAATACTATTCGAAAATTCACGTTCGACAGTAAATTGAATTCTATCATCAATACAATCGCATGTCATACCAATCTTGATATGAATGAATTTATTGAAATGATAAAGATTTGTACTTCAAACAGTTATTTTTCATTTAACGGACAGTGCTACAAACAGGGCTACGGCACCCCAATGGGCGCTCCAATATCACCGATTCTAGTGGAGTTATTATTGGATGATATTTTGGACAAAATGCAAGCAATAATGGAAGAGCACTCCAAGAGAATTAAGATCTTGAAAAAATATGTTGATGATATGTTTTTGTTGCTTCCCAGAGATTCGATTGATGAAATTTTGTTTTTATTCAATTGTATTGATGATAGAATTCAATTTACTGTCGAACGTGAATTTTCGAATAGTATTCCGTTTTTAGATATGACAGTATTCCGTGATGAAAAAGAAAAAACATTTTTTACAAAATGGTATCGGAAGCCTGTCTCATCAGGACGTTTGTTGAACTACAAATCAATACACCCAATGAACCAAAAAATAAGCACAGCGTACGGACTCATCGATAGTGTCAATCGCCTTAGTCACGCACGTTTCTCAAAGGACAACAAGAAGCTATTGATTGAAATGCTTGTAAAAAACGATTATCCATTAAGGCTTGTAAACCGTTTAATCAACCGTTATAACATACGAAACAATTCGCAATCACGATCACTTACAATAATAGCAGCAACTGATAACAACATTATAAGTCGACACTCCTTACAGTTCGTTCCAAACGTATCACAATCTATTGCAAGATCCATCACCAAAACTTGTGACAACGTTCGTATTTCTTTCAAAAATTCGAACAATGTAGGCCGACTTTATTCGAAGTTAAAACAAAAGCAGCTCGTCGGTGACTTGGTAAATGTTGTATATCGTGTACCATGCAATGGCTGTAATAAATGTTACATTGGTACTACTTCGCAAAAAGTAAAAGAACGCATGAATCAACATGAATCAGACGTCACAAACAATCGGATAGCAAGGAGTGCCCTGGCCAAGCATGCTGCCACTTACAAACATAATTTCAATTTTGAAAAGGTTCAAATACTCGAACGTGAGAAATTCTACCGAAAACGTATGATTTTAGAAGAAATACACATAAAAGCTTGTAAAAATTGTGTAAATTCTAAAAGTGTAGAATCAAAAAATGTTAGTGATATTTTTATATGAACCTTTTTAAAAAACTTTCATAATTGTCTTAAAATATCTTAAATTATCCAAAATATTTAAAGTACCTATCTGTTTGTAAAATTTGAACCACCCTGTATACGATCCACTAACTGAAGCTTGTCAATTTCATGGAAAAGTTTGACATTTCCTTCACTTCAAATAATTGTTTACGTTTTGCTGATTAAGTTTGCTTAAGATTTTCGCCTTTTTATTTATTAATTTATAATAATTTTACGTATCAATGCTAGCTATTTACATAATTTTTTGTTAAAAAATATTGTTTATATGGCTGTTGTTGAGAAAGTATCTTTACAGACACAGTCGATATTACTTATACAGTAAGTGCTAACATTATAATTTTGTTCAAGTGAAAATTGATATGTATATATATGTATAAATGTTATTGTTATGAATCCACTCTCCCGTTCCAGGCCCTGAAGAAGATTCTAACCAGAATCGAAACGTCGGCAAATATTAAATAAACATCGACTAAAAAACAAAGACTGCATTTGGCTTTTATTATTATTAAACAATATCTAGCAGTCGGTAGCCTCCACCAATGTTTTATTATGTTTCCTTTATGATAGCTAAGCTATTGCGTGTTTAGAACTTAGTAATGAACTTAAGAGGAAAAACTAACTTAAAGGAGAGTATCGAGTCTCAACTGTTACATATATGTGTGATATATGCATACCATAGTTTATAAATAATATGTTTATTATTTATAAACTATGGTATGCATATATCACACATATATGTTTGTATCATACAATTGCACACATCAGAAACCCAAAAAGACCAACCCAATGCAAAAGTTTATTTAGAACACAAACGTTTTTGTCTTTTAACCGACTTTTCCGCATTGTTAAATCTGTAAAGGGCTTAAAATAAAGTAATTCTAACGTTTGGTGATCCTTTATTTTTACCACTTTAAGATTTATTTCGTTGTGTGTATATTTAATAACTTCATCTATATCTACTCTATTACATTATACTTTTAGTGTCAGGATTTCGAGAATAGTGGAACTGGATACTACAAAGAAGTTAAAAGTTTATAGAAAAACACATATCCTTGTTCTTTTATAGTCACATTTGAACTGCAAAAAAAAAAAAAAAAAAAAAAAAAAAAAACAATTTAAAATCATTGATGTTTGTCATCATTTTGTGTACACACGAGCATGAGTTATAAGTTTGCGACTTTTGCAGATAGAAAAGCAATATTATGTATATCTTTTTAATGGGTTGGCTATGTTTTCCCGCGTAACGTTTTCCCGCATAACGTTTTCCCGCGCACGTTTGCCCGCCAAACGTTTTCCCGCAAAACATTATCCCGTGACAACGATTGACCGCGTATCGTTTGCCCGCGTAACGTTTTCCCGCATAACATACTACTTTTCTTAGTACTATGTGAAAATATTCATTTCCATATGAATCGGTGGGTCAAATGATGAGAATCAACAAGAACAAAATTTCGTACTATTTTTCAGTACTTTTCGCTACTATGATGAGATTCGCAATTGAAAAAAGTGTCCGACCAATCAAATTGCAAAGAGGGTATCCAAATCAGTGATGAAAATTCACTTTTGTCGATTGTACTGAAAACTGAGAAACAATGGTACTGAGATAGACAAAATGGTACTGAACTTTTTAAAATTATAAATCAACGCAAACAGTGAAAATAAATATTCTATTAAATCGAGAAAATGTACATATGTATATCTAGTTATGTGTAGTATCAGAGAGGGTGCCATTGCTGAAGAACACCTACTGTAAGAAAAGTTAAGAAACATCGTTTTATTGTTTAAGAAATTACCGATACCGGTGTACATATATTGAAATCATCGATGTTAACGAACGGGCAACTATTTGGCTGTCAGAAATACGTCAAAGTTCTTACTAAAACCTTGTTTGTTGAGCCCTCATGCCGCCCTGGGGTCGCCATAACTAGTTTTTTGAAAAATCTCAACTCGCCTAACGAAAAAATTCTCTGTTTTTAAAAACTGGGTTCGCCCGGAAGTCACCCTGAAGTCAATCTTGATATTTTGCTGGGGCGAGTTGAGGTAACGAATCAGCTGTTGAAGTGACGTTTGCTGTCAAATATTTATTTTTTATTTTTTTCGGTAGCTATATCTACTTTTTCATTTTTTTTTTTAAAGAAACGAAAAGAGATTCAAGTGAATGCTTTTATTCTAATACAAATTAATCAAAATCAAACAAATAAAGCAACATTGAAACTTAAATAAATCAGAATCCCTTATTTGTTTTTTGAGAACCAAAAACCCAGGGGTGGAATCGGTTAAGGTGATTTGTGATATGTGATAGTCACAATCTACAAATTTCGTCTGGATAAGGTGATTGTCACATGTGACAATCACATTTTTGTTACTTTTCATTGTGACAGCTATTTAGGTGTCACTTGCATACAAAAATAATAATAAATAAATAATAAACCACTGACGCTGACTTATAAAACAAAATAATTTGCTTTTGCTGTCAAAGATTTGTCAAAGATCTACACTAATGTTGTTTTCGAATGGGAGAAATTAGCTTCTCCTTATGATCAAAGATAAAAATAAAAACGCTTTAAGAAATAACAGAAAGGTACATTTTTTTAATTGAGATATTTTTCTGAAACGCGTATATGTGGTAAGCAAACACGTGAAATGACAACTAAATCAATCTTTTCTAAATAAAGGCATAATTATCACGTCCCTTAAAATTGCCGGAAACTATATTTTAAAATGCTTTTTGGCTAGAATATAAACAAAATATTTAAAGTTTTGTTTGAAAGCGGGCTGATACGCCATAATCCAAATATTTATATAAAGTTCAGATTTGCCTATAGCATCTGGGCAAAATGTCAAAAAGTTGAAAAACAAAATAAAAGTTTTTGTATGTATGAGTTTATATGAAATTGAAGACTATCTACTTTCAAAAGTATCAATTTTCAAAAGAACCAAAAAGTAATTATCAAAAAACAGTAAATTATATATTAAAATTTTTCGAATTGTTCAAATTGAAATACAAAATATATAGAAACTGGGACATTCGCATATATATGTGTTTTCAGACCGCATATTTCATAAAAAGCAGAAGCAAAACACAACTCCGAAGAGAAACGATTTGTCTTCGGAGTTATCTCCGATTGCCCAACGGAAAATGTGATAATGAAAATAACTAAACGTCATTTGTTTTCTCTAAAAGTGATGCCAAAGTGCGACAGATTTCCGGTGATCACTTTGCGCAAACGCACAAAATTATTTTATAACATGTAAGAAATGTGACAATCACGAATCAGATTAGCCGATTACACCCCAGGTTTGTTTGACAACACTTATGGTTAAAGTTCAAAAGACAAAGCTTCATTTGATTTCAAACGTATTTTGCCAGTTACATTGCTCAAAAGCTTAATTTTCGAACCAGTAAACAGAATACATAACCTCCATCACAATGTGTAATAAATGCATTCAAAATTACAATAAAAACAAGCGCGAACATAGTTAACCTTTTCAAAAATTAAAAATAGTACAAATCGTACTGAAAATTGAGAAGTGGTACTTGCGTACTCGGGAAAGTCCAATAGTACCGAATTCAGTACAATAGTAAGCCTTTTTGCAACTATGATCCAAATCATGAGAATCGGAAAGAAATCCCAATTGAAAAAAATTCTGGACCAATGAAAAATGAGAATTCAAATTTAAATTTTTTTCAATTGGAAATGTTAAAGAGTATATAAGGAAGTGTGTTGAGCGATTTTTTCTTAGTATAACTTACTAGTTGTACTAATGCGGTTGTGCTCAGGAGCAAAAAAAAAAAAAAAGGTTCTTCTAAGGACTCGAATTATTTTTTGAAGAGATATTTTTTCAATTTCAATGCATTATTTCATAATTATGTAAACAAAGTTAATGAAATTGTAAAAAATATGCGAGTTATCAAATTATTAAAAGCAATCTTTAGTTTTTGAGCATAAGAGTAGGTAAATGTAAAAAATTCGCGCGAATTTCTTACATTTACCTACTCTTATGCTCAAAAACTAAAGATTGCTTTTAATAATTTGATATCTCGCACATTTCTTTCTATATTTCAAACAGTTTTCATGATCAATTGGGTGGGTGGCCCGCTTCGCGGGATCTTTTGATTTTCTCCTCCTTTTTCGGGGGCACACCGCGCTCACGCAGCTTCGCTGCTCCACTAAGGGTATGTAAATTTGTCAGGCAGGCGCCTATGTCTGTAGCATTTGTAATTAACTTGACCTGGGTGGCCCGCTTCGCGGGATCTTTTGATTTTCTCCTCCTTTTTCGGGGGCACACCGCGCTCACGCAGCTTCGCTGCTCCACTAAGGGTATGTTAATTTGTCAGGCAGGCGCCTGTGTCTGTAACATTTGTAATATTAATAATTATAATTTATAATTTGTAATATTAATAATAATTTGACCTGGGTGGCCCGCTTCGCGGGATCTCTTGATTTTCTCCTCCTTTTTCGGGGGCACACCGCGCTCACGCAGCTTCGCTGCTCCACTAAGGGTATGTAAATTTGTCAGGCAGGCGCCTATGTCAAACAGTTTTCATAATCAATAGTACCTGGAAGTCCCGAAGGATATAAATTAATCAAAAGAAGAAAAAATAATTTTTTTGTGTTTCACTATTTTTTGGATTTTGGTCTCTCGCTCATGTTTTCATCAATAACTTTTGAATTGTTTGAGCTTTCGTTCTAATTCATACATATTATTAAAGGTAATGAATGTACCTTTCCAATGATATATAATGTTTAACTGTTTTTACGCATATTATGCTTAATATATGGGTTTTAAAACGATTAAAAATGATAGAAATTCTCATTTTTTAGTCATTTTGTTTTTTGGCTGTAACTTCGTTAATAGACGTCCTAGAGGGTCGATTTTTACTCCGTTTTTTGTCAATAACTTTTGAAATATAGCACCTATTATGATAATTTTTGCATTTTCTGATAGGTAATGAATGCCCCTTTCCAACGATATATTTTTTTTTATTTTTAAAATAATTAAAATTTTCTTGATTTTCCTATTTTTTCAAGGGAAAAATCAAAAAATTCATTAAAAAAGGGTAGCCAGATTATGAGAATCACCAAGAACCAACCTGGTTTGGCTATGTTTTCCCGCGTAACGTTTTCCCGCATAACGTTTGCCGAGCACGTTTGCCCGCCAAACGTTTTCCCGCAAAACATTATCCCGTGACAACAAGAAAACCAAAGCAGATTCCCAATTGAAAAAAGAAGAGGGTATCCAAATCATGAGAATCGGAAAGAAATTCCAATTGAAATCGTTTCAATTGGGAATGAGAATGGGTATATAAGGAGGTGTGCTGAGCGATTTTTTCTTAGTATAACTTATACGTTATACTAAGCCGGTTCTTCTCAGAACTTTAAAAAAATCTCTAAGAGGTAAAATAATTCGAATATTTCAAGAAAAATGACTAAAATATCAGCGAAAAGATTCAAAATTTAATAAAATATAAAAAAAAAAAAAAAAAAAAGTGTCAGATTTTTTCCGAAATTTGACCAAAAGTACTAAAAAAATTCTTAGTACGCACACTACTTTTTGAAAAGTAGTGCTAATCCCGCCAAATAGTAGTAGGTTCCTAATGCGGGATTACCGCGGGAAAACGTTACGAGGACCTTTATTTTTTTGCACTAAGTGTTTGAAATCGAATGAAAATCGGCGGGCAAACGTTACGCGGGATTTTGTTGTGCCGCCTAATGTAACGCTCCCCTTTTTAATAAATAATCTCAGGTTTCGATTTATGTAGGGTGACCTAGAAAGCGTAGCTTACCCTCAACAATAATATAAATTTCGGTTTCCTTCGGTAAAACTCTTCAGTTCCCTCTTAATAGGGGCATTTCCCTTTTTTGAAGTGTTTTTATACGGCTTTTTTTTTTTAGACAGGTCCTTATAATCGTTTTTCAATCGAAATTGAAGGTTATTATGAATTCTTATATAAAAACCTACCTACATATTTCTAACTTAAAACTTTAAAAAATATTTTCAAAACTTCGAGTTTGCCAATTAATTTATAATAAAAATACAATAAAAGAAGAAATGTCTGGCTTTACAAAAAGTTGGTATGGCATTGTAGGAATTACTGTTATTTTTTTCCAATTTAAGCCTTTTTTAAACTGCACCTCCCTGTTAAACGGGGTTGAATATACCCCCTACCATACAATTTTTTTTTATTATCTCAACGCAATCTACTCCCTCTAGCTTTTTGCTACACCTTATAAATAATATATTTGTATAAATTGTAAGGTTTCGAGCATTGTTAATGCCTGTTTTCCAAAGAAAGATATCGCCGCCTGATAATAATAATTGATTTGTTCCACTGTTGTCGTTTTTGAGTTTAAATCTGTGATTTCATTTGCTCTATATGTCTTTGCAATCCCGATTTATCGAACATCGATTTTGTTGTATACTTAACAAATTTTTCATATAATTTTTCACGTTTTTTTTGTGACAATTGTTTTGTTTCACGTGCATATCACGGTGACAAGAGATACAGAACAAAGTTGACAATTAGTTTGTCCTACATGCACTTGTATTTATATTAAAGAAAAGCTATGTATGTGGAACACTGATTGCAAACAAAATTTTAGTATTGGTTTGTTCCACCTCCATTACTGTTGTGTTGATATTCGTTTATATGAATCAGTTTAGGTTAGTCGTGGCATGACTGCCAAAGTATGTATGTATATATTTAAATAAAGTAAAAGTATTACTTTATAAAAAAAGTTTCGAGTTTGAAATCTATATAAAAATGGATGTATGTAGGTATGTATGTATGAGTATGTATGTATGTTTGTCTGGTATGGACTTCTAAACCGCCCAAGGAATTTTTATGAAATTTCAGGTTAAATGTAGATTAGGCCAGGGATGGTTCCTGTGAAAACAAATACAAAATATTTGTTTGACGGTTAATGTAATATGTTGTTTTTTTTAGACGTGTGGTTTTCAAAAGGAAATAAAACGCATATAATTTAATGATATGGCCAAGAATTAAGCTTTATTATAAAGATACGGGTTTGTTATTATGTTTTAAAAATGATTTCGGGCAAGTAGCCGCCACGGCGCGCGACCTGAAATCTTTTTTTCTTCCACCCGATCGGCACCAAACCTTTACAGGAACCAATCTTTTATTAGACTAACTTCAAGTTAAAAAATTTAAAAAAAAGTGCCAATGGCGTATGGAACAAACCAATTCTCGAGTGATGATATCCTTTGCGGTCTGAGTTTTGGGCATATATACTAATGGTATGAAAGCAGTCCTCTTTTAAGTGTATGTTGAAAAGCGTGCCAGGCTGTGCCTTATGTGTTAAGTGTGTCTGTTGATAGTTTTGGCAGACTGTTTCTAGGTACCTATACATATAGCGTATGGGTGTATCAAGTGAAAGATTAAACAGTTTTTTTAATGAAGTTCCTTTGGGACGCGACGTTTCAATTTGTTCATACTTAGAGAGTTGATTATTTAACAACTGCGTTAAAAATTTTAAATTTTATTTGTTCTTCTTTTTGCTTCTTCTGTTTGGTGTTTACTGAAATTCAATGTTGGTTTCAGAATAACTCCCAAATATTTTACTTCCTTAACTGTTTCAAGAGTATGACCATTATAGTTCTATTGTCTTCGTCATTTTTAAGTTAGCTGTATTGATTGCTGTCAGTCCCTATCCCTTACAATAGCATGACAAAAGATTGATCATAAGTTAAATACATATGTTCCCAAGATTCAGAAAGTATGACGAGATAATCTGTATATGTATAAGTATATAAATACATTAATTGTGTTATTAGCAATTCTTCCTCCTTCTGAAGATCATCTACTACGCCGTTTATAAACAATTAAAACAATATTGCACTGAGTAGTCAAGACAGCCTTGTTTCAAACCTGTGTCTGTTTCAATCCATTCTGAATAGGTTTTATAATTCCCAAATGCTACATAATATTGGTATGCGTGTACATTTCTCAATGCATTTCAAACACATGCTAAGTTGTGACATTTTATAGAAAAGGGCATTACCGTTAATAAGGTCGAAAGCCGCTTTGAGGTCAACAAAGAAAGGATACAATTTTTTTATTCCGGGCATCAAACGCTTCGAAAATAGATGTTAGAGTAAATATCTGATATGCAGTTGAATAAAAATCCTTTCTAAAATCAGCCTGCAGGTTAGTTAGAAGATTTTTCTGTTGGACCCATTTTTCCAATCTTTTTACCAAGACCCCACAGAACTTTTTTGCAATCGTATTCATACAAGATTTACCTCTGTATCTTTGTTCAAAGTCTACTGAGCCTTTTTCATGAATTGAAAAAATCAGACTTTATACTGATTGTTTGAAGATTGCATAGCTCGAAGAAGCGCTTGCCAGAACAGCAGTCCTTATCAAACCACTTTTGTTCATAAGATCACTTCGTTCCTATGAATACGAACATGTTTGCATAGTGAGTCGGCGAATTTATCTCTGTGGGCAAAGATTCGCATGATCTGAACAGATTTCACATCCAACTATGAATATTTTTGTACTAGTTTAATCCAGCAGTTTTTTTTTCTTGTATAATGCACTTGCACTCAAGGCAATATGAATTTCCTTTTAATGAATTAACACGTGCGAGCGAGAAGAGAAGGAATAGAAAGATAGAAAAGAAAATTGATACAGTGGATTTAGATTTTAGGTAATTATCTCACGAAAATGGCGCCCAGTTGAAACTGGGGGAATAAATAAAAATTGCTGCACAGGCTGGGTTTGAACTCACAACTCTAGGTTAAGCAAGCAAGCACTATATCCACTGTACCGTTAAAATGAGTCTTCCCGTATTTTGTATTTTTAGTCAAAAACTGTAAACGGCTAAGTCGTTTTCGTGATAGTCGAAAGCGAAAAACTATGTCCTATGGAAGGGACCGTTCTTATCCATTGTTAATAATTTTTTTTCCAGCCGTGTATCATAGGGCATAAACCTAAAAAGCTTAACTGATATTCAAAATTCAAATAAGTTTTAACATACCTAACGTTATTTTTCGAGCTAAAAAAGAATCTCCATTTATCTTCTTTACAATACCTAAAAAACTCTAAATACCAAGTTGGAAGGATTTGTCCACGCGTTTGGTCTGTAGTTGCCTATACATACTTACAGACAGGCAGACATAAAGGCGGACAGAATTTTTAGATCAATTTTTTTCTTTTTTTGTCTTCGCTATCATTGTAATGTCATATTTGATTGTTATCTCAAATCTTTTTTTTTCGAAAAATGCATAACTGGCCTTATAGCTATTTATCGCAAATAAAAAGGCATACATTAAAATTAAGTTAAGTCATTACAGCTTTTTGTTAAAAGTTATTTGGTTATTGTCAAACCTAGAATAAAAGGTGCAGGGAACTAACTTCACGGGCACTACCTTCACATGGGAATTAACTTAACCACTGGTGGGAACTAATTTCACTTTTTTTTGATGAAGTTAATTCCCACCGAAAGTGAGAATTAGTTTCACCAAAAAATCGTGTGAAATAAATTCCCATCCAAAATTTGAAAATCTCAAGAGATAAAAATTTTCGAAAAATTAAAGAGATCATATGGATTTAAGCAATTTATTATAATTTATAAGCAAAAGTTTTTACAAAAAGGGATAGACCTATTAAAGAAATATGTATGCATTGAATTTTTAACTAAACTAAAGTTAATCTTTGCAAAAATTTTGTTTTAATTATTTTCGCTACTAATGTTTGGCTTTAGTTTTAGTTAAAAATTCGCGCGAACTTTTAACTAAAACTAAAGTTGATCTTTGCAAACATTTTGTTTTTTTTTCAACTTGTATTATAGAATGCACAGAAACTGCATTAGCAGCGAAAATAATTAAAGCTAAATGTTTGCAAAGATCAACTTTAGTTTTAGTTAATAATTCGCGCGAATTTTTAACTTAAACTAAAGTTGATCCTTGCAAACATTTGGTTTTAATTATTTTCGCTGCTAATGCAGTTTCAGTGCATTCTATAATACAAAGCCGGTAGAAGCGGGCTTAGTTTATCATGCCAAACTAAATAACACAATAACGATAATTATATCATTTACTGTAGTAAGAAGTGAAGTTATCTCCCACCCACCGAGGGAAATAACTTCATACAAAAGTGAAATCAATTCCCACAAAATAGTGAAATTAATTCCCACTTTTGGTGGGAATTAACTTCATCAAAAAAAAGTGAAATTAGTTCCCACCAGTGGTGAAGTTAATTCCCATGTGAAGGTAGTGCCCGTGAAGTTAGTTCCCTGCACCGAATAAAAATGTACCTATAGAAAGAAGCATCAGGTTTCATTTTTATTAAATGTCTAGAAAATTATTTCAAAGGCTTTAAGTTTAAACTAGTAAAAATATTATATATATTTTATTATTATATAGTGTCAAAAATAGTAATTAATGATCTTAAATTTTAAAACAAATAGTTCGATAGTTTTATTCAATAACTGTTGAAACAACTCGATGCCGAAAGAAAATTAAGGAATAAATTTCAGACTTGAAAAAGATAATACATATTGCATTGTACCTACATGTTGCCGTTATTTTGTAATATATTTTTTATTTGCTTCAATTTCATAGAAAAGTACATCTCCCACCTGAGTAAGACTTTTTTGTTGTTTCGACCTATTCTCTACTCTCTAGCACACATTATGAAATAGTAAAAAAAGCGTAGAATGTAGATATCTATCTTCGTTGTTTCACCAACGAAGAATATATGATTCAAACGACGAAAATCTATAATATGGTCACTCCTGATGATTGGAATTAGATATAGAAATAACTAATTTTTGATAACCAACGCAACATGCTTAGAACGTTTAAAATACCTCCCGATCTTATACATATCTCAGTTTTTATGATTGAGCCGTAAAAGAAACAAACGTAGCCCAATACTGCAGTTTCTACTTACTGTTTGTACAACTGAGCGAATAATGAAATAAAATAAAATGCACGACTGGGTCGTACGAACTTGCTCTAATGTGTTAAAATGGTTTTAGGGCTTGAGATTTTGAGAACAAAACATTGAGAAAATCATATGAAATTTTATTAATCAATTAGAAATTAATACTAAAAACGTTTTTTGGAGAAAATGAAGTAAGCCATCAGATTTCTTCTACTTTTCTGAATTTTAGCAAACAAAATTTTCAAAATCGTTCGACCAGGTTTTTCAAAAAACTGTTTTTTTGAAAAGTTTCTCGAAAATATATTCCAAATTTTTTTCGAGTAAGCCAACATCTAGCACTTTAAAGTTGTTATCAGAAAAATAAAATAAAAAAAAAATAGATTAAACCGTTTTTGAAAAAAAAAATTAAACTTTTTTAAAAAACTCAAAAAAACTGTTTTTGAAAAATTTAAGAATTTTTATTATTTCTTTTATAAAAGGGCTTCTACATTAAAAATTTCATCGAAATTCGTCAAGTGGCTTACGAGAAAATCGGATTTCAAAAACCGGTCCTATGGGAGGTACCGTTATAAGACTTTTTCTGAAAAATCTATTCCAACCAAAACATAAAGTTTGCACAGAAAACACTATTCAGAAAGTTTTATCAAAATTGTAGATGCCGTTTTTGAGATAAATGAGTTTTTCATAAAAAATCATATGGCAGGTACCGTTAGTTTTGGAGCTAGAATGCTAATTCCGAAAACCCCTCTGTATGACGTTATAATAATACTATGTACAAATTTTGAAGCAATTCGGTCTAGCCGTTTAGGCTGTAGGTAAATATACAGACAGACAGACATACGGACAGACAGAAAGAAAGACAGAATTGTCGGACCCACTTTTTTAGGCTTCTCTATCTTCGTAATGTTATGTTTGATTGTCCAAATTTTTTTTTTACGAATGCATAACTTGCCTTATAGTTCCTATAATCGCAAGTTAAATAAAGTGCACGACTGGGTCGTACGAACTTGCTCTAATGTGTTAAAATGGTTTTAGGGCTTGAGATTTTGAGAACAAAACATTGAGAAAATCATATGAAATTTTATTAATCAATTAGAAATTAATACTAAAAACGTTTTTTGGAGAAAATGAAGTAAGCCATCAGATTTCTTCTACTTTTCTGAATTTTAGCAAACAAAATTTTCAAAATCGTTCGACCAGGTTTTTCAAAAAACTGTTTTTTTGAAAAGTTTCTCGAAAATATATTCCAAATTTTTTTCGAGTAAGCCAACTTCTAGCACTTTAAAGTTGTTATCAGAAAAATAAAATAAAAAAAAATAGATTAAACCGTTTTTGAAAAAAAAAAATTAAACTTTTTTAAAAAACTCAAAAAAACTGTTTTTGAAAAATTTAAGAATTTTTATTATTTCTTTTATAAAAGGGCTTCTACAATAAAAATTTCATCGAAATTCGTCAAGTGGCTTACGAGAAAATCGGATTTCAAAAACCGGTCCTATGGGAGGTACCGTTATAAGACTTTTTCTGAAAAATCTATTCCAACCAAAACATAAAGTTTGCACAGAAAACACTATTCAGAAAGTTTTATCAAAATTGTAGATGCCGTTTTTGAGATAAATGAGTTTTTCATAAAAAATCATATGGCAGGTACCGTTAGTTTTGGAGCTAGAATGCTAATTCCGAAAACCCCTCTGTATGACGTTATAATAATACTATGTACAAATTTTGAAGCAATTCGGTCTAGCCGTTTAGGCTGTAGGTAAATATACAGACAGACAGACATACGGACAGACAGAAAGAAAGACAGAATTGTCGGACCCACTTTTTTAGGCTTCTCTATCTTCGTAATGTTACGTTTGATTGTCCAAATTTTTTTTTTACGAATGCATAACTTGCCTTATAGTTCCTATAATCACAAGTTAAATAAAGTGCACGACTGGATCGTACGAACTTGCTCTAAAGTCTTAAAATGGCCTTGGGACATGAAATTTTCGGAAAAAATCATTAAATTTTATTAATCACTTGAAAACAATAGCTAAAATGTTTTTTTTTTTTTTTTGAGAAAATGAAGTAAGCCATCAGATTTATTTTGCTTTTTTTGAATTTTAAGGATTTTTTTTTTTCAAAAGCGTTTGACCAGTTTTTTCAAAAAACAGTTTTTTTTTAAACTTTTCGAAAATATATTCCAAACTTTTTTTTTGAGTATGCCAATTTCTGGCACTTTGTAGTTTTTATCAGAAAAATTAAATTTCAAAAAAATAGATCAAACCGTTTTTGGAGAAAAAAACAAAAAATAAAACAAAAATTTAAAACTTTTTTAAAAAGCTTAAAAAAATTTTTTTTTTTGAAAAATTTAAGAATTTATATTATTTTGTTTATATAATGGCTTCTATATTAAACATTTCATCAAAATTGGTCAAGTGGCTTATAGAAAATCGGATTTCAAAAAACCGGTCCTATTGGAGGTACCGTTATAAGACTTTTCCTGAAAAATCTATTAAAATCAAAACACAACGTTTGAACAGAAAACACTATTCAGAAAGTTTTATCAAAATCGTAGGAGCCATTTTTGAGAAAAATTAATTTTTCACTAAAAATCGTTTGGCAGGTACCGTTAGTTTTAAAGCTAGAATGCTAATTCCAAAAATCCCTCTATAGGACGTAATGATAATAATATTATGTACCAAGTTTGAAGCAAATCGGTTCAGTCATTTAGGCTGTAGTTAACTATACAGACAGACCGACATATGGACAGACAGACAGAATTGTCGGACCCACTTTTTTCATAATGTCATGTTTGATTGTTAGAATTTTTTTTTACGAATGCATAACTTGCCTTATAGTACCTTTAATCGCAAGTAAAATGTAGATTATCAAAGCAGCATAACTTGAAGCAGAATTGCGAATACAAATTTTATTCTTAAATTATACTCGGAATGACATTTTGAAATATGTATGTTTTATGAAAGTTGTACGGCGCAGGTTGTCTTCATTACTTGAAGCATCCTCAAAACAAATACTTAACCAACTATTTAAAACTTCCAACTTTAGTGAGGACAGATAAAATACTACTTCTACTTCTATTCATCCATGAGACATTCCTATTATGAATGAATTAAAGGAATACTATGAAGCTGTTACAAAGCTTTTATCCGTGAAAAAGCAAAATGTGCTTCGGCATTTTAAGAGAACCAAACTCTCAGTAAAGAGGGACAGATTCGTTCAACCTATACTGAATTTGATAGTACATCTTTGATAAGGACGAAAGTTCCCTATCCCTAGCCCCTGTGAAAATATCTACGCACAAAGCCTTTGCCCTTAACAAAAACGGTTTTTGCCGGCATTTGGATGGATGCTGTGAATATAAAGTACCAAACCAAGAACAGTTGAATTTTAACGTTTATCGCGTCGAAACGTCGTGCTCTTTGTATAAAGTGTCTACAGACGATAAATATTCGTGGCTTTTAGTGAAAGTTTTTTCGTTTACGGGTAGGTAATCGTTTTCAGTCGTAAATTTAAGCAATAATGCTCGGAAACAAGTTTATCACAACACTAGTTGATGTGGTTTGAGGATATTTTGGGAAATTTAATACCAACAAAGTCTGCAACTTAAATTTGTGTTCTTTCATTTTGCTCTTATAGTCGTCTGAGAATTGGGTTTGTTGACATTATCTGGCGAAAATCTGTTATTTGTTTGAATAGCTTACGCTATTTTGTACAGTAAGGTCCTTGTTAACGGTAAATCATTATTTGGTCATTGATCGGCTATCGGAAATAGGCTTCACTTAAATTGAACGGTTATTTGTCTGTTATGGGTAAATATTTAAACGCGAAGGAAATGATGTGTATATATTCGAAGATCATTACAATATGGTCACACTATTACTAAAGCCTTAAAATAAAATTGTGAGCAATAGCTAGTTTTAAATTCTAAAAAAAGAACAATTTCGGAAATACTATCCATAAGAAGTTCAGATTTAACTTTACCTACTTAGCAAAATAAATCCTGCTTAAAATTTTACTCTCCATTTTATCTATAAAGTGCACGAACGAAGTAGTTTCCACATTAATAAACGGTAGTTTGAAAAAGTGTGTGTGCAAAAGTTAAATCCAAAATTGTATTTTGCAAAGTTTTAAAATAAAAAGTTCACAGGTGCTGTAATTACATCACATATGGGATTATTTTTACTTCAAGTGTAGCATAAATGGATAATGAACCTTAAAGTAAGTAAAAAAGCATTGCTCCTCTAATATTTTATCAAACTTATATTCCGAGTGTTTTGAGTAAAGAAAGGATGATCCTTGAAGAGGAAATGTTATTAAGCGTCTTTTATGATACGCAACCAAGCTTTTTTCATTTTATGAAATATGAAGAAAAGTAAGGAGCTTACGAGTATATGTATAAGAAGGATGATCCATCTCTGAAATCATCATGGGGCTGGGGAGTTAATGAACAACACGATAAACTTTTTTTTATATGGAAAACTTAAAGGAATATTTGATGGGCAATAAAAGTTCTTTTATATCGTCTCCACCTACCTATGCTATATTAACACCATGTTGGACTATTTGAATTGGATTTTATTGTATTTGATTGTTTGTGTTTTTGTGGTATGGGTAACCTTAAAATTGGCAGATAATTGAACTGTTTAAAATAATATATTGAATCTGTTTGAGATTCAATGGTTATTAAAAGCATTTGTTGGATTACACAGCTGGTTTAGAGGTAGCTATGTGAAATGCATTTATGTTTGTTGTTTTTAGTATTGTTAAAACTTGATCTATACGCACGTGGTAGTATTAGCTCATAAAAATCCAAGTTTGCAATACGCTTACCGAGGGAATACGAGATTCGATTGTAAATTAAAATCGAATTACTATTATCAGTATAGATTGACAATATTTGAAGAAATTAGTTTTTTTTGTTATTCATATCCTATCAGTGGGCTGGAAGAATTATTTTTTTTGGACTATTATAAAAATCAATTTAAGTTGTAAATATTTTCCATAAAAAACAAAACAGGATTTGAACGCAATGTAATATGACTGGGTCACACGTACTTGCTATGTGGTTGCAATAGCATGATGATAACAAATTTTTTAAACAATAACAACAACTATACTTCCTATTAGTTGTATGAAATAATGAAATAAGTTCGAATTCGTGTAGAATTTATGTCAGGAACTTTGAACGTACCTATTGTCATCTACATTTTTATAAGGTAAGTTATTTTTTTTTCGCTATATTAGATCTCCAATTATTGAATTCAATTATTTGTTGTTACTTGTAAGGACGCATCAGTTAACTTGAAATACTCCCAAACTTAACTTTGTAAGCCATATAGAGTTCACTGTGAATAAAGCCAACTCTATGCTGGGTTGTATCATACGATATTCTTTTGGTTTAAAGATCCTTACACACTTTCATCTCTATACGTTGCTTATGTATATGTAAAGTCAATCCCGGAATACAGCTGCGTTGTGTGCTATAAAGTAAGATGTCAGCTTAAATTTTTTAAATGATATTTTATCCGATTATATTGATTGCCCTCATCTTTTGTCTCTTATTGATTTATACGCTTCCCTCTCCGAGAAATAAAATTTCGTATTCAGAGAAAGTAATCTTAGAGTAAATTATATTTTTAATGAGCCTATAACTCGCATTGCCAGGGAAACCAGTATAGTATCAAAAAACGTTGATTTTAACTTTCATTTAAATAGAAAGTCTATGTAAAGAATATGTAAAACCTACATTTAAAAGAAATATTACTTTATATCATTACTATAACTGTTATAGGTGCTTATATTTCGAAGTCTTTTTGAGTATGTGAGCTCTAACTAGTGAATATAAATAGATTAAAACAATACACACAAGGTTTATCAAAATTTCTTATGCTTTTTTTCTTAACTTAAATATGTTTGGCTACTACTTAACGAATCGATACATGGGAGCTACCGCTTAGAAAACTATAATCTTTAAAACGTAAATGACATCTCTTGAGGGTGTTATAAGTAAATATGTATAAACCTAAAGAAGAGTATAACTCAAAAAATTACAAAGCCAGCTTTTAGGAAATTATGAAGAACTATACCAAACACTGTGTAAGTGATTAAGGTCAAGTCGTTGCGAACTTATGGCCATTCAAAGAGATATTTTCAATGTTTGAAATATTCTTTAAATTGCGGGTGACAGTGGTACAGTGGATGTTGTGCTTGGTCGCTTACCTACAGAGTTGTGGTTTCGAGCCCCAGCCTGGGCAGCAATTTTTCAATATTTCCTCCAGCTTCAACTGGACGCCACGCCATTAATGGGATTTCGTGATGGAAATATCACCTTATTCTCGATCCATTGTACAAAAATTCTTTCCTTTTAATTATGTGATTTACCATAGGTTCAGTAATGTATACTAAGGTATGTGGTTCAGCACGTTTTATTTTATACTATGTTTTCATTAAAGCCGATATTAGCTCATTTCGAAACTAGAAGAAATAGTGTTTTAATTTGAGTTTGTTAATTTCATTTGACACCAGGCTATCTTTCATATTTTTCTTTTTTACTTCCTTTCTCTTGTTTTTTTTTTATAAATTGTCTGTTGAATTGAAGTTCAATTGTTTTCAATTTATTTGCGTTTGTTTTGTTTTCACATAACTTGCAAACTAATTTCGTTCAAACGAGATAATTTCAAAATGAGAATTCCGATGTGAAATGATGGAGATTGGAAAGTTTGAGTTTGAAAAAACCTCATTTTCCTCAATGATAACTTTATTTTATTCCTGTAAGAAATGCTTAACAAGCCCAGCCATCTAAAAAAGAACGAAATGGACTGATTTGGTCGAACTAACTTCCTGGAGCTTTGGCTGGGACTGATCGGCTCTTTGTATGGGAGCCACTGTTTAAATAAGAGTAGTTAACTGAAAAAAAAAACAACTATCATCGTATTGAAAACTACAAAGAATTACGCCAAACAAAGTTTAAGTGAATCCTATTAAGCCGTTTCCAACGTATAATCATTCAAAAAAAAAAATCAGTTTAAATTTTCGTAGTAACCATTTAAGCCAAAAACGCAGTTTTGTCATGAAAGCTTAATAAGAAGTTAGGGCCTTCACTTTTGGTAATCGAACCGTGCTTCGGCTTAATGATAGGGAAGTGCTTGTCATCCATAGACCAATTTCAATCCAATCATCGTCATAATTTCAATTAAAATAAAATGCACGACTGGGTCGCACGTACTTGCTCTGTGGGTGCAATAGTACGATGAAAACAAACTTTTCGATCAATAAGAACAACTCATTTTTGAAAAATTTGATCAAACCTAATAAATGTTGCCTAAAACTGGAAAAACCGATATACGGAAGATAACGTTAAGAAACCTTTAATATTTAAAATTAAGATGTCATCTTTTGGGTGTTATTAATGATACAAATGTCCACTTATGGCCAAATTAATAATACAGTTAAAACCAATTTCCGCTATTGTCATGTGTAGCCAAAAACTAAAAATGAAGTTTTCTTTGAAGTATTCTATATATGTTAGGTACATACAAGGTTTCATAAAAATCGGGGGAGCCGTTTTTGAGTAAATTAGAAAAAACAAAAAAATTGGCCAAAATCGGATGGCTCTTTGCATATGAGCAACCATTTAAAAAAAAGAAACTGAAAAAAATAAATAAAATGCACGACTGGGTCGCACGAACTTGCTCTAATGTGTGACAGTGGTCTAAGGGTTTGAGATTTTGATAAAAATAAATTTTTCAAAATTCTTAAATAAATACTTAAACTAATTTGAGCTGAAAAAAAAGTACGCCATTTTATTTCTTGGATAAATTTAAATTTATGAGAATAAATTTATAAAAATCTGTGGAGCGGTTTTTGAGAAAAAAAGTTTTTTTTTGAAAAACTTTTTGAAAATTTTTTTAAAAAAAAAATTCAAAAACGCCAGTTTATAGGTATTCAGCAAATACATTTATTTAAAATTTTTAGAAAAAAATTTAATAAGCAGTTTTCAAAATATTAATTTTTAAATTTTTTTTTAAAAAATGCTTTTAAAAATACAAAAAAATATTTTTCAAAAATATTGGTATGCAATACAAATTGAGCTACCTACAGCTATATGTGTGTGACATTTCGAAAGAATCGGTTGAGTCATTTTCGAGTTAGTCGAATGCAAAAAAAAACGGTCCTATGGAGAGTACCCTTCTTAGCCATTTAAAAAAAAAAATTTTTCAGCCATATGATTGGTCGTACCTAAAAACCAACACTGATTTTTTTAAATCGAAATCGTTAGAGCCGTTTTAGAGAAAAATAAGCTTTAACGTAACGGTTGTATGGCAGGTACCGTTATTTTTTGAGCTAAAAAAAAAATTTCAATTTCCCCTCTGTACAATACCTAAAAAAGTCTATATACCAAGTTTGAAGCAATTCGGCCCACCCGTTTGGGCTTTAGGTCTCTATACATACAGACAGACAGACAGACAGACAGACAGACATACAGACGGACAGAATTTCTAGACCATCTTTTTTCGTCTTCGCTATCATCGTAATGTCATGTTTGATTGTTATCTCAAAACTTTTTTTTTCGACGAATGCATAACTTGCCTTATAGTACCTATAATCGCAAGTAAAAATCAATGCCATCTGATAGGAAGCTGAAAGAAACTAAACCAAACAAAGTTTGAGTGAATTCGATGCAACCGTTGACAACTTATGGCCATTTGAAAAAAAGCCGTTAAGAGCAGATCTCCGTTATTTGCATTTTTAACCAAAAACTGATAAAGCAGCTCTCTTAAAAACACTAAAAGAATATGACACACAAAGTTTAATCAAAATCGTTAGAGCCATTTTCGAGCAAATTAGAAAAAACCAAAAAAAATGGCTGAAACTTAACGGCTCGTTGTATGGGAGCTACCATCTAGAAAGGCTTCACTGAAAAATTTATAAAGCCATCCAATATAACACTATAAAGAACGATGCCGAACGAAGTTTAAGTCAATTCAATCAAGCCAATGCGAACTTATGGCCATTTGAAAAAAAGCCGTTAAAACCTGATTTTCGTTAGGACTATTTGAGCCAAAAACGAAAAACGCAGTTTTGTTAGAAATGCTTAAAGTAAGCTAAATTTTGAGTTTAATCGAAATCGTTAGAGCCGTTTTCGAGAAAATCCAAATTGAAAAAAAACCGTATTAGAAAGGTACCAGTTTGAGCCGGGCTGAAACGAAATAAAGAAAAGGTTCTAGTTGGAAAAAACACTTAAGAGTATAACAATTACGTTAAGTTCTGTTTATTTTTAGCTGTTGTCTAGTTAAAAATGTTAAACAAAAGCACATAATATAATAATTGAATTTTGCATAGCTTTTGTAGCTGTTTTTTTTTTTTAGCTAGAAGCAATAGGTAGGGAGCTCAAGAAGAATCTTTTTCCATTTTTTATAAAAAGACCAGCGAAATTATTCAAAGAAGCTTGGAGCTGTTGAATTGTCCCCAATACCGTACTTATTATGGCAGGAATGAACCTCTGACCGGCTTGTGCAAGCTTTTAAATTCTAACAGAAGTATTGTAGATTTTAATACTAATAAAACTTCCCTAAAAAGAAAACATTTAAAACGCTCATAGTTTATGTTCTTCAAATGTTTGTATTTTCTTGTGCTTGTGTTATGCAATTTTACTTACCCAGTGGGAAATTTCATACAATTCATTGAGGAATAACCTTCTTTTTCTTTGAGGAAATGGGAGTTGCAACAGTTCTTTTCTGCTGATTCCTTTGAGGAATTTAACATGGGGGTGTCCTAGGCCAAGAAGCACATGCTTACATTCTCGATGAACATTCATTAATGAAATCACTACTTCCTCAGAAGTTTGTTATTCATCAGCTTGGGTGATGAAAAACATGATGTATTCTCATCAAACAGAAAAGTGGATTAAGGCAACGAACTGATGAACTTATGCATGACTTTTCCTTATGAGAATCACCGCATACTTTTCTTTAATAAAATAACTATTTCAATTCCGTACAAAAGACAGTTGTTTTCTTATGTGTCCCAATCACAAAAGCAGATGATGGGTTTCGAGTCATGAACTGAGGAAACGTTACATTACTTTTCACTGACTTTATCATTGCATTTAATTTTTCTACTTATTCTGCTACTGAATTCATTGAGGAACTCAGCAAAAATTTTCATTGACGCCGAATTTCCTGCTGGGTACTAACAACAACTAGCACCTGCACTAAATGATGTAGCGGGTGAGCACATAAAATACATATGTTGCCTAAATCTGTGATTGTGATTTACGCTTGCTGTAAGCTTAAATACTTTCGAGATCAGATAGTGCAAAATAAAAAAAATAAAACAGAATCGGATTGATTTTTTCAATGTTATGCCATTGACTCCATTTCAATTTCAAAAAAGATGAAATATTTTATTCGATTTGAAATAGAATGTAAGCATACATCTTCTGGGCGTACCCGACTTATTTTCTTTCAGTATTAAGTTCAACAAATATTTTCTGAGTCTCAAAGTCTATGAGTGTACGAGTATGTGTATACGGAGTTGAAAAAGAAAAACTAAAATTTACAGTGATTTCATTTTCAGTGAACTTGACACCCATTAGGTTATCCGTATCGTAAGAGTAAGGTGGAAAGAAAACACCGATTCCTTTTGTGCGAAAACACGTTTTTTTTTTTTTTTTAAACACAGGCTCCACAACAATTCTGTTGTGTGTACTGCACACTGTGTTGGTCAATGCATTGAACATCTGAGAAAATTTTAATGACAAGTGACAGTGAGACAAAGGTTGCTTGACATGACAACACGATCTGAAAGGCTTTACTGAATGAAAAGCGCAAGGGATAAAAAGCCTTAACGTCAAAAAATCATCTTACTCAGTTGGGATTGTTATGTTTTTAATGAAAGATTCTGAGAACATGTTGAAAAGTAAAATTCATTCAATATTCCAACACGACCAACTTGGTACACAAATAAAACAACATATGTTTCTTCAAACGAAACTTCGAACTTGCAAGCAGCACTACAAATGAAGTCAGAAAATAGTATAGATAAGAGGAATTTGTTATAATTTTGCGATGCTAAGTTTCATGTGTTATGTTTTACTTCAATAATATGATGTAGGTTTTGTTTTACAGTTTTTAAATAAATTTGAAGTTGCTTACAAACATTTTTTTTATGTAATGGTTTTCTTTTGAAGTTTTCTTTCAGTGACTCAACAAGTTACTAGTTTTAAATGTCTGATTAGTAAAGAATTATCTCTAATAATATGGAATTGCCTTTTTTGAACCTTTAGATGCCTTGACTTGTTACACAAAGTTTTTTGATATCTTTAGCCAAAAATACTATTATGGGTTCACCAATTTGTCTCTAATATTTTATATGAAAAAAAAAAACACCAAACATATTATACATATACATGTTTAGCCTTGTAGCTTTTGCACTACAAAGAAAGTAGTTCTTGCTAAGGATATAGGAATATCATTAAAGTTGCTATATTAAAATGAATGTTCAGAATCGATAGTGTTTTACTGCCACCTTTTCCTCTGATACCAATCAACGTTGAAACTCCGTTCAATTAATTATAATTTTCCACCACGTTTTATTTGAGCGTCAATCAGAGCAATGCAATGTAATTAGTAAATCGAAAAAAACGGCGATTTGAACAGCCCCCTATTTTAGGATGAATACATTCGAACAAATATGAAAGGCAATAAGGATCAGAAAGTTTATACCTACAAATCTATCATAAAATATTGCTTTGCCATAAAATTTCTGTTATCCTAAGCTATAAGAATAACGTTTTGAATATTGAAGTAGCATTATGCTAAAGGCCGACTGTGACAGCAATTGAAATTTAGAATTACATGCATAGATATAGATACTATACAAATATTTTTGTTTCTATTTCCCGAAATTCATCTAGCAACAAAACATTTTAATTGTAATGATTTTTTAGATTGAATTTCGGATTTCACATTTCAATCACCGATTGAATTTTCCCATTTATACATTTATATTTTTTAAATTCAATTTTATTACTGATCTAAATGGATATGTTTTGAAATATTTAAAAAAAAGTTTCAGCTCATGGTCTTTGTCTTTGATGGTATTTACTTGAATAACAAAATTCAATCACTTTAGCCTTCATTTTTAAATTAAGGCAATACTTTTTCATTTTCACATATATTTTTCACGAAATAATTTCTCTTCCTAAAGACAATAGATAAAGATGGAATAAGTTGCATAATTATGTAATGTTCTTTTGTCTATAATGCATTCGCACTTAAGGCGATATGAATAATGAAGAGGAATAGAAAGATAGGAAAGAAAGTTGGTACAGTGGATTGAGATTTTAAACAAGTCAAATGGTGTTCAAAAAGGGTCTACCACGAAATCTAGAGAACCAAAATCTAGAAAGCAAAAATCTAGAAAGCAAAAATCTCGAAAAAAAAATTTAGAATGAAAAAATCTCGAAAAAATAAATCAAGAAAGAAAAAATCACGAAATACAAAAATCTAGAAAAAAAAATCTCGAATGCAAAAATCTCGAAAAAAAAATATTAATTTTTGAGACAATGTTTCTATTCGCGCGCGCGAATAGAAACATTGTCTCAAAAATTAATATTTTAACTCATGGTAAGTAAATTATTACTCTCTTTTATATTTATACTAGCCTTTACCCGCGGCTTCGCTCGCGTTTCAGCTGATCAAGAAGTAGACTGTATCGCAATCTAGCTTCTTCTTCTTTAATAGCTTTATAATTTAATACCTACATTTAACCGTGATAAAAAGTAGCCAATATGCTATTACAGACTATAATCTATCTCTGTGCTAAATTTCACTCAGATGAGTTCAGCCATTCTGGTGTAATTTCAAAAATTAAAACAAATCTATCCCACGGGAACCATTCTGGTGTGATTTCAAAAATTAAAACAAATCTATCCCACGGGAACCATACATTTTACCGGGATAAAAAATAGCCTATCTGCTATTCCGGACTATAAGCTATCTCTGTGCTAAATTTTATCCAAATACGTTTAGCCGTTCTGGCGTTAGTTAGCAACAAACATCCAAACATCTAAACATCGTAACATTCACATTTATAATATTAGTAGGATAAAACTGAATAATATTCTTGTGTTTTTTGCTTTTTTATATTGATTTTTTTTGTTCATTTTAACTTCAGAAAATAAATAATTGTTTAACTACCTGAAGAGCTGTGTTTAACTTGAGTATTAACTCTTAATACAAAATCTCGAATCTACAATTTATTCGAGATTTTTTTCGAGATTTTCTCTTTCGAGATTATAATTCATTCGAGATTTTTGTGCATTCGAGATTTTTGCATTCTAGATTATAAGCAATTGTATTCTAGATTTTTGTCATTCGAGATTTTTGTCCTTCGATATTAAGACATGCTCCCGTTCAAAAAGGACTTGAAGTGGAAAGTTCTTGCGTAGTTGTGTTTAGTGGCTCCCTTCATATTTTCACTGAACACGAATCTGAAGTTGTCCAACAAATTTTTGCACGGAAAAATTCGTGTTTTTTTTGTTTTTCCCTGATTATTAAACAAAAAAAAAATGAAAAAAAAATGTAAGATTTGTTATCACTGTCAAAAATTATTAAAATATTAAAAAAAAAAAAATATTGAACACAAAGCAACATTAAAGAATTTAATAGTTCTGTACTATTTAGTTAATACTAAATGTTGTGCATGTGAAACTCATCAGTTTTACCGAGCACTCTTGTTTAAAGGTTAATTTAATTATTCTGTAGGGATGCGGATGACTTCTATTTCTTCTGGACGTAAAATTAAATTAAATTCACGGTTATGTCGTACGTACTTGTTCTGTGGTTGGGTGGACACAAATGTTTGCAATATTTGTTTTCGCAATAACAACTATTCTTTGTTATAAAAAAAGAAATTCATATTTTTGTTTAATTTTTTTGAGCATATTGACAGCGTTATATGAAAGGCAATTAGACAGTTATTAACATTTATAAATAGAAGCCCGTTACTTATATATATATATATTTAGCAAACATTTAAGATTGCCGTTGAAATAAAATAATACTTGGCGCAACATGTTCAAGCGGGGACGACCGACGGGGCCTGAGACTTATACGCTCTCCACCATTCTTGTATGTGCGTTGATATTATGCAGGAACGGAACGGACTTACAATTTCACCCCGAATCTGAACGGCTATCGAAATCGAAAAAAAGAAACCCGAACAACCGTTTTTCTTCAAACTGTTATATATCAAGTTTGACGAAAATCCGTCAAGCGGTTTAGACACGAAAAAGCGTACAGACGCACATTCGCACACCCACACAGACAGACTGAATCACGGTATTTTGAAAACCATTTTTTTGGGCTTCTCTTTCTTTGATTAAAATATACATAACTAAAAATTCAAGTAAAATTCAACTAATTATGGAAATTTACCTTT
This sequence comes from Platycheirus albimanus, assembly GCA_916050605.2. Classification (NCBI taxonomy): domain Eukaryota; kingdom Metazoa; phylum Arthropoda; class Insecta; order Diptera; family Syrphidae; genus Platycheirus; species Platycheirus albimanus. The sequence goes on from OU696698.1 coordinate 62,412,403, forward strand.
AAGTACTTCAGTAAATTCAGGGTCATATTCGTCAGGTTCGTCTTCTTTTATTTCACTTAGTGGCATGTTATCGCCACTACTTCAACAACTCATTTACATTATAGAGCATATAAGAAATACCTGCTTTTTTACTTGCTTTATAGGGCAAGTATTGGTTTCGTGCTTCATATACATATTACAGTTTAAAGAAAAACGGTTGTCGAGGTTCTTTTTATTTCAGTTTAGCCCGGCTTAAAATAGTACCTTTCAAATTAAGGAAAAAACCTTTTTTCATTTTGAATTTGCTCGAAAACGGCTAATGCGATTTTGCTTTGACTCAAAATTTAACAAACCTAACGCACTTTTAATAAAACTGTCTGGAATAGTTTTTCAGAATATCCTTTAGATTGGCGTTGCAATTTTTTCAGTAAAACCTTTCTAAACGGTGGCTCCCATACAACGAGCGGTTAAGTTTTAGAAAACTTTTTTTGTTTTTTTTTTTTCAATTTGCTCACAAAAGGCCCTTACGATTTTTATTAAATTTTGTACTTAATATGTATACAGTATACTTATACCTACATAGAATTGTACGAAGAAAACTGCAATTTTAGTTTTTGGTTACAACAAATGATAATAACGGAAATCGACACTAACGAAATGTTTTTGACTTTACCTATATGTATATCTTTCATAGCACCCAAAAGACGGCACCTAAATTTTCAGAATGAAAGGTTCCTTAACGGGGTTTCCAGTTTTAACCAATTTTTTCTAGTTTTTAATATTTTTTTTAAAAACGGCTTTAACCATTTTGAATTACTTTGTGGGTATTTTTTGGGAGTATTTCATTGATAACTGCGTTCGTAAGTTTTGGTTTAAAATTCAAATAAAAGTAAACGAGTTAAAGCAATTGGTCTAAATATATCGAAATAACGGGAAAAATTAACGTATCCTATTTAACTGTCGATATGCTAAAAATGGGATATAAACACTTCTTAAACAAAGAATTTAATCTTCTTTGCTTATCTTATACAACAAAGGGTATTCGTTATTGATCGAAAAATTTGTTATCATCGTGCTTGCACCTACAGAGCAAGTACGAGCGGCCCAGTAATGATCCGATTTCAGATCAAATTTAACACACATTAATAGCGAGTTTCATTCAAATTTGGAAGATTTGCTCTCCAAAATCGATAATTGTTCTTTTCAATGATACTTGTTTCCATGACTGAAACACACTTATGACTCTCTGAGTTGGTTGCCATCGATCAATAGCATTTGTGTTTTAAATCGATTCATAACATACAAAATTTTCCCCTGAGATAGAAAAATTAAGAAAATTGGAAATCGAAAATAGATAAATTGTTTATACAGAAATATTCTCCATGAAGATCACTGCAGTTTTGCATTTTCAGAGTACCTTTGCCACTTCGTTTGAAGTAGGTACCTCCAAAATATTTATTTCAAACATAGGTACAATATTATTATTATGTACATATGTATTTCAACTTCCTGAGGCATCGAAGAACGTTGACGTTGCATTTTATGTTAGATCTACGGAAATAAGAAGAAATTACTGGTCACCAAAAGAGAAATGAACGGCAGATGGTTCATCAATCCGATGAATTTGGAATGCCCAAAAATGCATTTTTTTCTGTTCTTTTTTATACTTAATTAGTCGATTAGTATGAATCAACACAGTCGCTCGGACTTGAGGAAAGTTGGGTGGTAGATCGTCCAAAGGACCTTGAGTCACGGGGGTATAAATGGGCATTTCTATCAATTCGAGTGATATGTTACGGGAAAATTATTAAATGCATCGACTATTTCACTGCCGAGGAAAAAATAGCTCCACTGTAGTTCCTTCACCTATCAATTTTAAGGTTTTTTGTGTGTATGACATGACGATCTTTCATCATAAGTGCACTCACGACATCGACACTTAATGCTGAAAACAGATGTGCATTCAGAATGCACGCGTGACTGCATGCATCAACGCACCTAAAACAGATGTGCATACTCTTCGAAAAATTGGATGCCTACTTCTGTCAAAAATATTTTATTCTTTGTCTATTCGTACGCACTAGTGTCACCAGTTTCAAAAAAGGTACGCTAATGTGAATAGCCATCTTTTGCGAATAAACTTATTTTTCGTAGTCAGTCCACATTATGCAATATTGTTACTTCTCTAAAGTTGTCTGGCTAGCACCGTACTCAACAGTTTTTCAATTCAAACAAATTTAACCATGTCGACTTTATCAAAACTGGTGTAATTTAAGACACTCGTGCGTGCGGATACACGCTGCCTTTGTTTGAAGAAGGACAGGTACTGTCAAAATAAGTGATGCCAGATAGCAATTATTTGCAGTTTTTTCGTTTGTTGTTGTGGCTGCAATGAAACTAGGCATCCAATTTAGGAATAGAGACATCGCGCATTCACTGCAACCCCTGCATATTTTGAGTGGGGATGTCCCATAAGACCCTGTGTAAATTATTTTGACTGCACAGAAAATTATGCACATCTGTTTTGACCATAATTCAATAGCAATTTTTTACCATGAATGCTCCAAATAACTGTAAGCAACACAAATAGAATTCGTGCGACAAGCCGTTTTTCTTTTTTTCAAACTGAAAAGTGCTCTTCGAGTACATCGAGCTCGCTCTGAACGTCCTCCAAGCCAATTGTGTTCAGAGAGCTCTATATCCTATTAATTTCCTTTTAGAATGCCATTTGAAAAACCGGAATTTTTTTAACATTTAAATTACCTTTAGCGGCCATTTTAATTGTTTTTATTTCCAGCCACGCCGAGCCGCTATAAAAGTTCTTTTTATCAATTGAATCGGTTTGAAAGCGTATCACTTTTAATGTTTATTGTTTTGTTCAGCTCTTAGGTCAGTCTGCCCATCTATTTATTTGGAGCTCGTAGAGCGCACTCTGAACACACTCTTCAAACATAAAGATGAAAATTCAAATTTTACACATTTCATGCAATATCTGAATAATTACTTATGCACACATAGGCAAACTTTATTTATTTTCAAAACATATTTGTTTCTTTTTTATGCTGCTTTTGTGAGTTATCAAATATTAATAATATTATAAATGTTTTAAATAATTTTTTCAACTATAATAAAGAAGTAAGTTATTATTAACAAACCGGTTTAAAAATAGTAAAAATATAGTTTTTGTCCTCAATAATTGTGGACATCATACTTTGAGTTCATTAAAATTGCCGATTCTGAACAAAATAATTAAATAAAGCAACAAATTTGGAAAATACTAATTTAAAAAAAATCTATATTTTCCAGCCTGATTTTGGCCCAACATATTTATGTATTTGAAGCAACTTTCCCTGTTCAATTCCTCCGGTCTTCTCTTTGATTTATTTGTTTTTACATTTCTAAGAAAGCGAAAACGCGAACCGAAACGTTCTTCCAAAGTAGGGACTTAAAATATCTTCTAGCTAGGTATATGTATACAAATTATTTATTGCAAATGAACAAAGTATAAAAAATTAAATATAATTGCTTCCAGAATATAAAATTGTTAAACCCGTTTGAATTCTTAATCAACGAAAGGAACTCCCCAATGACTAATAATTTCGAGCTGACCCATTGCTATTATATTTTTAATTCCATTTTTTCAATAACAGCATGCAATGAGAAAGTCTAATAAAATAGGAAGACTTCCGATTAAAACGTGAGTTAATTAAAAATTCTACTTTTGCTTTTAGGCGACATCATCATGGTTTGGCACTCATCGCTTTGAATAATGAATGAGTTTTTAAGAGAAAAGGTGTTTAAACTTCCACTACCCTTATCCTTTTTCTAAGTTTTTCTTTTGCTTTAGAGAAACATATCCAGACGCTAAGCCTTTCGCTTTACTATGTTTTGTCATTGCTCCCAGTTTCTCCTTAATTCGTCCATATGTCTTAAGTTATAATGGATGAAAGGTTTTCTTTAAAACTTTTTCCAAAGTTTGTACTTACCTGTGGCTTTCGTGCTGGAAGAATGTATCTGGAATGTTTGTTGGAGGGACATTATACTTGGGGACAAAATATAATCAATTTTCTTATGTTATTTGGACTTCAAATCTCAGATGTATGAATTGTGAGATTGTGACAGCACTAACATTGTCTTATCTTAATATCTCATTAATGTATAACATTATTAATGTTGTTAGTCGTTCATTCCTTCCAAAAACAGAATAACTCAATGAAGACCCATGGATTTGAAAAATCAATAAAATGCAAACTTTTCAAAAGTGGCAAAGGCCCGGGAAATCAGTCACTCGAAAAATATCCATGCCAATTCCAGCAGCATGGGCTGTGGCCTCGTATGCTGAAACCAGTAGTTATCTTCCAGCTCCATCTGTTGAAATTTGTATAACAAATATTCAATTGCAGATCAAAACTTCATTATGATTGCTGAGGTAGAGACAGTTCTCTGAGGCCTATTGATTATAGCGGACAGATTTTCGGTATCTTGTAAAACATAATCTCACGCGACATGTTGTTGACTTTGGTCAGGAGCCCGACAGCGTGATAATGAACTATTAATGTAAGTCACGCTGCACACAAAAATTACGTAGCTGAGCAGAGCACTTCATCTTAGTGACTGAAACTACGTTAGCTGCTAACCTATTACATATGCGTTTAAATAGTTTACTTTCTGTCTAAACAGTGGTGATGGACCCTCTCCGTAATATAGAATGCCTGTGTAACAATTAAATACACAATCACACAATTTAGGTAAAAAAAAACTAGTATCTATTAAAGGTATATATTTCAAATTTAGTTTTTTCATAAAGTGTTCGATATTTTTAACAAGTGTACAACAGTCGTTGCTACTATTGAAAACAATTTATTTTTCATATCAAGTATATCTACCATTTTCTTGAAAATTGCCTCTTTAGTGCCTGTAGGTACGTACCATATATGCGTCTGTGATATCATTTTCCTCATGTTTTGTACTTATTTATTTTTAAATAAAACGCCTTTTATATATGTACTTAAAATTCTATATTTCGGAATATATGACTAAATTTTTTCAACCATCGTGGTTTTTTTTTTTAAATAAACTTTTCTTAAAAGTGAAATTAAGTTTCGGTTATTAGTTTAGCTAAAAATTATCTGCTTTTGCCAGAAGAACGATCCAGATACCCCACATTCCAAGTTTAATAATCATCTGAACTACCATTTTTATTTACACACAGACACAGTGCCCACAATTGCAAGTAAACATGTCATACTTTCAAAACAAGCTATGTAATTGATTGTTATTTCGGCCTTGGACTTTTTCCGCATGACTGATATTTACGATCAAATTATCTCATTTAAGGAAGCTTCATAATATAATTGTGTATAAAACGTTATCAAGAATCACAAAGACACTGGAATCAACCAAGCCATTATACATTCACATCCGCGTCTCATAGCATACATACATACATATAAATACATACCATCAAATGAAAAAGGGGCTATTAATGAGAAACAGTGAAGTCCTTTGAGGCATATCCGTAACCCCTACGTTAAGGAGACAAAGCGAAAGGGTTCTCTGTAGGGAAAATAAAATAATAAAAAGAAAAAAAGACTGCCCAGCACCATCGGATGTCTCCAAGAAAACACAATTTTGCCAGAACAATCAAACAATTTTATGTTTGACAGTAAAACTTTTAGCAGTATCTGAACTGAACAGAATGACAATGGATGATAGAAACCAAATATAATGTTTTGCATAATCTTTTGAATACATATAATATGTGATGTCGATGTGTGATTCTTTTTTCGTCTCTTGAATAATTTTTGTTTGTTAATCTTTCATTATAACCAAGCCAGAACATCACATGGCATAAGCGTACTATCATAAAGTTACTTTATTGGTTTGTCAGGAAACAAATAAATTATTTTCATCCCTTAAACTGAAATAAGACAGATTGTATGATTTGCAATTTAAGAAAATAAGATAGTTTCTGCTAAATAAGGACAGTACTATGTGGTTTGAATAAGAATGCCGCTCTTATGAAAGTTTTTTTTTGAAGGATTTAGTTTGCGGTGTAAGAAGGTCACTATCGACGTTTTTATTTGGCGATAAACACATCTTCGTCAATGGGCTCACTAAATTTGTTTTTGTTTATTGCATATTTGGATTATTTAAGTATTATATTTTTATTACGACTTGAGATCCGGCGCGGCGTCGGTAGTTAAAATAACTCAGCAGGGGCGTAGCAAGGGTCCAAGGCATGGGGGGTGACTTTCAGTGAAATGCCGATTAATTTTAAGAAATTGCCGACTGCATCCGAAAAAAAATAAATATTTCTGGAAATCATAAATTTAGAGAAATAAAAGTCATAAAAGTATTATTTTACAATCCAGCATTTAATTATAAAAAAAATAATTTTTAACAACATAACAAATAAATAAACAATATTTGTTAGGTACTTATTAATAATAAAAGAAAATAAATTACATATTTTATTAGTTCAGTCTTTAAAATGGAAATTACGAATTCAAAAACAATTTAAACATTTTACATGAATTTTAATTTTAATTTAAAGTTTAACCCTGCGATGTTTTAATAATGCCCATTTTTCAATAACCTCGCTTAATTGAATTTCATCAACTATATCTTTTGCGGAGTAAAGCAGCAGTAGTGAATTTAACCTTTCATTACCCATGGGCGTACGCAAATAATTTAGAACTATTTTTAGTTTACTAAATGACCGCTCACAAGAAGCCGAGGTCACAGGAGTGGTTAACATGTAGGAAATTAGTTTGAATGCTAACGGAATCCCATTTCTTAATTTAAATGCCTCTTTGGTAATGTCGTCGAAATTTGAGTATTCGTTACAAGAAAAAAGAAGAATTTGCAATTCCGATAAATAACATTCCACATCTTCTTTGAAAAAAAGAGGATCCAATTCCTCAATAGATTTGACTAATTCTATTGTGACATTGGCTCTAGAAGCGGGTATTTTAAATTTTTTTTAAAAAAGGTTCAAAAATGGTTAAATTATCTGTTTAATTTTCTCTTACGCGCGACGTAATAGTTTGAAGAACCATTTTGAACTCTATTCTATAAAATGTTTCCAAATTGAAAACAAAAGCGGTTTCAGAATTTTCATCAATAATTCTCTTTGGTAACAGACGCGTTCTATGATGTTTCAAGAAATCAGTTTTGGGATTTATCTTTAATTTTTCCGCAAATTTTTTAGAGCAAATGGGTGACATTTGGAACGGAATACCCTACTCTGTTCAAAATATAGTTCGTCTTCCATCTGTCAAGCTATGAAGTGTCAAATTCCATTAGAGGATGGTTACGATGTCGATGGATTAAAAAAACCTCTAAAAAATCAGAAAAAATTCGATTTTCTTACTGCTCCGGAAAAAAGCAATTTTAGAGCAAATGGGTGACATTTAGAACGAAATACACTACTCTGTCCAAAATATAGTTCGTCCTCCATCTACCAAGCTATGAAGTGTCAAATTCCATTAAGGATGGCTACGAGTCGATGGATTAAAACACCTCTAAAAAATCAGAAAAAATCCGATTTTTTTACTACCAAACTGAATCGAATTCTCAAAAACAATGAATGACATGTATTCACCGATTTTTTTTTCAAACCAAGTTGGCCAACTCGAGTTGCAACTCGGTTTGCTTGAATTCCAACTCGAGTTGACTCGTTTTGAGAAATTTACGAGTTGGCACATCACTTTACAACTAAACCAGATAGCGCCTTCCCGTTTTCATTTTTGTTTCGTTCTGCGCATCTACGTCACGCACATACGTGAGTCAAGAATTGAGTTAGTAGATAACGTACTGTACTCTGACAGCCGAAAAAGCAGGTACAATGTGCAAACTTATAGTATTTGTTATTCATCAGTTTGAAAATCAGCTTTAATTAAAAATTTTAAGAAAGTAAATAAACCTACAATGATAATTTGCCAGCTAATTTGCCGACTCGGAAAATCGTGGGGGGGGGGGAGACACCCCAATACCGAACCCGGTAAGGAATTCTATTGTGTCCCTCGCAGTGTGGCATCTAGGATAAGGAACGACGGGGTCCTTGACCCCCGCGTAAGCCACAGTTATTTTTTTGCACAATAATAAGGCCCAACATAGTTGGTATAAGCATCATAATATAATGTCAGAAATCAAAGAAAAATACGATAAAAATGCACTATTCAGCTCATTTCATCCTGTCCGTCAATTTAATGATTTGTCAATTACCCTGGTTTGAGCCAACACTCTTTCAATCTCCACCTGACCCAGGAGCTGTTTTTTTTAAATTCTTTCTTCGCAGATATTACCCCTTATGTTTTTTTGTGTTGTTTTGTCGATGAATATAAAACCCTTTTTGCAGTATTTCAACAAATAATTGGAAATAATTTTTCGAAGAATAATGTCAAAGCAGTGTCCTCAGCAAAAGCTGTGATATTGCTTTTAAAAGGTTGAACAAAAAGCTAGTTGACAAAGAATAAAAAAGGATAGAGCCCAGGAGGGATCCTTGCGGAACACCCATATAGGTATTAATAAATCTCTGAACTAAGATTATCCTGAATTTTAAGCTGTTGTTTTATTTTCATTTAATAAGATTCTAGCCAGTCATCCACAGAACCTCTAAAGCCAGCTTTATACAATATATCAAGCAACAAAGCATGCACCACCTTATCAAATGTCTTAGTTATATCAATGAACAGAGATGAAGGTACCTCAGAATTGTTCAAGCTGATATAAATTTCCCCGCAGAGTTTTAAGTTTTAGACCCTTGTGGATTAAAAAACATGCAAAATAAATTTTAAAGAGTTTAAATCCGATACTCCTTTTTCTTTCATAGCGACCATCTATTCGTGAACAAAAATTTAGATTTGTTAGCTGTGATCTAAGACCTTTTATGCCTATACACGTAGAATACTAAGTGTCAAATTTTTGAACGAATCCCAACTGTTCATGCTGTTTGTAGATGCTGATAAAAACAGGCCAACGACATCCCATTCGACTTCGCTATCATCGTAATGTCATTTTTGATTATAATTTCCAATTCGGTTTTCGTTTTTTGAATGCATATACATATAGTACACATAAGTGGAAGCCAAACATCAGGATTTTGTCCTCTATAGTTGAAAAATTTTGTTGGGTAAATCTGCAATCAAACAGAATTTTTTTGTCTAACCAATGCTTGTTCTTTTATTCATTTTAGCGTGACTTGAATGGTTTTTGTGTTGGTATTATTTTGCGAAGCTATCAATACCTATGAGTTTTGTGTGTTCCTTTCTATAATACTCGTATCTACTTCAAAATTCACCCTTTTAGAAATCAATATGATTTCAAAAATTCTAGCGTATTTTATTTCCATTTTTATTTTTTCCTGGTTTGTGCTAGTTCTTTATGTGGGCGGTCTTTTTGCAAAGTTAGATGCACGACAACGAATGTGACCATCAATTTATCCCAGAATGCTTCCGATGTCCTTCGTTTGTAAATCGATATTTCCAAAATATTTATACGTAGTTCTATGAAAGAGACATGTATCCGTAAACTGTATCACAGCGCAGCGTCACAAATTCACAATCAACGACAGAAGAGGCAATTGATTATACACTTTCTGTTCAAAATGACCGACGACGACAGACTTCCAGCTTACTGTTAGAATCAACCTCCGACCCGAATGATTGCTGAACAGTTGTTGTAGTACAGTCGACATTCGAGTAATAAATGGCGCCAAACGCACAAGGGTATGCAGAAAAAAAAAGAAGCAAGTTGATGGACAAACCAAAACCCAAAGGAGAAAGCCTAGGATATATTTAAGTTAAACATTTTGTGGAAGATTCAGAGGACTTGATCTCTCTAAAGGAAAAGGCATAATAAAGATAAAAAGCTTTTCTTCGAATAACCTAACAATGTTTAATGGGGTCAATTATTCATTTATTACTTGATATACTTCCTAGCTCTTGCAGAAGCAGTTTGCAATTTCGCAGGAGCATTTTACCATGTAGTAAAGTGGGTAATATATAAGCAACAATAACTAATTTCCAAGGATTCTTGTTCATTTTAACAGCAACGCAATGTCTAGTGCGCTGCTTAGAGGAAAGGAGGGCAAATGTTGCTCAGTTTCCCAAAAACTTCTAGGAATCCATCGTACAGTGATTCTTTGATAAATTATTTCTGAATTCTGATTTGTCCTTTGAACTGCAGGAGGAGCTTAAAATGTTTCTTCTAAAGGTTTATCGTCGATATAAATGAAGACCAAGATGCAAACTGTTGTTTAGAAGGGTAAACATTATAATTCTTGCCAATTTCACAACACTTATTCCGTTAGAATTCAAAGTAGATTTGATTTACATATTACGAAAAAAATATGGCCTATTAAATAACAACTTTGCCTTGCATCACATTATCACCCTCTTGTGCGCCATTAAGTGGCTTAATAATAATATGAAAAACCTATTAGATTATGTATGCCTGGATGTATAGTTTTTATTACCGTCGGCGTCGTTATTGCAAAAAAACGCTCATTAACTTCGATTGTCAACACATTTTGAATGCCCTCCTTTTTTGTGTATGAAAACTGTCAAGTTTATAATAGAGGTTTTACTAGAAATATGCTTTTTTTTAAATTTGTTTTTGAATATAAATATTTCTTCGTTTAAAACAAAAAACTAAAGTTTTTTAATAAACATTAATTTCTTAAAACACATACGCAAACATCATTATTCAAAAAACGGGTGAGTACTATTTACTTACGGTTATTGATGTGTAAACATCACAAGCATTGGCGACAGATCCATGCAAATCGACAAATCCAATCTTTACTCGCTTTAATTCCTAGTTTTTACTTGCTCTATTGGTTTCGTTCAGAAAAAAAATTGAAGTTTTAATCAAACATGACATTACGATGATAGAGAAGCCCAAAAAAGTGGTTTTCGCTATACCGTCCATCGGTCTCCTGTGCGGGTGTGCCTAAACCGCTTGACGGATTTTCTCCAAGCTTGATATATAGTAGTTTGAAGAAAAACGGTTGTCGAGGTTCACAATTTAGCTAACTTTAAGCATTTCTAACAAAACTGCGTTTTTCGTTTTTGGCTCAAATGGTCGTAACGAAAATCAGGTTTTAACGGCTTTAAACGGTGGCTTCCATACAACGAGCCGTTGAGTTTTAGACAACTTTGTTTGGTTTTTTTTTAATTTGCTCGAAAAAGGCTCCAACGATTTTCATTAAACTTTGGGTGTTTTATTCTTTTAGTGTTCTTAAGAGAACTGCGTTTTTAGTTTTTGGCAAAAACTGCTAATAATGGAGATCTAGTCTTAACGTCTTTTTTTCAAATGGCCATTAGTTGTCAACGGTTGTATTGAATTCACTCAAACTTGGTTTGGTATAGTGGCTTACAACTCTCTATCAAATGGCTTTGCATTTTTTCAGTTTCTCTTTTTTCAAATGGTGGCTCCGATACAAAGAGCCACTAGGTTTTGGCCAATTTTGTCGTTTTTTCTAATTTACTCAAAAAAAGCTACACCGATTTTTATGAAACTTTGTATGTAACATATACATAGAATACTTAAAAAAAAACTGCATTTTTAGTTTTTGGCTACACATGATAATAGCGGAAATTGGTTTTAAAAGTACATATTATTAATTTTGCCATAAGTGGACATTTGCATCATTTATAACACTCAAAAAATGACATATTAATTTTAAATATTAAAGTTTTCTTAACGTAAGCTCCCGTATATAATTTTTTGCAGTTTAAGTCAAAATTGTTTAGGTTTTACCAAATTTTTCAAAAATGAGTTGTTCTTATTGACCGAAAAGTTTGTTTTCATCGTACTATTGATCCCACAGCGCAAGTACGTGCGACTAAAATAAAATGCACGACTGGGTCGCACGAACTTGCTCTAATGTGTGTCAGTGGTCTAGGGGCTTGAGATTTTGATAAAAATACTTAAACTAATTTGAGCTGAAAAAAGTACTTCTTGGATAAATTTGAATTTATGAAAATAAATTTATAAAAATCTGTATACCGATTTTTGAGAAAAAAAAGTTTTTTTTTGAAAAACGCTAGTTCATAGGTATTCACCAAATACATTTATTTAAAATTTAAAAAAAAAATTAATAAGCAGTTTTCAAAATATTAATTTAATTTTTTTTTTTGTTTAATGCTTTTGAAATACAACAAAATATTTGTTTAAAAGTATGAGGACTTCCGACCGAATTCAATTAGATACAAGGCTTAAATTCAACTCAGGATGTATTTCTCACTAAAGTGGGAAATTTCTAAATAAAGGACTTCGATCCCAATAAAACCAAGCTCTGACGATTTTAATTGTACGAAGTCACAAAAATGAAAAGTTTATGGTTAATCCAATTAGGTATAAAGTTTGGCTGCAACTCGATGTTTAGACTAACGCCCTTAACACTAACGCACAACAATAACCAGGATGAAGAACAGCATATTTTTTGAATTTTTCTGTCACCATCATAGGTTTCGGCTCGAACTTAGACCTACCAATGATCGGTTGTTGTTCTTATGGCTTAGCGTCGAAGCAGCTCTCTCTCTCTCACGCTTTTGATTTTGCTTATAATTTAACATAATGTTAATGCGCTTTTGCAAAACTACGTTCTTTGGTTTTGGCTGTTTTAAACCGGTTTTTTGAAAGTTACCAAAAATTGACTACGATTTGACTGAATTCACCCAACAATTGCTTACAATTTTTTCACGCAAATAGTTCTAGAGATATGGATTAAGTTTTGTGCATGAAATTTTCGTAGAACCAATAAGTAAAAAGTAAACAGTTGTTTTGATTTTTGGCCTAGAATTATTAAAACGAAAATCGTAAGACAATGGCCATAAATTAACAATGAGAACTTAAGGGTGGGTCTCCCATGTAAATGTAGGGTAGTGCGTGCATAAAACTTAATATATCTCCTACATTTGAAAAGATATTTTAATGAAATAAAATGTATTAATTAGTCAACAAATGTGAGCAGATATGCTTATCATCAAATAATTATTTATCATGATATTTATACTTTCAAAAGATAAAAACTTTAAATTTTTCGTAAAATTTAGACACAAATTATTATGTCCTCTTAATTTTCCCCTGTTAAGTAACTTTTTATTTTCTTTTGCTTCAGTTTCTTAATCAGAATAAATAAGTTCTATTTGTTATAGAAACCAAAGTTTTTTTTTTTTATATATATATATAATAAAATTGAGGTCAACCAAGGGGTCTTTTTTTTCTTTAGACAAGCGCAGTTTGTAAAATATTCAACCAAATCGACCAAGATAATTTTTTTTAATATCATTGAAACTAGATGTTATCATGAACATCGATAAATATTTACTTTTTTTTAATTTACCGGTCTAGGAAGACCCAAAACAAAAAATAGCATATTTTTCATATGGGACGCTTTGTAAACCGCTTATTTATTTCAATTTAGGTAAAAAAAAAAAATTATAAAAATATTTGTTTAATTTGGAAGCAAGCTATAGAAACATTTAATTTTTTTTTTTTTTTTATGTGCTTAAAATAGCAATTTAATATGTTAACATACTCACTCGTTTTTGTAAGTAGGGAAAACTTTTATCGTTTTGTTATTATTTTTCTATTTTTTTTTGGAATTTTTTCTTTTTGTATCAATTTAAAGAAAAATTATATCATTTGAAGTCACTTTACTATCTTATTTTAAAAAAGTATCTTTTTTACCTTTTTTGAACAAAAATTTCACACTTATGAAAATGTAGTTCACGAAATTGTCACCACAATTAATGGCGTTAACATAGATTCTCTTTTATTGCAACCTCTTTGTAAGAGAGTATTTCTCATTTTTTCTTATTTGATTTTTTGTTGGTTTGATTTTGGTTTTTCCTTTTCTTTGAAATTTGAATACCAACACAAAAATCAGCTGTACCTGTTCTTATAAGATCATTGTTCCATGCATTTTTGAATTTTGAATGATTCGGACAATTTTGGTGACAAATCGATAGATGATTTTTAATTTGTGGTTATAAAAAAATATTGGTGTTATTTTGTATGACTATAAAGAGTCTTGTGATTGTGACACATTAAAATTTTGATCAGTGCTGCTCATATTTAAAAAAAAAAAAACAAATAAACAATATACGCACATAGTTTTTCCAATCTGAGTGAAAAAAAAAACATTTAAAAAGTTATGCCTCGTAAGGTGAAAAATGCATCCCAGATATTTGGGCTGAAAAAAAGGAAATATCCCTTTCAAAAAGTTAATAAAAGGTAACACTTTGCTTATATTATGAATAAATGTTTTTAGTTGTTGTGTTAAACTTTATTTTTGTGTACACAAATCGTGTGGTTAGGATAGGTAAGCGATGGGAAGGTATTTCGATGGTCGGTAGTAGTCCTCTTCAACGTATGTACCATGTACCTGTTGTAATATTTGTTTTTTTTTTCATTCTCGCTCCTTATATTCTTTTCAAAAAGTACAGCATCCATTATTGTAAAAGGTGGGTGATTGATATAATTAGATTTGTCATCACCCAACAGGTAGGTAGTACCTACCTGTTGGGTGATATGAAAAATATTTTTCTATGCATGTCTATGTACCTACTAGGTACATAGACATGCATGGTAAAATATTTTTCTTATGCGCATTGACGGGATATGTTATGTAGTCGCAGTTGCGCATAGGAATGTGTGTGACCGCAATGTATCTGCAGTGCGTTTGGTACGTGCGGAGGGAATGGATGTTCTGTGTGAGAATGAATTAATGAGTGTCCGTAAATAGACCGGTATAAGCGGGTGCTGTACTCGTCGTCGTCCGCATAAATAGGTATTCGAGTGATTTTCTAAATATCGTGTGCGAGGAGAGGTCCTTTGTCATATCGATAAATAGATATGTACTAAGGTCGGAGAAGCATTGGTCGTTGCGGTGGTACATACATATACATAGATATCAATACACATTGTGTGTTTTCTTATCGTATGTAGAAGAAGTAGGTTCGGTTATTTTTGAATAGCTTGGCAACAAAAAGTCATAGAGCCATACGGTTTTCAGTGTTGGATTTAAAATTAATGGGAGCATTGAATTCTGAGAACAAAAATAATACTTAATGACGTAAAATTTTGAAAAAAACTAGTTTTAAAATTATTTAAAAAAAAATTTTTTTTTTCAAAATTTTGAGTTTGAAAGTTAATATTTTGAAAGCGGTTCACTAGAATAACTGATTTTAAAATTATGATGATAGAGAAGTCGAAAAAAGTGGGTCCGAAAATTCTGCCTGTCTGTCTGTATCGGCACCTACAGCCTAAACGGCTAGACCGATTCGCTTCAAATTTGGTACATAGTATTATTATTGTCCTACAGAAGGGTTTTTGGAATAAGCATTCTATTGCAGATTGTATGAATATTTGCAACTCAGAGTTGGGCGATTTTGCATGGTTATTAATTATGTCTCCCTGATTCCAAACATCAAAAAATAATCTTGGGGCCTATATATATACCTACCTACCTGCTTAGGTATGTATATGCTGCATGACTTTTCTGTTTGATTATTTCCTTATTTATTTTAATCCAAACTCCAAAAAAATGTCGACAAAAGAAAACCATTGAAACGAAGTAGATTTTGTTTTTAGTGGACTTTATTGAATTGAAATTCAAAATAAAAGTCTAGTGACCTTTAGTCCAAATGCGTTTCGCCCAGGTACAACCAAAATTTTGCGTCTTAGAAGGGTACAACAGCATCTAACTGATGAGCCCAACTGTTGTACCTGGGCGAAACGCATTTGGACTAAAGGTCACTAAACTTTTATTTTGAATTTCAATTCAATAAAGTCCACTAAAAACAAAATCTACTTCGTTAACTTTGGCTAGACCACGGGTGTATACATATATATATTTATATATGTATAGTTTTAGGTGTATGAATTCAAACGAATTCCCCTAAAAATAGAATTCACAGTGTATTCATGCTGTAATTTTATCAAATGTCGGTAACCATCGACCAAAATTTTGCGTCTTAGAAGGGTACAACAGCATCTAACTGATGAGCCCAACTGTTGTACCTGGGCGAAACGCATTTGGACTAAAGGTCACTAAACTTTTATTTTGAAAACCATTGAATATTTTTTTCCGAAAACAGCATGGAGTTAGGTATACCTATACCTAGGTAGGTATAACTACATAAAAATAAAATGCACGACTGGGTCGCACGAACTTGCTCGAATGTGTGACAGTGGTTTAGGGACTTGAGATTTTGATAAAAATAAAATTTTCAAAATTCTTAAATAAATACTTAAACTAATTTGAGCTGAAAAAAAAGTACGCCATTTTATTTCTTGGATAAATTTGAATTTATGAGAATAAATTTATAAAAATCTGTGGAGCGGTTTTTGAGAAAAAAAAGTTTTTTTCTTAAAAACTTTTTGAAAAAAATTTAAAAAAAAATTAAAAAACGCCAGTTTATAGGTATTCAACAAATACATTTATTTAAAATTTTTAGAAAAAAATTTAATAAGCAGTTTTCAAAATATTAATTTTTTTAATTTTTTTTTTTAAATGCTTTTAAAAATACAAAAAAATATTTTTCAAAAATATTGGTATGCAATACAAATTGAGCTACCTACACCTTTATGTGTGTAAGATTTCGAAAGAATCGGTTGAGTCGTTTTCGAGTTAGTCGAAAGCAAAAAAAAACGGTCCTATGGAAGGTACCGTTCTTAGCCATTTTTTAAAACTTTTTTTTCAGCCATATGATTGGTCGTACCTAAAAAGCAACACTGATTTTTTTAAATAGAAATCGTTAGAGCTGTTTTTGAGAAAAATAAGCTTTAACGTAATGGTTGTATGGCAGGTACCGTTATTTTTTGAGCTAAGAAAAAAATTTCAATTTCCCCTCTGCACAATACCTAAAAAAGTCTATATAGGTACCAAGTTTGAAGCAATTCGGCCCACCCGTTTGGGCTGTAGGTCTCTATACATACAGACAGACAGACAGACAGACATACAGACGGACAGAATTTTTAGACCATCTTTTTTCGTCTTCACTATCATCGTAATGTCATGTTTGATTGTTATCTCAAAACTTTTTTTTTCGACGAATGCATAACTTGCCTTATAGTACCTATAATCGCAAGTAAAAAGTAACAATGTTTCAATAATAATAGATATATAGCTAGGTACTCAAATTATTCTTTTCCCTTTGCAATAAACCCATAAGCAATTTTAAAACAGGTCAAATAGTTATATTGACCTACCTCACACTTTTGTTACACGCAACTTAAAAAAAAAAACAACGATATCAATGTACATACCTACCTACATATACCTACATTAAATATAATGTAACGTTTACCTATCTACCTATGCATGTTCATTTTATGTGTCCTGACTCCTGAGTCCTGACCTTCATCAAGATTTCGATCGAGTCCCAAACGAGTTCACATTTTTTTTGTCACTGTTATGGCAGCAACAGCAAGTAAAATATGAAAAAAAAAAACAACAACAAAACGAAAATAGAAAAAAATTACCCACATTTAGCTATTAGCTACTGTGTTTTGAAAAAAAATTGAAAAAAAATCCCTTCACCCTTCCATACAGAGAAAATAAAACTTGTCATCGCATATCGCATTACTAAATCAAAGCGAAAGGACAACAACGAAACCCACAGAAAGACACACACAAAAAGTATCCCCTACTAAAACGTCCAATGCCAATAATCTTTTCCCTCTGCTTTCCTTTCCCCTGCCTGTACCTCCTCTACTACTGTGGCTGCAGCCGGCGGTGCGCGCCACCACCGCACCGCACCGCTTTGAGAATAATAATTATTGTGAGTTCACTGCGACTGTGGAAGATCACAAAATTATTTTTAAAAGAGAACAAGAGTAAATGAGTATACCAAAAACAATATAACGAAGAGAAAAGAATATCGCACTACCACATAGAACACAATTTACATGGCGTTTAAGTTCTGTTCTGAGGTAGACCCACCCTTAAGGATTGTCTTAAGAGTTGGAAGAAAGTACTTTCAAAGATTTTTTAATGGGAATATCAAAATACGACGAGAAATTTTATGACGGCGCGAATTAAAATTAGTAAATGACATTATGAAATTTTTCATTTCAAACTGAGACCTATAAAAAGTCTTTTTTAACAATGAACATAATGGAACTTCTTATTTTGCGGTTGTTAAAAAAAAGGATGTGGCAGCTTTTTTATGATTCCCCAGAGAGTGTTATCGTTTAAAGGTTACCTACTTTCCATATAGCGACCTTAACTTCTTACACATTTTCTTGAAAACGACTTAATCGAATCAAAATGTGATTCGGTTTATTAAGAAGTATTTCTATAAATTGAATTCAATCAATTCGATCACTATTAAGAAAATGCCACAAGGAGAGCATTGCAATTTTCTAGTTTGGCTGATTTCTTATAGGTATATTAAACATACATCTTTAAATCGTTCTACTGTATGCAGTCTTTAGAAAAACCATTGAATGCAGTAGACTAAGCAGGCCGCTGAGTAGGTATTTGATAAATATTAAAAATATTTAAAAAAAACACGAAACTTGCTCTAAAAAAAGAGGGTATTGCTGTTTTTAAAACGTATCTACACAAAAAACTTTTTCTATTAGTTGGACACAATTCCAAGAAAAGTTACGAGTATATCGCAATGATTTTAGAAAGTATTATGAGTTCCAATATATATTTTTTATTTATTGCGTATTCTGAAAATTCTTAATGTTTTAATGCTTCCTTGAATACGTTATAAACCAATATACATATTTTATAGCCACTAGATAATGAACTTAATTATAAATTTTCCATTTCTCTACCACAAATTCAATAAACTTATTTAGATTCATCTTTGAGAAAGATAAAAATAAAACTTTCAAAAATCAAAATCTTTGATGCCTTATAAAGTTATGTTTTCATGCTAAAGTTTAACAATATTCCATCTCTTTGGCTGTAAGCGTCTTGAATAAGATATGATCCAGCACAAACAAACATTTTTATCCTTAATACAAACTTCTTCTCATCTAAGGAAACCATAAACCCAAGAAAACCATTCATCAGTGTTATATTCATTTCATATGCCAGTCAAAGCTTTTTCTTATGTTTCGTCTGCGACCTGGGGCTTACCAGTCAATATTATAATTCAAACGGCAGTTTTATGGGACGGTTTTTGCTACAAAATTCGATTTAATTTAACGATGTTTCTCTCAGCTCCATGCAAACAAACCTTTTAATTTAATATCCCCAATCATGGGTCGTAAAGTTAAGTAATATCTATAACTCCCTCCGAACATCCATACCTACTTCGTCGTCGTCATCGTCAACGTCTTTGGAGATATATAAGGTACTGACAGAGACACCATTCGCAAATATACACTCTCACTCGGTGGCGTGACAGTTTATTACAAAGTTCAAATTAAACACATTCGTTGATTCTATACCAAGTTTTTTACTGGTGATTGTAAAACCATCCGCACATACCTATACCTATACCCATTTATGAAGCATTCATTATGAAAAGTCAGGACACATAATATTAAAATGATGAACAGATTCGATACGAAACGCGACGGCGACGTGAGTAACACCTAATTTAAAGACTAAGGACCTTGGATAATTCACTGCAATCCACAGAGTTAAGTAGTTCATGAGTCATGACTATTTAAGCTGTTCAATGTCTTGGCGTATCGTGCATTTCGGCGGATATTTCTGTCGGCGGTCTGACTGCGAAGTACGCGTACAATTTTTTTTTTTTTTGACAACCAAACATAAGATTACGATGAAAGAGAAGCCGAAAAAAGGTTGTCAGAAAATTCTGTCTGTCTGTCTGTCTGTCCGTCTGTATGTATCGGCACCTACATCATAAACGGCTAGACCTATTCGTTTCAAACTTGGTACAAAGCATTATTATGACTTCGTACAGAGGGTTTTTGGAATAAGCATTCTAGCTCTAAGACTACCTAACGGATACTGCCATACGATTTTTTGTGAAAAAATTTCTTGTCTCAAAAACGGCTCTTACAGTTTGGATAAAACTTTCTGAATGGTGTTTTTTGTGTCAACGCTATGTTTTGGTTGAAATAGATTTTTAAGGAAATGTCTTATAACGGTACCGGTTTTTTTAAATCAGATTTCCTCGTAAAACACTTGACAGATTTCGATGGAATTTTAAAAGTAGAAGCCCTTTAGTAGACGAAATAAAATTAATTCTTAGATTTTCAAAAAACTTTTTTTGATTTAAAAAGAAAATTACATTTTTTTTTAAATTTTTGGTTTTTACAAAACGGTTTGTTTGAAATTGTAAAATTGTTTTGTTTTCTGATAAGAACTACAAGCAACTATATGTTTGCAAAAAAAAAAAAATTAGAACATGTTTTTGAAAAGTTTGTCAAAAAAATTGTTTTTTGAAAAAAACTGGTCCTACGATTTTGAAAAAATAAATCTCTCCAGAAAATGTTTTAACTAGTGGTTGATAAAATTTCATATGCCATTATGTACTATAAGGCAAGTTATGGATTCGTGCAAAAAAAAACTTTTGTGATAACAATCACACATGACATTACGATGATGGAGAAGTCGAAAAAAGTGGGTCTGGAAATTCCGTTCGTCTGTCTGTCTGTCTGTTCGCATCTCTAGAGCCTTAAAGCCGATTTGCTTCAAATTTGATATTTAGTAATTATTTGGAATTCCCTGGGGGGTCTTTTTTCATTTTTGCTCTAGGCCGAAAAATAACGGTACCTTTCATACAATCGTGAAGAACAAAATTGATTTTCTCGAAAAGGGCTTTAACGATTTTGACAAAACTTTGAGAATGCTATTTTTTCAAAACATTCTATCTTTTGGTTAGAAAAGGTTTTTCAAATTTTGTCTTATATCGGTACCTCTCATAGAACCAGTATTTTCAAATCAAATGTTCTCGTAAACTATATATTCGATTTCAATAAAATTTTGGACACCAGGAAGTCATTCATAATTTTATTTAAGGCGTTTCAAAATTCTCAAAAACTTTTTTTAACTTTTAATAATTTTTTCGAAATATGTAGGAAACAATTTGTATATTAATTCTTTTTAGCATAATTTTTCAGATGTAAACTACAGAATGTCATATACATATTTACATACTAAAAAAAATTTCAAAATATTTCTTAGAACAGTTTTTCAAAATAAGTATATATAAATAAAAAAATAAATTGTTGGCAAAGCAGCTCCAAGCTGGCCGGGATATGACTTACACTCTCAACCATTCCTGTGTGTGCGTTGATATTCTGCAGGAATGGAAGGACCTACAATTTACCGCCGAATCTGAACGGCTAACAGAGAAGCACTTTCCATGACATTAATTAATCTTGGAGGATTTGTCACAAATGCGTTTAAATAAGTTTTATATCTTATCTCAGTTTTAAGATATCTAGCTTCTAGCCTGTTCCAATTTTCTTTTTGACTTGTGGATAAATTTTTTATAGAAAATCCGAAATAAACATAGCTATTTAATATTTTTTTTTTGTAAATGTAAAATGTGTGTGTACATTTTACGTACTTGGGGAAACCTGCAGCAGGTAAAAAAGGGTTCTGATATTTGTTACACATTTAAAACAAACACTGAAATATGATACGATCACAGCGTTTAACGTGTGATGACCGACTGAACCTGAATGAAAAAGAGAGTGGTGCATTTAACTCTTTCTTTCTTTAACATATTGTACCTTAGTTTCTAACAATAGTTGAATAGTTTATTTGACTGTATGTCAGAACTTACCTTACAAAAATGGTATGAAAGATTTGTAAATGAAATTTATTCATTATTTATTTGTAGCGACAAGGCAATAGTTGATTAGAAATGTTTTTTGAAATGTCTACATTAACAAACCAAGAAGCAAACAATGGAAGTTGAACTAGTGCGCGACAGAGATACCATGAAATAAATCCAATCAGACGACTTCCAAACCACTTTTGCCCATACATGAAAAAGATCGTTCGCTTGAATCCACGGTTACCGGAAGTGTCGCAGCGATCTGCGTAAAACAATGAACTGATATACAGGGTGATTCGCCTACGGTTTAAAAAAAAAAACAAGAGCGTGTATGTTGGGTTGAGACAAAAAAAAATCGTATTGGAGGGGCGGTCTATTCCCCTCCGTTTAGTTTTTATTTTTTTTTTTAATTTTTAGTTTGAAAATTAATATTTTGGAAACGGTTCATTAAAATAACTTAATTTAAAAACACTACATAAGAATAGGTTTTTGGCATTACAAAAATGTATAGCATAGCATTGTAGAAGCTACCATTATTTTTAAGTAGTTTTTTCGTATAAAAGTCAATTTTTCAGAAAATTGCCCCTCCCCGGCTAACTGGAGGGGAATAGACCCCCCTATAGTACGATTTTTTTTCTTTTCTTAACCCAACCGATACGCTCTTTTGTCACACCGTATGCGATTCACCCTGTATACAAGGACGAATCGCCGGACGATAAACATTTCCTAGTTGCCGTTGTCGATCCCATTCTTATACGGAGCGACTAGCTTTTAGTATGCGTGATGCAAGTGTTCATTTTCGTAGATTTCGGTCACAACTTCCTCTTGTTTCAGAGCCACCGCACCGATGCGAAGTGAATTTTCGTATATTTCGGTCGCAGGTCCTGTTGTTTGCGACCCAACACTAATTCCACATCGACATATCAAATTTACTTACACTAGCTTACACTAGAAAAGGGTGATCATGCTAAAAAAAACATACTAAAATCAAAAACTCATCCCAAATCAAATGAAATATGTACCATGAAATTTATTTATCGATAGAAATTATTTGTGTGGGTTGTGGGTTTGTGTTCTGTATGTGCCAAAATTCGGATTCCGAAATTCTGTATTTTAAAGTTCTGCAATTCTGGAAATTCAAAATTCTGCAATTTAAAATTCTGTATTTGTTTTTTGTTTTGTTTATTGAATAAAAATTGTTTAACAGATACCTACATACGGAATAACTTCCTTAAAGTGTTTGAAGAATTTTAAAACAGAATTTCAGATTAACAATATTCAAAAGCTGAATAGTGGATTTTGAAATACAGGTTTTTGGATTTACAAAATTTTGGAATACAGAATATTTGAGTTACAGAATAATGGGATACAAAATTATAGTCATACAGAATTTGGTACACATTTACACAATTTTGGGCACACAGAATTTTGAAACACAGAATAACGGCCCGTTCTCGGTTTGTGTATTTGGAGAGGCTATTTCTTCGCTGACAGAATGAAATTTTCAAATTAATTTTATATTTCTGGGTTTTATATTTTGTTTTGTTTTGCTTTTAAGAAATGAATGGTCAATATTTCATTCCACATATTTCGGGAGGGGTTTCAATCCCCAAACCCCTTCCCCCTGTGTTCGCCCTGTAAGTTACAGAACAGCCACCATTTTTTGTAATTCCTAAACCATTTACAAAGTAATTTTGGCATTAAATTGGCACGCACGTTGGTTCTTCTATAAAGTGGAATACACCTAAGCTCATAATTCGATTATAGGAATTAAAGAAAGAATTCTTACCAAACTTGCAATATTACCTCTAACATTTTTGTTCTTTAAATGTCTAAGCGTTCAGTCTTATAAAACGTACATAATACAAGAATCACTTTTGTCTAACACAATTCGCCATTAACTCTCAAATATAAATTTGTGAATTGGCAAACAAACAAAAAAAACATTAATACCAAAATGTGGTTCTTTGTATCGTTTGTAATTTTTCATTTTCCAAGCGAGTTTATTCACTTCTATGCCATTAAAAAATCGTTTGCAACCACAATTTTACTCCCACACATACATAAAAAACTTTTTCATCACTGGAGATTTTTAACCTGACTGGCGGAGTAAATCTATCCTATGCCAACATTATTGTGTTTTTTTTTTGTTCTCTTTGCACTTGCACACGCTTAAATATCTTGTGCCTTTTTAAGATTTGTAAACTTTTTCACAATATTTATAATGATAACATCGCAAGACGCAATTTTCTTTACTGTATTAAAGTTTTATATTTGACGATATTCAACATTTTATAGATATTTCGCTTTCATACTATTATGTGACTTTATATTAAACTGCTTTCTTACATGAAGAGTGAGATAGGAGTCAGAAAGCAAGACGTTGGAAGGATTAAATGCATTTATTAATTTTAGTTATTTAAGTCATTTAAGTCGACTTGAGAGTTGAGAAATACATGATGTCCCTTTATTCGTCAATATTAATTTTATACATATTTCTTGGGTATATTATACTACAAGCAAAAATTGTTAAACAGTAAGGGCCTATCTCAAAAATAGTATCTCTATAAGAAAAATTACTTAAAAGTCAAAAATTCTACACATTATTAATCTCTTTCAGGTTTTCCCATCCCAAGTATCATAAAGTCTATGGGTAATTTTTTTAAAATTTTCATCGATTTTCATTTTTATTATTGTTATACGTTTATTTGATATATACGCATTTTTTTTTTAAACCCAAAGTCGTGAAATTAGCACAGGCATACAAAATGGAATATTTTAGAAACTATGGGAATCTTTAAAAGCCTTAACGAAGTTTCTATCATCAGTACTAAAAACGTTCACATAAGTCATGGTACTCGTATGTACGAGTATGTACAAAAATATAAACCAACGATTTTTTCTAAGAATGTACTCAAAAATCATGCCCTCAAATGTTATGGACAAATTAAGCGACACCTAAGATTATGGCGAAGAATCAGGCACATGAACTAAAGATTGCTCATCTATTAAGAGGCCTCCACCCAAAATGTCGAAGTCAGATTCGAAGATTATTGTAATTTCGAATCTAAAAAAAAATTTAGCTCATCATCTCATTTCGAAAATATTGAATTCTAAAATTGGACACAAACCAAAAATATCATACCACTTGGGAGTTTTGCTGGTTAGCCGCGGACGACAAAACAAGGCACTAACTCATTTCAGATTATAGGTGAAGACGGAAGAGATAAAAGTAAAGAACATGCTGAAAATTGCTACCATTGAAAATAATAATGAAATGAGTAACGATTCAAAAAGTGACAAGTTTCGGAGGGAGGAAAAAATAAAATGAATTTGAATGAATTTTGTTTACACATTTCCTGCATCATCAGCGCTCTTAAGCGTCAATACAAGAAAATACTAAAAACTGCCAAGTGATATTACTATACGTTCTAAATACAATGCAGGCCTTATAGGAGCTTATAATTTCAGACTTCTAAAAAGAAGTTTCGGAAGGCCTTAAATCAGCCATTTTATTTAAACATTTCTAACACTCCCGTACAGTAGTCTGTAAAAGTTTATTTTCAATTTCTTTAGTGAAGTTTATTTTCAATTTCTTTACTCAAAGATGGGTTAAAAAAAAAAAAACAGCCATAAATATGTCTTACAAAATGTAATAGCTCACGGAATTGTTAATTTTGGACCTTATACAAGATTAATTGTGAGTTGAGACAGATGCTGTAACATAATTTTTCGCGTTTCACACCATTTCTTCTTGTTAGATTGGCCTATTGTCTGTTGCTCGATAAGAAGGCGATTACATTTTTGTTCTCTTTCAGTTTTTTTAGAAAACATAATATGTTACTTTTCTAATGTAAAGCCTTCGGGACTCATATCTGGTTGACTGCAGCCAAACCCTTAGCCTGTGTCATCTTTCGCAGTTCGATGTATTTTGAAAAAATTAAAGACTTTCTTTGTTTAGTCTTCTCAGTTCCAAATACCTTATTTTTGATGATGGTCTTTTTCCTTGAATATGCTTGTAACTTTGTATTTTGCCTGCTTGAATTGAAATCCACCAAAGCTGCTGTACAATGTACATCGCTTTGAATATTTACTGCCCAAAGAAAAGTTAATGCGTTTTCCTCCCATACGCTTTGTGCAACGATCGAATTATTATGCTCTGCTAAGTTCTTGTTGTACCCTTGGTACAGACTACGGGCATTCAACATAAGCCTTCTAGTAGAATTCATGATAGATTTATATTTTCCATCAGCTTTCATAATTGGAATCTAATTTTCTTCTGTAGTGTATAACATTTTTCATGAATTTATTTAGGGCAACGGCAAGCTGCATGATCACCAAATACAAATGTATTACGTTTCCGATGTCTTTTTATATCATTTTTATCGACTCAGTTTCTATAACATGTTCCTCTTGTCTTCTGTATTTTATAGCACTTAAAATATCTTTTCGAAGGCGTTCTTGTTTAGTGGTCAATGAACTTTTTATTCCTGTCCTACTCCCCTTAGATATGGCTTCGAGTTTATTTCTAGATTTTCGCATCAGGTGATTGCAGGACTCAATTTTTTCAGTTACTGTTTATAAAATGGTGGCTCCCATGATACAACTAGCCACTAGGTTTTGGCCAACTTTTTTCGTTTTTTTTGACGGTACCTACCTCCCATAGGACTGGTTTTTTTAAATCAGATTTTCTCGTAAGCCACATGACGGATTTCTATAAAAAATTTAATGAAGAATCCCTTTTATAAACGAAGTAGTATTAAACGGTTTGAAAAATTTTTTTAAATTTTATTTTTAGTATAAAAACTACTAGGTGCTAACATTTGCCATACCAAAACAAAAATTGGAATGGTTTTTCGAAAAGTTTTTCAAAAAATAACTGTTTATTGAAATCACTGGTCAAAGGATTTTGAAAAAAAAAATTCTTAAAACTCAAAATAATAAACGAAATCAGGTTACTTACTTCATTTCTTCAAAAAAACGTTTTAACTTTTGATTTTTAAGAGATCAATATAATTTTGTTCGTCCTTTTTTCCTAAAACTCTCAAAACCCCAAGACCACCGTCACACATTAGAGAAAGTTCGTGTTACCCAGTTGTGCACTTTATTTTAATTAATTTGTGTTCTAATATGTGGCTCCGCCAATTCTTTACTGTTGCTTATTTTGTGTGGCATTTTTAAAAAATGCCTATAGTATATTGTCAAAACTTTAAGCATTCAGTGCAGTTACGGTCGTTCAACAAAAGTTCTCAAGTAGCCTGCATATTCTCGTATGTTATGCAATACTATGAGTGAAAAACGTCATACAGAAAAAGTTATTTGGAACGAGTTCAAAGCTTTGCTAAGTACTCAATTAAAATCTATTTGGATGGTTCTTAATAAATGTAAACCAAAAGTTTTAAGTTTCGTTCACAAGATAAACTTTTGAAGCGATTAAAGTTCTAAATATGAAATTTATGAAGTTGGAATTCAGGTTTAATTTTTAATAACATGTTTTCTAGCTAGTTGAATAAAAAAAAAAAAAAAACAGAAAAGAGAACTGAGAGAGATTTCATATTCCTTCAACCAATTTTATGACACAAAGAGTGTATTTTAAAGTGATATTAAAAAACATACGTTTTGTACATAAAAATGGAGTCAGGGACCACTAAAATTCAATAGTTTATAGATTGAAAATTTGGAACTCCTTTGAATAACAAAATTCTTTCTCCCAACTTGTTTGCATGTTCAAGTTTTTCATTAAGCTCATTTTTTACCTTTTCTCTCTCTCAAACATTCTATGCTGCAAAATATATTAAAAATAAAAAGACAAAGCCTTAAAATATTTTTAACTTGCAGACATTTGTTTACGTTGTTTATTGTTGATCTCTTTTAATAAATGCGTACATTTGTGTAACAAACAGTATTTCTCATGCCGATGATTATATCTTTTCTTCCAACAATAATTTTCCAACATTTTATCCAAAAACGAACTAGGTACATACATATTAATCTATTCTAACTTTATTATGAAATTTTTAGATCAAACTATTAAAAAAGGCTAATTTATGTAAAAAAAGAAATATTTAAATTTTATTCTTAAATTTAAACGCACAAAACAAAAACATGGACTTTTTTTGATATGGTTTGTATAGTTACTTAAATATTCGTCAAATAAAACAAACAAATTTAATAAAGATGTAATTTCAACTATAAAACAAAACAGCATCATCAACAAAAACAAACCTCATTAATTATCAAAATCACTGCAATTAAATTAGGTCTTTTGATACAAAATTAATTAAAACATAAACCTTTCAGTTATTTGAAATAATTTTTTTGTTCATGAAAAAAAGTCGATTGGTCATTAAAAACATTATTTAGCCAAAAAAAAAGAGACCAAATTATTATTCATAATTACCATCGTCCATATTTTAATAGATTTTTTTGATATTATTGATGAATGATAACTGTTAAACATTTAATTTTGTTGAAAATTTGCAAATAACTTAAACCTAGGGTTTTATTATTTCGCGGTATGATATTAAGTACATATTCTGAAAAAATTATGTTCTTGCTATACCAATGCTTCGATGATTACAAAAGAGACTTAGTGAGTTACGGGGGAAGCGAAATTTATAATCGCAATGTCTTGAGTTTCCCTAATCATTTGATTTCACGTAATTTTTTGAAAAACATTTTCGTATGATTAAGGGCGGTATTCATGGATCACTATAAACTTAAGAGCCTCATAATTCTGTTCACCAAATACTAATTTAAGATTTTCTAGCGCTCGCAAAACTTTATTATGGCGATGACCACTCTTAAGTTGTTACGAGTGATAAAAATGTTCTAAACTATATCTGTCTATTCATACACAGCAGTATTCCCATTCTTATTTTTTGAACTGTGTCGTCACTTGCGAACGCGTATGGTTAGGCGTCTGCAAGACAACTTAATAGTGTAGGGCCAGCTGTAGGTACAGTTGTGGTTCATCCAACCCACCCTCAACATCCCAAAATGCATGTGCAGACATGTGTCATATGTGTGTATTAAAAAGTAGGTATTTATGGACAGTAAAATTAATTGTAGTTGATCAACTGTTCAAGAATTTAAAAACAAGGTTCAATGCTGATAACTCTGAGAGGAGCAAAAAAGCAGGAGCACTTCGTCTCTTCTTCTTCAGCATTAAACCACGGGTTTTAATTCTTGATTGTATTGTATTGTATTTATAAATTCATTTAGGCTAGATACAACATGTTATATAAATAAAGTGGGAAAAGAATAAGTTAACCATTCCGTGTTTTTTTAACAAATTTGTAATAATAAAAATTTAAACATTGAAATTATAAGCGTACAACAGTCCGATGGTTTCAAAAATCATAATTAAAATGACAATGAATTTATGAAGTGTTCTTTAAAACTAGTATCTTTTAAACCTATACAAATATAGTTAGATTCACTCTTTAGCTAAGCTTAACGCTATAGCTAGTGGCGAATGTCCAACAATATAAAGATCACTGGATCAAATTCATTTAATCCGTGTAAATCGGTGTATTGATTCTTAAACTACTCTAAGGCCACCGTCTAAACTCTGATGACGCAAACAGGAACCGAGGTAAATAAATTGTTTCTGCGCTTCAGTGGAACGGCACTGCAATAGTTGGGTAGACCACACACCGTTTGCATTTCAATTACATGGCTGTTTCACGAAGTGAGGTCTTACATTTAAACAAAGAGTGAACCATCTGTTCTTCGGTTGTTTTTCTTTGTTCCTTTTCTGTGCTCCTAAAGCAACGTTCAAGAGTAGACGCGGGACACTTTTCAAAATACGAAACTGGTCATTATGCTTCCTTAATTACATTGCCAGTGCTGAAATGATTACAGAAGTGATTTTTCTTGGAATGAGAACTTTTGTCCCTCACAGAACAAAAGGTATCAAACCCAAAGAAAAGTCTTGGTTTACCGAAGAATGTAAAGAAGCCATCAGGTTGAAAGAAGTAAGCTTCCGATCCTATAAAGCCAACCCAACTCAGGAAAATCGGAAGAAACACAAACAAGTCAGGAACTCGTGCAACTCCTTTATCCAAAAAACGAAATTTTTACATGACCAGAAGTTACGGCAAAAAATTCTGCAATGTCCCAAAGGCAGTAAAAACTTCTGGTCATTTGCAAAAAAAGTCAAGAACTCAACGTCATCATCAGTTCCAACGCTTATTGTCGACAATAAACCAATTGTCAGCTCTTCAGAGAAGGCGAATATGCTCGCAGCTCATCGCTTTGGCGAAAGCAAGATTATTGCTTTCTCACTCGAGGTAGCCAGCTGCGTTCCACCCCTTAAACATTTCCCCCGTAACACTCGTCTTGCTAGAAACCCTCATCAGTTTACACTTGAGCCCAATTTCGGACATACCGTGAAATATATAGCTATTCTTTATTTAGCCGTAAAACACGAATGTGGAACGATTTGCCTGGCACAATTTTCCTTGCCATTGTGATGTTCAAACATTCATGACCGGGTTCGTTTCAGATCTGCCCTCTCCAATTCCTTCTTAACTACCTCCGGGGTCCCCCAAAGGCAGTCACTTAGGCCCTCTCCTTTTTATTCTTACAATTAACGATATTGAATTGGTCATTAAACATTCGCATATCTCATTATACGCAGACGATACCATGTTGTTTAGGACAATTTCTTCCTTACACGACTCTTCTCTTATCCAACTTGATCTCGACAGTTTCTCAGTCTGGTGTATCAAAAACTGCATAGAGCTTAATATTGTCAAATGCCAATCAATCATTTTTTCACGCAAACGCTCCCAGGGGCTACTTTCTTCACAATCAACCCTTAGCCACTGTTGAATCGATTCGGGACCTCGGGATATTATGTGACCGAGAGCTCAAGTTCTTGACACACATCGATAATATCAATTTAAAAGCCAACTCAACACTTGCTTTTGTGAAACGATGGCCCAAAGAATTCTCCGACCCATACGTCACCCGATCTCTCTACATAACCTTTGTCCGGCCGCTACTTGAATACGCCTGCCAAGTGTGGTCCCCATATCAACAAATTCATATCTCTAGAATTGAGAGAATTCAACGCCGTTTCTTAAGATTCGCCCTTCGTGGCCTGTCTTGGAATAATCCTTTGATCCTGCCCCCTATCAACATCGCCTTCAACGAGAAATAACCGAAATTCTCTTCAGCCATCGACTCCTCTCAGGTTCCGTTGACTGTGAAACCCTCTACAACTCTATCTATTTCAGCACTAACCCCCGTAACCTAAGAAACCCTCGCCTTTTCTACCTACCTACTCATCGTACCTCTTATGGCTTCAATGAACCTATAACCCGTATGCTACGTAGGGTTAATTTGAACGAAAACTGTTTCGACTTCAACCTCAGCATACTCCCAGCCTAAAACTCCTTCTGTTAAATCGTCCACCCAATTCAATCCAATCTAGTTAGATGTAAGTTTCATATTTTTAAGTTAAATTAAGTTAAGTAGCTTGTATTAAGCTAAATAAATGGGGGTATTGCCCCCACC
This sequence comes from Platycheirus albimanus, assembly GCA_916050605.2. Classification (NCBI taxonomy): domain Eukaryota; kingdom Metazoa; phylum Arthropoda; class Insecta; order Diptera; family Syrphidae; genus Platycheirus; species Platycheirus albimanus. Next base: position 62,443,641 of record OU696698.1, read on the forward strand.
AAAATTAAATTAAAAATTAAAATCAATGTTCATCTACACCTCCTTTCCCTTCCTCCCTAATTTCCTATCGCTCGCGCTGTGACTGATCATTAAATGGGCTAATAACAAATAAAACCCCTTGAGCGCGTGTGCCGTTTGATAGAGTGCGTTCACGAAAAATAAAACCACCATTTTAAGAAATTTCGCACTAAAGTTAATAGTGGTCAGTGACACTTTTCAAACTCAAGTTGAGATGCTCTTAAAATTACAACCTGTTTGATATCATCGGTGAATACCACCCTTAGAAATAGACCTTTGACGCATTAATAAAAATGATAACGGACAAATTTCAAAATTTCGCCTGAATCTGGAGATCTTCACAATCTTTGTGTACTTTGTCTAAATCTGATTCAAGTCTGTCTAATACTTTTCTTTATAAGGATCTTTGTGTAACTATGGCTAGATATCCAGGAAAGCACACTGCATAAACACAACAGGCCTATTTTAATTTTATTATACTGTCTACAAACTAATAAGATAAACGAAATGCTTTGCGGGTGGCAATGGTACAGTGGATGTAGTGCTTGGTTGCTTAACCTGAGAGCTGTGAGTTCAAACCCAGCCTGGACAGCAATTTTTATTTATTTCCCAAGTTTCAACTGGATGCCACCCGTGGAATTTTCTTGGGATAATTATCACCTAAAATCTCAAACCACTGTACCACCTTTCTTTCCTATCTTTCTATTCCTTCTCTCCTTGCTCGCACATGTTAAATCATTATAAGGGTATTCCGCTGAACCGATTTTAAAAAATTCTTTAAATTATAGATACCTTCATTATCTGTGAGTAACATTTAATTTCAATAAAGGATCACTACGAAAATTACAAATCAAATATTTTCCTTTAAAAGTAATAATTTGACGTGCGCTGCCATTTTTTTTTTGACGTATTTGACGAGAGCGAAGTCGCGGGTAAAGCTAGTGTAATATAAATGCAGATTTTCTTGGAAATTTGTTACCATAGCTAAAAGCTCACTCTTGCCTTATGTCAAGTAGAATGTATTTAAATTCAGATGTTTTGAGTTCTGGAGAATCATAACGTCTAGAACCCAATATGTTGACACCGTTCTTCGATCATTTTCTTGTCTCCCGTTTAAGTTAAAATTAAACTGGAGTCAGATAAAATAAATTCCTTATCTAAGAAGCATTAAGTTTAAACGATCGCATGCTAATGGCTCTTCTTATGAAACCTTCACCAACATGTTTATTTCCTTTTCCAGAATCATTTACCCAATTTTTCAAACATACACCATCTTGGCCAAGTTTGTTTGATATACCAAAACACTTATACTTCGAAAGCAATGCTTTCTTACATCCCAAATTTATGTTTCGCACAAAAAGAAAATTCATCAAAGCTGAGCCTTTACTTTACGCTTTACTCTATTTAAACCGCATAATTAAAATTATGCCTTGTTTGCCATTTCGAATTGCGAACATTAAATTAGAATCTACTTTGAATGTTGTGTGTGGTAGATTTTAATTAAATTCCATAACATTTATGTTTCTAGGCATATTTGGATACATCGTCAATAACGCTAAAGTCCAAACCTATTGTAACGCCTACAATATATTGTGCTGAATGCTTTGTCATTTAAGCTAGGTACCTGAAATATAAAACGTTTATAAAATTTTATAATACAAAATTGTGATATTAAAGTCAATTAGCTTGTCAATCAGTTTTCCTACGACACAACCTTTATACTTTATTAAAAAACCTTTAGGTACCTAGCACATTTTTAAAATTTGATTTAGGAAATAAATATACATATATCAATGTCTGCAAGCATGTGTATGTACAATAAATCGCACACCCCCAGCATGCCTATAAATTGATTAGGTGCTTAAGGCTTACATAATGTTGAAATCTTTCTTTAATTTGTTTTGTTAAATTGTTTTAAAATAGCACTCTAGTCCTTTAAGCAAGATGATTAAAATTTTCAAAATGAAAAAAAATTGAAAAACACAACAACAAAAGTTGTTGCATTTAATTTCAATTCGAGCGTTAACTAATTTGAAATAAAAAATAAAAAAATAAAAAAGTAGCTACTTCCTTTGGCCTTGTGCGCGTTTTGCCCAAGCATGAACGGTAGGCTCATCAGTTAGATGCCGTTCATACTCTGCTAACACGCACAATGATCGATAAAATCGACACTTGTATAAAATTTTCATCAATTTAACTGGCCATGAGCATTGAGCATGCTTAATTTTAGGGTTTTTGCTGGTAACAAGGCTACTTAAAAATACATGATTCACAGTGCAGCTTTGCACTGACAATTATGTATAAGTGTCGATTTTATAGAAAATTGTGTGTCTTAGAAGAGTATGAACGGCAGCTAACTGATGAGCCCACCGTTTAAGCAAGGTTTACAAAAGATTTCGTATTATATATAAACATAAACATGCTATAGGTTTTAGGGAAGAGAAAGCAAGGTTTTACAGTCCTCATTAGCTTACTGCGTTATTGACTCCGGCTCCAGGGTATCCTTTGTTTGGCTGGCATTAAATTGGTCTTAGTTTTAACTATTTAAAATAGCTATTTATTCTTCATGGCTTTTTATTAAAGTGTGTACAATGAGGTACTTAGCATACCTTTAATGGAAACTTAAATTATATCGATGCTTTTTTCGAAGCAGACAAATATTTGCAACATATTCAAACACAATGTTTTCAATTTCGTTAAATATTGTTTATTACCTATTATTTATTTTAGGAAAAAATAAAATAAAAAAACGTAAACTAATAAAACGTTCCTTTTGTTATCGATCATTCAGTCAATATTTATACAGATTGTTTCATTGCCAAACAATATATAACTTAATGAGATTCACGTACAAAAAAGGACTCAACACAAAATGGAAAAATAAATATTTAATCCAATTGAAACTCAATTAAAGTGAATCCACGGAGAGTCATCAAACCAAATCAATACGTGACGGTTTAAGCAGCAACGGTAAAGGTAGTATGACGTTTAATTCATTTCTTATTAATTTTTCGCCAATTTAATTTCACAGTCCTTATTTCGTTTTCGGATTTGTATTTCGTTGGCATACATTATCTTATCAGTTCATGTTTATTTATTGCGATGTGTATGTACGTTCTTTAATAACTTTACACCGCTTTCATGGTTGCTTGGTGAGATTAAATAATAATGATTAACCATGTGCTTTTGTGAGTTGAATTTTCCCGTTGATAAAGTTTAAACATACATTACATACAATGTACTTGTTTTTAATCAAAAGTGCAAAATTGATAGATAGTGTGATAGTGTCATAAATGATTGATTTAATTTTAAAACGTCCACACTCCAACAATATGACCTTTAGTGTTGCATTGTTTTTTAAAGCTGAATGCTTTATTCAGCATTCAATAGCAGCAGTGGCGTAGATAGGGGGGGGTCAGGGGGATATACCCCCCCCCATTGGAATCGATAATTGTTCAAAATAACCAGTCATGCCAAGTAAGTTGAAGAAACGCACTCTGAAATTTAGTACCTACTTCCTACGTGAATTAAGTCTTATTAGTACTCACAGGATTCCTAGAGGCATTGTCAATTATACATTCTATACCTACATTCTACGCGGAAAATACAAAGTCAACTTAATCTGAAAGAAATTGTTATTTCGGCAAATCACCTAATCTTTCGAATTTCTTTTTTATATCGATTTTTAAAAAGTATTTTTTACGTCTCTCACCGATTGATAAATAGGTAAATGTGCAAGAAAAAGAGCTTCCATCCAGCTTTCCATCAATTTATTAAAATTTTAAAAATAAAGTGCACGACTGGGTTGGACAAACTCGCTCTAATGTGAGACAGTGGTCTTAGGGTTTGAGATTTTGGAAAAAGCAGGGTAAAAACTAAGTATGTATGTGAGTATGTATATAAAATTTTATTGATCACTTAAAAATCAATAGTTAAGACATTTTTTGGAAAAAATGAAGTAAGCCATATGATTTTGATAATTGTGAAGAATTTTAAGAAATTTTTGTTTTAAAATCGTTCGACTAGTTTTTTTCAAAAAATAGTTTTTTTTTTGAAAAACTTTTCCAAAATAAATTCCAATTTTTTTAAAGTATGCCAACTCCTAGCACTTTGTAGTTTTTATCAGAAAAATAAAATTTTTAAAAAATAGCTTGGACCATTTTTGAAAAAAAAACAAAAAATAAAAAAAAAAATTTTAATAACTCAAAAAATTTAAAAATTTATATAATTTCGTCTTTAAAAGGGCGTCTACATTAACCATTTCATCGTTATCCATCAAGTGGCTTACGAGAAAATCTGATTTTGAAAAACCGGTCCTATGGGAGGTACCGTTATAAGACTTTTCCGAAAAATCTATTCCAACCAAAACATAAAGTTTGCACAGAAAACACTATTCAGAAAGTTTTATCAAAATCGTAGGAGCCGTTTTTGAGAAAAATTAACTTTTCACTAAAAATCGAATGGCAGGTACCGTTATTTTTGGAGCTAGAATGATATTTCCAAAAACCCCTCTGTAGTACGTCATAATAATACTATGTACCAAGTTTGAAGCAAATCGGTCTAGCCGTTAAGGCTAACTATACAGACAGACAGACAGGCATAATTGTCGGACCCACTTTTTCGAATTCTCTATCATCGTAATGTCATGTTTGATTGTTAGAATTTTTTTTTCAAGGAAGAACTTTCTGAATTGCATTGCTATTGCAATTTTAATTAAAATTATTATATGCATTATTTACAAACTTTATTAGTCCAGTCGACAGGTACTTTTAGGTGGAAAAAAGGTCAAAAGTTTATGAAACTTGTTGATTTTGTTTAAGGATAGTTAACAAATATTTTGCTAAGTTTTTAACCTAAAGGGCCCTGTGCTAAAAGATGGTGGGAGGGGGGGGGGGGCAGCTGCCAAATTTTCGACGTTTCTCCGGTTTTCCCTTAATAACTTTTTTTTCTAACGTACTATTGCAAAAACAGATTCTACTTTTTTGTAGAGCATACAATTTTGTAAAAAAAAACATCTTTGACGTTTTCAGGCAAATCCAAAATGAAAAAAATCTCAACTTGAAGGACCGCCTTTTTTTTTTGAGGCACTGCCTACCGCTGAAACCAAACTCAAAAGCACGGACCAATAAGATACAGACCGCCAACTCACTGTATGGTTTCTCTTTTTGCCTACAAGCTAAAAATCAGCTGATATGCCATTTATTTTGAGAGTGTGACGCTCTCCCTTGCCTTTAAAACCCATTTAGCAAACACACCTAAAAAATAAATGGCATACGCAGGTATAGTTGCCATTACAAAGTGCACAGAGAGAGATGTACACGTATTCACAGACAGGAAAAAATATTTTAACGGTGTTTCAGGCACGAGGAGTACGAGTTGGCGGTCTGTATATTGGTCCGTGCTCAAAAGTAAGAATAAAATGTTCGAACCGATCGATGGTAATTTCAAAAGAATATCATCCTTTTTATTCAAATCTAAAGGACAACAGTGCGGTTTGTAAAGCTTTACCCAGACCCAACTTTTCAGAAGATTCTGATTCCGAAAATGATTAAGTAGTTAAAAATTGTTATCATTTGTTGCTCTTCAAACTAATCTTTAAGACAAAGACAAACGAAACATACATATTAATTGAATTAAAGGTGCTTTTTTAAATAATTTACCTTTAGGAAAGTCAATCTTATCGACAAATGAAAGAGATTATTTTGTTTATTTTTTCTAACCGAACCTACTTCTTCACAAAAACACGAAACAATTGGCTAAATGATCACTTGTGCAATCCCTTAAGACTAGATTTTCTTGTTTTTGTGAAGAAGTAGGTTCGGTTATTTTCGAATACCTTGGCAACAAAAAGTTGTAGAGCCATACGGTTTTCAATGTTGGATTAAAGATTAATGGAAGCATTGAATTCTGAGAACAAAAATTAAACTTAATTACGTAAAATTTTGAAAAAAATTAGTTTTAAAATTATTTTTTCAAATTTTTTTTTTCAAAATTTTGAGTTTGAAAAATCATGTTTTTTAAACTATTCGTTAAAACAATTTAATTTAAAAACAGAATGAAAGAAGAAGTTTTTGGCTTTCCAAAAAGGTATAACACGGTGTTGTAAACGAAGCCGTTGATTTTAAATATTTTTTTTTTTTACAAAATAAGGGAAATAGACCCCCCCTCGCATACGATTTTTTTCTTGTCTTAACTCAACCTACATGCTCTAGCTTTTTGGCACAACGCTCGTGAATCACCCTGTATTATGTATATGTGGATATGTGAGAAAATTGCGATTGTAGTTTGTAGTCGGCTAAATAATAAGAACATAATTTGCGTTAAGGTTGTTTTAAGCTTCTTATTTTCGAGACCTGATAGTGCAAACAAAAAATGACTAAACCTAACTCAATATCCAATGTTTTGTTAATAAATCTAATTTCATGTTAGGGTTTGTTAAAAGATGGTCGAAGGAATTTCAAAATCCTTGTGTAACTCTTGCTTTATATATCTGTCTTGTTCTCCACCATCTTGAATATGCATTACAGATTTGATCACCCTTTTACGATTTTTATAAGTCTAGGAGAGAAGCAGTACAGCGTAGTTTTATTCGATTTGCTTTGAAAGGTCTTTCCTGGACAAATCCTTACACACTCCCACCTTGCGAACACCGGATTAAACTTCTGCAGATTCAAACTTTTTCTCGAAGGCATTGGTATTAGCAATGAATCTAGACGCACTCGATCTACTTCTTGTATTGGTTTTTACTATTCCGGCGGGACTCTCCACCTCCGTAGCTTAGAGCTTTATTTATTTATTTATCGGAGACCGTTAAATACTAATATTACATTATATCATATATTAGATCTAATTATAATCTATTGCTCTAAAAAACAAAGTCTTGAATGTATTACGTTTCAAATTGTCATTTACAGAATATATGAGAAAATAAAATTTATTATTGTATAGTAATTATTTGATTTAAAGGACTATAACACCATAGTTTGACCTACTTAAAATTTGACACAAAGGCTGCCGTAATCTTATGCTCGTTAGGCTAAAGTTTAAATTCAGCCTGCAAAGAACTGACGAAGATGAAATATTTCCATTTATAATACCAGTAATGAAACAGAACTGGATATATTTTCGATGGCTTTCAAGTTATGGAAGATTTATCAAAACTAACCTATGCGAATACAAGGGAAGTGGTGATTCCTGAGACCACGGAAGGAAACGGAAACAGAATCGCAAAAACCTTCGTTGAACTGCTTCAAGCCTCGATGTGTGTATAGAGTAGTGAGGTGCCCAGACCACACAGCCGTATCGTCGAAATAAAAAGAAGCTTGAGAACATAGTGATCTTTAAAGTCGCGTGAGAATCTTTTAATGAATCCTAGTGTTTTATTGGCTCTTTTAATTATATGATCTAAGTGATCGATAAAGGTCAATTTTTTGAATCTAAAATTATTCCTAGATCTGAGAACACTGAATCTTTAATCAAAGGATTCGAATCAAATGAATAAATGTATGTTATTGGACTTTTCTTGCATGTAAAGCTCATAACCTTACACTTGTCAACGTTAAGTATAAGTCTATTAATATTGCACCACTCCCTGAATCTTAATATGCAGTCCGTTTCAGATTTTATTCTTTTGTAAAGTTTAATGTCATCAGCATGAATAAGAACACAAGAATTTTGAGGTACACCGGAATTAACAGTAAAATGATTAGAACATACTCGTACATTTCGAAAAAACTACTTTATATTGTCTGTTACGTAAATACAATGTAATCCATAACTTGTGTCAATCGCTCGTAGTTTATGTTTATTTTTTTCTTGCATGTCTTTATTATATTATGTTTGTTCTTATTTTGTATTATTATTTTAATTAATATTTTTTTTTCTTGTGTTCTATTTTGCTTACTATACTAACACCTACAACACTAAATGATGAGCCAGTGAGCACTCATCTGTATGGGAGGAAATAAATCCCTCCCTCACGTACGATGTTTGTCTAGGAAAATGTTATCTACCAAAATAGGTATAGCAAAAACACCTTGTAATGCATATTTCGCAACTGAAAAAAAAAATCAAATGTTGTTGTGCACGCATTTAATTGGCCCGTAGCTTGAAAAACGGAAATCCTTTCGGTCTTATGACGGATAAATGTACGTTTTAAGATCCTTTTTTTGTAGGAAGAACGATTTGAGAATCTTATATATTATATTAACTTCAGTTTTTACCTACTCAGTCCTATTAGACTGATGGTTCAAAGCTGAAAGCTATTAATTTATACCCCTTCTAATTAAGACGGTACTTTTTCTTTACGAAGTTCAAAGATGTTGAGACATATTCGATGGAATTGGGAACCAACAAATAATGCATTCAAGTATGTGTTATATTATGAAGCTTAAATTGTTTGGGTACAGGAAGTTAGCCCCCCATTTTTAGAATTTCAAGATTGTAAAAGTTGTTCTGAGTTGTTCTAGAATTGTTCTACAATGTTCCAAGAGGATAAATTTCCAAGATAATATTTGGCGCGGTAAGACGAAGAAAAAACTTTTTTTTCGCAGCCCCCCACTTTTGGGGAAACAAATTTTTGGCAGTTGTTCTAGGTTGTTCTAGTTGTTCTAAACATTGTTCCCAATTTATATTTCCGAAATAAAATTTTTAGCGGTTAGGGGAAACAAAAAACGTTTTTTTCGCAGCCCCCCACTTTTAAAAAAAAAATTTTTTGGCGGTTTTTCTAGGTTGTTCTAGTTGTTCTAAACATTGTTCCCAATTTATATTTCCGAAATAAAATTTATAGCGGTTAGGGGAAAGAAAAAACTTTTTTTTCGCAGCCCCCCACTTTTTTAAAAAAAAATTTTTGGCTGTTTTTCTAGGTTGTCCTAGTTGTTCTAAACATTGTTCATAATTTATATTTCCGAAATAAAATTTTTAGCGGTTAGGGGAAACAAAAAACTTTTTCTTCGCAGCCGCCCACTTTTGGGGAAAACAATTTTTGGCGGTTTTTCTAGGTTGTTCTAGTTGTTCTAAACATTGTTCCCAATTTATATTTCCGAAATAAAATTTTTAGCGGTTAGGGGAAACAAAAAACTTTTTTTCGCAGCCCCCCACTTTAAAAAAAAAAATTTTTGGCGGTTGTTCTAGGTTGTTCTAGGTTGTTCTAGTTGTTCTAAACATTGTTCCCAATTTATATTTCCAAAATAAATTTGGTAGGAGAAAGGCAAAAAAAAAACATTTTTTTTTCGCAACAATTGTTTTGAAAACAAATATTATTTTCAAGTTTTTAATTTTCATTTGGGTACATATAATATTCCTCATTCTATCGAGAAATATCCAACGCAGCAGAAGAAAACTCATCGGTGGGATACATACATTCCAACTTTCAAAATCGAGCCAGTCCCTATTCTCAGTCCAGTGCTACTCGTGACTTGTAATGATAACGACGGCAAAGGTGGGAGTTTGCACATTTATCTCTGCTCATCGTGTTTAACATAGTTTAAACGCATACCATAGACTTCGTTCAAAATGGCACGTCACGTACCAAATATTTTAAACGAGGTGTTGTCTCCAGATTACCGTAATTTAATAGATTCATCGGGACAACCTGCTGTACCGAGTGATCAACTTTATGAAAACATTAGCGAAAAAATCAGTACCGATGGGTACAAAATCGGTCCCAAGTATATTTACACGATCATAAAAAATAATCGATATGAGACTTTGGACAAGATTCTCGCGTATCACAATGTCAAAGTTCGAAACGAATCGAAGCTTGATGATTCGGAAATAGACTCAAATCTGAAAAATCCAAATTTGCAGGGTGAAATATCATTTAAATTGCATATTCCTTTCAAGACTTGGGTCATCATGACACCAGAAGAACTGCGATATGCTGACAGAGTACTATCTGAAAGAAATTACACAGTTCTTACGAGAAAAGTCTGGACTGATACATTATTCGAGCTCCTCTGGGACCAAATGGATGTACCATGTACGTTTTCTTTTAAAAGGTGTAAGATCACAGAATCCGGAATATTCCTGAAAGTTTCTGGATCTTGCGGCGAATGCGGTAGCTCTTTCTCAGGGATGGTTGGAAACAAACCTGCACCTAAACGTGATGTCACAATGGAGTGCTCCGTACAAAACTTTGATGAATCCGTTATTCACCACAAGAAACGTCAACTAAAAGGCCAACGGAGGATTGATATTTCCACTAAAATAGTAGAGAGCAATATTCTGCCGTGCATCTGGCGCAGAAATGAAGCAGATAAATTGATGGCTTTCGGAGATCGTGAACCCGCTCATTTACCGAAAAATTCTGTTGTACGGAAAGCAAAACAGGAACGCGAAAATATCAAATTCGGTTTAAAAGGAAAAGATCCCATGGAGAATCTAAGTGTCATGAAGTACGACAGTCATGCCGGTATAATCCATTCAATTGGGTTGGATCCTGTTTATGTGCATTACTGGACGCCACATCAGATTGCTATCTACCTTGACAACTACTTTACAGTAATGCCGAAGACTCTTCTTATTCACTTGATTTCCGTAAAGCTGACTTTCAATTACTTTACGACAATTTGAGTGCTTCTAATATTTCGAATATTCATGTTTGCTCTAACATTGACGACGCAGTTACTCAATTCTACGAAATTTTCAATAGCTGCTTGATAAATTCAATTCCTCTTAAGATGTCTAAAAATATCAACTCCAGCCATCCGTGGTACACGAAAGAGCTTAAATGTCTACGCAACAAACGGAATAAGGCTTGGAAGTCTTACATTAAAAGTCTTTCAATTTCTGATCAAAATGTGTTCCTTGCACTTTTTGAAGAGTTTAATTTACTTTCCAGAAACCTATGTATATGCAGCATATGTGAAGGAAATGGAAATTTCGTTGAAGATTGATCCAAAGAAATTTTGGAAGTTTGTAAATTTAAAGAAAAAGTCTGATGGGTATCCAGTGAACTTTGTTTACAAAGATTCCGCTTTGACAAGCTCACCTGAGATATGCAATGCGTTTGCAAAGCATTTCAGTAAGTCCTTTATTGAAAATCCCGTCAATATAGACTTTGATTTCTTTGACTACTCCCGTGATTTCCCCCAAGCCACTTTTAACAACATCCAAATTGATAATGATAAAGTTTTGCATTATCTTTCATTGCTGAAAGATGATTACTCTCCCGGTCCTGATGGCATTCCTCCTATTATATTAAAAAAATGTTCCTCCGTTTTAGCTTCTCCCTTGCAATTCCTTTTCAACCTATCCCTTAAGTCCGGTAAATTTCCTCAAGTATGGAAAGATTCATTCATTACTCCCGTCTTCAAAAAGGGTAATAAGTCCGATATTACCAACTATAGACCGATTTCTAAACTGTCCTCTATTCCAAAGCTTTTCGAACAAGCAGTTTGTGATAGTATAACGTTTTTCTGCAAACATTTAATCTGCCATCAACAACACGGCTTTATGCAGAAGCGGTCTACTGTCACAAACTTATTAACCTTTATGAACAAGTGCTCAAAGGCATTAGAGAGTGGACATGAGCTGGATTGTATCTACACAGATTTCTCAAAAGCTTTTGACCAACTCTCACGTGAAATTATCATTTTCAAATTGAAAGCTCTAGGTTTCCCTGTAGGATTTGTTAATTGGATATATTCATATCTCCGAAACAGATCATACATAGTCAAGTTCAGAAATTCGTTTTCTAGCCCTTTCCCAGCAAAATCAGGAGTCCCACAAGGCAGCCATCTTGGTCCGTTACTGTTTATACTAGCTATCAATGACGTAACTTCGTGTATTCATTCTAGTGAGATCCTTGTTTTCGCTGATGATATGAAAATTTTCAAATCTATTAACTCAGCTAATGACCGCGTAGAATTGCAAGCCGACATCGACAGATTTGCTATCTGGTGTAGCAAGAATTGTTTAAGCCTGAATCCAGCGAAATGTCAGACAATGACTTTTTCAAGGAAACGGGTACCAAGTACACACGGCTATTACATTTCACAACAAGTTTTGCATCGCGTTTTTAGTTTTAAAGATCTGGGAGTAAACTTTAGCCCAGACTTGGGTTTCACGGAACACATCAACTTTATTGTTAAAAAAGCTAATTCCATGTTGGGATTTGTTAAAAGATGGTCGAAGGATTTTCAAAATCCTTATGTAACCCTAGCTTTATATAACTGTCATGTTCGTCCCCATCTAGAATATGCATCACAGGTATGGTCTCCTTTCTACGAAGTTCATAAGTCTAGGATAGAGGCAGTTCAGCATAATTTTATTCAATTTGCTTTAAAAGGTCTCTCCTGGGCAGATCCATACAACCTCCCACCTTACGAACACCGGATTCAACTTCTACAGATTCAAACTTTGTCACAAAGGCGTATTAACAATGGTGTTATTTTTATTCACCAACTTTTAACGGGATCTTTGGACTCACCCGATCTTCTATCGTGTGTAGGTTTTAACTATCGCGGAGGGGCTCATCATCTTCGTAGATTAGAGCTATTGCATTGTCCCCAACACCGTACTAATTATGGAATGAATGAACCTCTTACCCGCATGTGCAAACTTTTCAACTCAAATAAAAGTATTGTTGATTTTAATATTAGTAAATCCTCTCTAAAAAAAACATTTAAAACCAGTGCACCACGCTCATAGTTTATGTTTTGTATGTTCTCAATGTTTTTGTATCTATTTTGTATAAATGTATGTGTTTATTAATTTTTTATTTTTTGTGCTTGTGTTATGCTATTTGTATATTAAAAAAACAACTACGATCGTATTTGTATAGATGGAACCGGTTCCTTAATAAAAAAATTAAAGAAGCCAACGGACGAGCTTTGTTCTCATATTTATCTTTACCAGATCGTTGCCGAAACCGCGGAATCGAAAGTACCAGTTTTTCAAATGCTAAGCGCTTCCCAACAACCAATTCCATATGCTACTCGCTCAACGAAATCATAAGGATTGGTACGAAACATAGGGCAAACTTTCCGTTGCCAAAACAGGTCGTCTGCGATTTCGATAAAGCACTGATGGGTGGTATTGCAAGAGTATTCAGGCAATGTAGAGATTTAAAAGACTATCTGTCGCAATGTTTCAACTGTATTACAGAAGTATCGGATAAGTTGCCATCTTGTTTTCTGCGCTTGGATGTATCACATTACGTACAGATACTTTGCCGTTGGGATCTATCAAAAATCCATCCTCTCGCGCGGACTTTATACATAATGGTTATGTCTCATCTCACCAAGGTCACCGATTTCGACGAGTTTCAAGATATTGTTAAATCCGTCATCATACTAGGCAACAACGAACACTATGGGAACAATATCGATGGCTTACCCTGTTTGGCTCAAGAAGCATTCCAAAAACTACGTTGTATCACTAGAGGAGATCCGGATTCAATAATGACTCTACTAATGGATCGCACTAAAGCAGGTAAGAAGGAAGCTTCCGGAGCGAGTAAGTCAGACGGTATACAAACAGGTAAGAGCGAAGAAACTAAAGCATCTGAAGCACCTCAGACAATTTTTTTCATTGATGACGACGCGGAGAACAATGACGACATACCTGAAACTGTATCAGAATGGGCAGCCACCTTCTTTGCGAGGTGCGAGGAAGATGCAAAAGGAAATTTAACTGAAGAGGGTGAGGATGCAAATCCTTATTATGCGCCGGCAGTTGCAAAAAAAATTAAGTTATTACTGTGCTATTTTCCTCTCTACACCCGTATTATGGCACCGATATTTGGATTCGGCACAGAGACAGCCACCTCATCAGCAGTAGAAGGGGAGTTCAACGATTTGAAGCATCGTCTGCTTCGGGCAAAACCTCGCCCAATCCGAATAGACAAATTTGTTGACACTCACATCAATTCCTTCTCTGGCCGCATGAAACTTGCCAAGTCTGACGCACTGGGAGCGGCAGTCGTGAAAACAGCAAAAATTGCACCTCCTGATAAGTCTAAGATTTCTGCCACGGCCAAGGTGGGCATATCACAGTCGACAAAGTTGGTAATGACAAGATCAGTAAATGAGGAACGACGAGAGGCAACGAATCCCGATATATCAGACACCACAAATAATGATACGTCCGAGCGTTACATTCATGATTTCAAAACAGAATCGGAAACATGTGAGGCTGTACTCTTAACCCCGCTCAGAGGCTTATCATCTAATAGTATACATTTGGTGGGATCATTGAAAATGTCGAAACACAATGATGAACAAGAAATCAGAGACACTGACTCATCAATAGAAGAATTGCACGAACTCCTATTCGAGCATAATTGGCGCAATAAAAATGAAGCAGGTGCGCTGAGAAAAGTGACAAGGCGTCTTTATTTAGATCCGCGTCCCGAGTTGGGAGAAGCGACGTCGAGCAAGAAGCGAAAAGCTGCCATGAGTCTTCTACCGAATGGTAACCTATGTCCATCATTTACGGATAAGCGAAAAAGATTTGTTGTGATGAATACATGTGGATTTGATAGTATTCAGCAATTACTGGTCGCTGCATGTATCCATGACAAATTTAATGATATCATTGAAGCGTCTTCGTCGGAGGTCTTCAAGTTCACGAAAACGTTCGGAGCTAAAGGTCCATGTGCACTAGTTAATAAATATCGAGCACGTCTGCTAGGCAAATGTCAGGACTTTGTTGACGAAGAGATGCCGGGAGTAGTCCGGATCAATGCCCTTTCAAACGTATGCTACCTATGCGAATGCTTATTCTCGGATGAGCCAAGTTTTGTCAGGCGCATAGAATGCATTATATGCAAAAACTCTACGACTGCAAGCCGTACGTTGGTACAATTGGATTTCGAAACGATCGAGGCTCATGGGTATAGCAAACTCGAAGATGCAATAAAACTGCAGAACGGTAGGCAACCAAAAAAACATTGTGCAAATTGTAACACAGAACGTCGCGTTGATGTTGACTACCGTTCTCATCTTTTCATAGAGTGCATTGGATCAGATAATGGCTCCTATGATCTGAAATCGTTCCCAAAGACAATAATTTTAAATAAATGCACGTACATTGTGGCAGGCATCGTTCATTTCCGCCCAGGCCAAACAGTCCGAATGCCAGGGCACTACTCTGCCTATGCCTTATATGGCGAGAACTGGGTACATTTTGACGACCTGCTCGCAAAATCTGCACGTGCGAGTGAAGATGTGAAAGTCAATCCGACTCTTTGCATTTACGTTGCGATTTAAACAGGACGTTTTCCCATGCCTATTTTTTTATTTTTTTTGCACCATGACTGTAAATACATATTTAAGAGTGGACTTGACATACTCAGCATGGCTGCGGTTTTATTTTCTTCATATTTTTCTTTTCTTATTAATTTTCATTACATACAAAAAAAAATATATTAAAAAAAAAAAAAATATATATATATTAAAAAAAAAAAAAAAAAAAAAAAAAAAAAAAAAACGGGGGAGGTTGTTGACAACCTGCACATGGTCTTCCCTGCATGCGCGCAATGATTTTAGTGCGTAACTAATGTCAACGATGTATATCATACTGATTGGGATAGATTCCAACAAGATATAAAGATGGTTCCGGAAAAAAGAAGTACACCAAGTCAATTTCGTTTCCAAAGTATTTACAAGTTTTATAAGCTGCGAAGTACGTCTTACCAGTTTTGAGGTTCTTATAAAAAGGGTAGAGTAATTCAGGAAAGGGCAAGGAGTGCCTTACAATAATTTCAGAAAAAATATGGATGAAATAGAGAAAGTTTTTTGTTGGCTTATTCGCCATGTAGTGACAATTTCAACTTTTTTTTCCCTAACCGCTAAAAATTTTATTTCGGAAATATAAATTGGGAAAAATGTTTAGAACAACTAGAACAACCTAGAAAAACCGCCAAAATTTTTTTTTTTTTAAAGTGGGGGGCTGCGAAAAAAAAGTTTTTTGTTTCCCCTAACCGCTAAAAATTTTATTTCGGAAATATAAATTGGGAACAATGTTTAGAACAACTAGAACAACCTAGAACAACCGCCAAAAATTTTTTTTTTAAAAGTGGGGGGCTGCGAAAAAAAGTTTTTTGTTTCCCCTAACCGCTAAAAATTTTATTTCGGAAATTTAAATTGGGAACAATGTTTAGAACAACTAGAACAACCTAGAAAAACCGCCAAAAAATTTTTTTTTTAAAGTGGGGGGCTGCGAAAAAAACGTTTTTTGTTTCCCCTAACCGCTAAAAATTTTATTTCGGAAATATAAATTGGGAACAATGTTTAGAACAACTAGAACAACCTAGAACAACCGCCAAAAATTTTTTTCCCCAAAAGTGGGGGCTGCGAAAAAAAAAAATTTTTCTTCGTCTTACCGCGCCAAATATTATCTTGGAAATTTATCCTCTTGGAACATTGTAGAACAAATCTAGAACAACTCAGAACAACTTTTACAATCTTGAAATTCTAAAAATGGGGGGCTATCTTCCTGTACCCAAATTGTTTAGTATAATTTATGTGCCAGCCAATGACAAATTGGACAAAATTGAAAGTATATTGGAATCAAATATACAGGGTGATTCACGAGCGTTGTGCCAAAAAGCTAGAGCGGGTAGGTTGAGTTGAGACAAGAAAAAAATCGTATGGGAGGGGGGGTCTAGTCCCCCCCGTTTAGCCGGGAGGGGCAATTTTCTGAAAAATTGACTTATTTTGATTTAATTAAAGTCTTCAAGAAATTTTTGTATTTTAAGGAAAAAACCAACAAAATTCAAGAAGGAATTGAACTTATATTTTTGTGGTCGCGTTAGATTGTTGAGCAAAAAAATGGAACACCTTATTGACCACAAACATTAGAAAAATAAAATGAAAACAAAAAAAAAAATTTATTTTATTTTATTTTATTTTTATTTAAATCGAATGCATTTCGAACCAACTGTGGTTCATCATCAGCAATACACTAATTTGGCAACGAAAAAAGAAGAAAAAGAAAGGTACAAATAAGAACAATAGAAAGATTGAAAAAAGCTTTACATATAACAATTAGAGTAAGAGAGAACAATTTAAATTAAGTTAAACAAAGGTGATACAATATTGCCATTATCACTGTTCATGATGTTGTTGTTATTATTGTATTATTGTTAATATACAGGCTTTCATAGGCATCAAGTCTTCGATGGTTTACGACGTGTTTTATAAGCTTTACATCTTCTAATCTCACATTGAAATGGTTGTTGGTGAGGGTGTGTGCAGCGACGGAGGACTTTTCGGGTCTGTTGAACTTGATTATGGTTCGAATGTTCGTTGAAACGGACACCAATACTCCGCTTTGTCTGGCCGATGTAAACAGCATTACAGTCTCCACATTTAATTTCGTATATTCCAGATTTGTTGGTAACTGCGGATTTGTCTTTCGTTGAACCTAGCATATTTTTTATTTTGCTACTAGCTTTTGCCCGCAACTTCGTACGCGTGGATCTTAGAATAAAGTAGGTTTCTCAGTATATTTTTGTTTTTGCACAACCGGTTCAAAATGGGGGGTATGAGTGGTATAAAAGCTACATACTTTACCAGCTCTATAGCCGTAAGATTTTTGGCTTCTGTATAATATTATTTCGAACTATCAGAACGGTTTAAATTGCAAAGTTGGAGGGTTAAGTTCTGAGCAATATACCTAATTGGAATGCCCAGTTTCAAAACGATTATACGCGCCGATACTGCTATTTATGGCAGCTCCGCTTTATCAATTTTGGGCGTAAGTATTGCTCGTTCACCGTTCTTTATGGTTACATTATTTTTCGATTTCTGCTTTCGCTGAATGAGACATTTTGTATATGGTGGTAAATAGCGCCATCTATGATGTTTTTGATGTAACTCCTATTTAGAGCGACTAATTTATTTCTATTCATGTATATATAGGTAAGTGTGGTGCTATTTGAGAGACGCTAACTTCCTTAAAATCTTTTAATTTTGCTTTAAGTTCATTGAATAATATTCGATTGCAGCAATATTAAAAAAACAACCAGAATTATATATTTTCCTGCAATAAAATGCAGACTATATTTTAAGTTGGCGTACTACCAAAAAATCTGCGAAAACCGCATTCAATTCCAAGCATTAGTTTTTGCGTGATGCGCGTACAAACATACAGACAGACAGACAGACAGACAGACAGACAGACAGACAGACAGACAGACAAAAATTCTAAAAATGGTTGTTTTGGCTTCTGTGGGTCTAATAGAGACTCCCCATATTAGTTTTGTATCTATATCTTCAATGTACAGACATCGACCCGTTACAATTTTATTATATGTATAGATTACTGGAGTAGACGCATTCTATATTTTGTTGTTTTAATTTTGTGTGCATTTTGTTTGTTATTGGTGGGAAATACGTCATCGATGCTCTTTCTGTATTGTTGTTGTCGTGAAGTCGTTTATTTTGCCTGTATAAAGTTGTTAATTCAGCTTTTTTGAGTTTTTTTGGTATGTTTATTTATTAGTTTGTCAATAATAGATGGATTATATCCATTGATGGCAGCAATATATTTTAAAAGGTTATACTCGGTGGCGTAATTAGCAACAGAAAGTGGTAGTTTACAAATGCGATGGACCATGGAATGAAAAGCAGCGAGTTTGTGTTGAATCGGGCTATATGAATCGTTCGTGATGTATCGGTTGGTTGTTGTTGGTTTCCTGTAAATGGCAAAATCAATTTTTCCGTTTTTTTTGACAAGGTTAAGTCTAAGAAATTTAACTTATGGTGAAGAAGTAGGTTCGGTTATTTTTGAATACCTTGGTAACAAAAAGTCGTAGAGCCATACGGTTTCCAGTGTTGGATTAAAAATTAATATGAGCATTGAATTCTGAGAACAAAAGTTGTACTTAATTACGTAAAATTTTGAAAAAAATTAGTTTTAAAATTATTTTTTCAAATTTTTTTTTCAAAATTTTGAGTTTGAAAATTTATATTTTTTAAACTATTCGTTAAAACAATTTAATTTAAAAACAAAATGAAAGAAGAAGTTTTTGGCTTTCCAAAAAAGTATAACACGGTGTTGTAAACGAAACCGTTGATTTTTAATTTTTTTTTTTTACAAAATAAGTCAGTTTTTCAGAAAATTGCCCCTCCCGGCTAAACGGGGGAATAGACCCCCCTCCCATGCGATTTTTTCTTGTCTCAACTCAACCTACACGCTCTAGCTTTTTGGCACAACGCTCGTGAATCACCCTGTATTTTGAATGATATAACATAATCTGTAATACAGTTCTGTTCTGGCAAACGCCATGTTCAGACGTATTGCTATAGAGTTCTTTTTGGTTACAAAGTGTTATGTTTATAATTTTATTTGTTTTTATTTCTTACTCGTTTCCGTGAGTTCTACATAAAATACCTTCTTATTAAATTAAAAAAAAAACTAGAACTCGCCTACCTAGAGAGGTGGAGTTAAACCAGAGCCATGCCAACAGCAATAAACGAAAGATAAGACGCACAATAAAAATGACGACGAGGAATATGCAGGTTTGTCCATAATCCATGATGATAGCAGTATCCCGCGCTACATAGTTGTAACAGGGATGGAAAAATCTAGTTAAAATAAAAATCCTCGCCTCTTTTATCATATAATAAGATGAAAATAAATCGTGGCCTAGAGCATTGTAGGCAGTGTTGGCAAGTAAGTTACATGAAGTATGTTACCCGTTTAGTTACGCGTAACTAACATGAATTAGTTACGCCCAATATTTGGCGTAACTAATGTAACTAATGTAACTAAATGTAACTAACTGTAACTAAATAAAACTAAGTCTTACTTAATAATAAAAAATAAAAAAATCACATTTCATCCTGAATCCCAATCGACTATTGACGAAATTGTTTTATAAGCAAGGGCAACGGCAGCCTGGCAAGGAATACAATTGAAATTACTATGTTACTGATGAAAAGAAAATCTAATAAAATATTATATTCTTGGAGCATACAAAAGATTTTTACTTACATTTAAAGTTTTCCCTTCTTTCTTGAGATTCTTGGACATTTATTTTTTATTATGATTTTTTTTTTGGTAAATTCAGATTTGATCTCAGATTTGATTTCAAATTTGATCTCAAATTCCAGATTTAGCTCACCCAAAGGAAATCAAACTAGATCTATTTTGTTTTATTTTCCAGGTTAAGTTAGAAGCATATCCAGTCGTCAGGCAAGCACCTACATCGGCAGTTTTTTAATTTGACAATGGTACCTGTGATACTCTGGTGACAGTGCTGCGTGAAAATGGAATATTCTAAATAGGTATGATATATCGTACGAACAAAATGTTCAATTGAAAGGTGTCAGAAATGTCAGTGCCAAACTGCTAAGTAAAACAAACAAATCTAGTGAGAAAGCAAAATCTACTTTTAAGGACAAGAATGCAATCAACAAATGTTTATGTAATTGTTGGCTTGCTTTCACGGATACAGGCGCCGGTAAATGCATGCATGTGTAAACCCCGCAGTAGTCACCTGCGCCGGTGAATTCACTCATCACGTATACCCTTCATTAATGTCAAATAAGAAAGAGAAAAGACAAAGAAACATTTTTAAACTACCCAATCCACGCTCCCTTCCTTTACTATTTTGAATTACTCGGCAGCATTTTTATTTTGCTCTCAATGTCAGATAAATAAAATTAAATTTAACTAAATCTTAATAAAAATTGAATATTAAACATTATGTGATTTTTTTTGGTACGTCAGATCATATTTTTTTTGCTGTCAGGTAAAATCTGAAATCAAAATCTGTTTTTCCTTTGTTCACAGATCATATTTTTTTCATTTCAGATCAAATTTCCAAATCTTAAATCTTATTTTCAATCGAGATTTAACACATACATATTTGCACACACACCACAGTATTTGACATTTGCTTTTAGAAGTGTTATTTCATTTTGATTAAATATTTGTAGAAAATAAATTCTTAGGAACAGAAAATGGTTTATTATGAATTTTGTGAATTTTGTTAAAACAAGTGAAATTCGTGAATTAAGTGAATATTGTAATAAGCTATTTTGTAGGATTCAACATAAATGTACATTAATTGTGAAAAAGCACAAACACAAAATAAAACAAAATAGATCTCGTTTGATTTCCTTGGGCGACCCAAATCTGAAGTTTGAGATCAAATCAGAGATCAAATCAGTATTTACCAAAAAAAAAAAACATCACAATAAACAGAGAAATGTAGAAGAATCTCAAAAAAAGGGAAAACTTTAAATGTACTCGTAATTAAAAATCTATTGTAAGCTCCAAGAATATAATAATTTATTAGATTTCCTTTTCATCAATAACATAAGTATTATTATATGTATACTTAATTTTAATTTTTTTTTGTAGAAATATATGTAGTAATTTAAAAATGTATTCCTTGACGGCAATTCATCAATCATCCAGCTTTGCCCTAAAAGAGTGTAGTCAATCGTCATTCGATCCGGTTTGTGGATGGAACTTCTAAATTTCAATTTAACATAAAATGTGAGTTTTTATATTTGGAAAATTCTATAAGTTATAGTTAGTTACATTTAGTTACAACTAGTTACATTTAGTTACATTAGTTACATTAGTTACATTAGTTACATAAGTTACATTAGTTACGTGTAACTAATTAAAATTCCAAAGTTACGCGTAACTATCCAACACTGATTGTAGGTATCGAAAGACATATTGGAAGTCAAAGCAATGAGGTAAGGTTATTTAAGGTTTATGGTTATGAGTGTTAAGACAGCGAAAATTCAAAGTAATCACCGTCCGAAAAATTATGAGAAAAGAAAAAGGTGTTGACGTTAAACAGATGCCGCCATTCTTCGATTTTATTCGAAGGGCAAACGAAGTTAAAATAGGTTGGGTAAATTGCAAAGTCCAAGAATACAAAATTCTATGCGCTGTGTGACGTGTCAAATACTTGATCACACAAAGAACCACTACACTAATGCCTCCCCGTGTAAGGAATGCTGTCTCCCTAGATGTCATTCAGAATGCACACGCCTTTATTGCGTGAAATGCAAATCAGAGAGTCACGCTTTCCTTCGCTTAATCTTTAAATTAAACCAAAGCTGATCGTGATTGAATAGCTTGAACCAAATCGCTTGGCCAATGAAAAATCATACTTTTACTTTTAACTACTATAGATTTTTGAGTGAGAATATCTAATGTCACAAAAAAAAAAAAAAAACACGTAACCAAAAAGAGAAAGTATAATTTTTCATTCGCTAAGTGATTTGGTTCAAGCTATATTGATTACTGATACCTCATCCCAGTCTCTTTTGTCCTATCTCAATAAATCTGAAATTTCCCAAACAAATCATATGACACACAACTACAAAAAACAAAATCGACCCACAGTAATGGCTTCGTTGGCAATGGATTTTATTATCCCCCAATGGAATACCCAAGGCTTTTGCAACAATAAACATGCTCAGGAAAGTTTAATAGCTAAACTAAACCCAGAAAAAAATAAGAACAAATTTAATATACAAAATAACAAATCATTTCACTTTAAAAAAGGTTTTGAATGGGTGCCCAACAAATAATATACCTGGCTGAAAACCTATTAAAATTACAAATGTATACAGGGTATATGATATACAAATTAATTTCGACTGCATAAATATTATTCCTACCGTAGACGACAATTGCCATCACATTATAAGAGGTGATATGAATGCTCATCTTGTCTACCCTTGGGGTTCAAACACAACAAACACCGCAGATGGATTATTTTAAACCTTCGCAAATGATCTCGGACTCATAGTCCTTAATGATGGCTCAGCAACTATCTTCAATACATACTCGAAACACTTTTTCTGCAATCGATGTCACCATTTCACTCAAGATCTGGCTCCTCTACTTAATTGGGAGGTTCTGTTAAACGCAGAGGGTAGGGACCTTATACCGATCATTGTACGCACACCTAACCAAAGATTGAGTCCTGTGAACTTCTAGACTAGAGGAACAAGTTACCCGTTCTGAACTGAAAATGACCCTTAAGATGCCCAAAGGAACCAGCCCTGGATAGGACAAAATCACATACAAGATGGTAAAACTGTGCGACGACAGCCTCCAAGACACAATTTGCTATCTTTATAATGATATTTTCTCGACTTGAATTTTTGCACACTACTGGAAAAAAGCAAAACTCAAGCCAATTCCGAAATCATCATTAATTTCGTTTTAGAATAAAAACAGGAGGTTCAACACTTCTTCATCTTTTAGATCATACGTTTGCCGAAAATGTATCCAAAACCAAATACAGCGTAATCACGTCATCTGATGTGGAAAAATCATTTGATAGAGTGACGATACCAATTATAATAAACGATTTAATCAATGAGGCGTTTCAAATCAAGTACCTACTAAATGCAGTTATGTCCCTTACGAGGCAGAACTTTTCGAGTTAATTTTGACGGCTATAATTCCTCAATAATGAGTGGTAGTGGTCTTGAATGATGCTTATATTACTCGCTTATAGTGAAACTTTCGCATCCGCTACACAAGCTTGTTTGTTGGAATATATGTACACACACAATATCTATGTTATGGCATCTGTAAACCCTAACCACTTAAAAAATACTTTAGAAAAAGCAGACTTAACGATGGTCAACTGCGCTCAAGAAGTTGGTGCGGTTAGCCCTCCATCGAAAATAGAAGCATTGTATCTTTGTAGAAAAAGAAAATGTACCCCTTACCCTCTCTATTAGAGTTACAACCATTCCTCTTAAAAACAGAAACAAAAACACTTGCAGTAACTCTTTGCGGAAATTTAAAATAGGACACACACATAAAGAATGTAGATAACCAATTATAAAACGGAAGAGGAACAATGCTTTAAAAATGATCTGTTCAAAGCAAAAAGGTCAAATCCTTACGAAACATTATGAATGCTTCACGAAAAATTCATCTCTATCCTTAACGCTGATAGAATCTTAAATACCGACGGTTCACGCAAAGAAAAGATTTGTGTTCTTCATACCAGGTACAACCAAGTTCACAAACATCCATTATTCACCAAGGACTTTTACTAGAATCCGCAGACAGCTAATTGCACAACTGAATAATACTAAGTACCTACTAAGTTTGAAGCAAATCGGTCCAGCCGTTAAGGCTGTAGGTATCTGTACAGACAGACAGACATACGGGCAGACAGACAGAATTGTCGGACCCACTTTTTTCGGCTTCTCTATCATCGTAATGTCGTGTTTGATTGTTAGAATTTTTTTTACGAATGCATAACTTGCCTTATAGTACCTATAATCGCAAGTAAAAAGTTAATAATTGTATTAAGGCTAAGTGAGCCCAGTTTTTATAAAAATTCATTAATTATGTAAAAGTGATATTTATGTGCAAATTTCAAAAATTGATATAGGCTAAAATAACTTAGAACTGGGATCTGATTAACTCAAAGCTCCCAAGAAATATCTTTCTGTATCCCGCATCTCTGCTTGGGTAGACGATAGACATAAATAAAAAAGCAATTGGAATTTCCGAAAATAGTTCGGTCCATTCATAAGCCCAGTAAATGTTTTTCGAATAATAATTTCCGATAAGATTTTGGGAAGTCTATTACTCGATAGTTCCATGTTCCATGCCTCTGAATATGAATGAAAAGTGAGACTTAAGGGTTGTAAGAAAATATATTGGGATTCCAGTTTCTATGTGTAGAACATCATTTGGTGTGTTATCTGGCAAAAGAATACATCTTTTCAGATAAAACGTTGTAGCCTTTTTACCTGTAGTGTACATGTACATGTAGGAGCGTAGCGAGGGTCCAAGGCATGGGGGGCTGACTTTCAGTGAAATGCCGATTAGTTTTAAGAAATTGCCGACTGCATCCGAAAAAAAAATAAATATTTCTGGGAATCATAAAATTAGAGACATAAAAGTCATGAAAGTATTATTTTACAATTAAGCATTTAATTATCAAAATAATAATTTTTAACAACAAAACAAAACAACAAACAAAACGTCACATGAGAAATAATTCGTTATTTTTTGTCGTTTGTTGTGAAACTGTGCCAGTCTGTGATAAATAAAACAAACATAAACAAATAATGAACGAAGAACTTAATAAATGTACTTTAGTTATCCAATTAACTATCAATTAACCAATGATTACTTCTTCCAATGACAAAAGACAAAAATCAACTGACAAAAAGTCAAATTCAAATTGACATGGATACCCAAAACAAGTTTCATTCAAAAGGGCAATTCTCGATTTTGAGAACAATTCTTCCAAATTTGAATTAAATTCGCTATTAGATTGTACATCAACCAGAACCGAAAAACAATTCAATTTTTATTGCATGGTAAAAGGCAATTTTATAGCAAATGGGTGACATTTGGAACGAAATACACTTACTTACTTACTTAAGGTGACCAACAATCCTCGCCAGCTAGGCCGGTCCCTAGCCAGTGGCCTCCAGTTGCGCACACCAAGTTGGTTGAGGTCGTTTACCACTTGATCGCGCCACCTTAGATGGGGTCTTCCAGAACTGCGTCGGCCCTCCGGGTTGGAATTGAAGACTCGTCGGGCAGGAGCGTTTTCGTCCATACGCTCCACATGACCCAGCCATCTAAGCCGCTGAATTTTCAGCTTCTTAACCAAGTCAATGTCGCTGTATAGCCCGTACAGTTCGTCATTGAATCTTCTCCTCCATACTCCATTGATACATACAGGCCCGAATATCACCCGAAGAATCTTTCTCTCAAAGCACCCCAGCCTGTATTCATCCGATTGTGTCAGTGTCCACGCTTCTGCCCCATACAGCAGGACTGGGATGATAAGGGTCTTGTATAGTGTCTCCTTGGTCCTTTGAGAGAGGGCTTTACTACTAAGATGCCTTCTTAGCCCGAAGAAACAGCGATTGGCAAGAGTGATTCTTCGACTGATCTCTTCACTGATGTTGTTCTGAGAGGTTATAGTGGAACCCAAATAGACAAAGTCCTTGACAACCTCAAAGTTATATCTGTCCATTGTGACGTTTTGTCCGAGCCTACGGTGATGATCTACTTCACCCGAGGACAGCATATACTTTGTTTTATCTTCATTTACAGCCAGACCCATTCGAGCCGCTTCCATTTCAATACTGGCGAATGCTCCACTGACAGCGCGCTTCGTTCTTCCAATAATGTCAATATCATCAGCATAGCCAAGTAATTGAACGGATCTAAAAAAAATCGTACCGCTGGTGTTGACATGGGAGTTGCGTACGATTGCCTCAAGAATGATGTTGAAGAGGTTACATGACAGCGCGTCACCCTGTCGTAAGCCTTTCTCGACATTAAATGAGTCGGTGGTGTTCTTACCAATCTTGACGGAGCAGCGCGAGTTCTCCATAGTCATCCTGCACAATCGAACGAGTTTGGCAGGGATGCCAAGAAGCGACATGGCTCTGTATAACTCGTTCCTGTTTACGCTGTCATAGGCGACTTTAAAATCGATAAAGAGGTGGTGAGTATCGATTTGGAATTCTTGGGTCTTTTCCAAAATCTGCCGAAGTGTGAAAATTTGGTCGACGGTTGACTTACCGGGCCTGAAACCACACTGATAGGGGCCAATCAGTTCACGTGCGAAAGGGTTCAGACGTTCACACAGAATGGCCGACAAGATTTTATAGGCGACATTTAGGAGACTTATACCTCTGTAGTTGGCGCAGTTTAGAGTATCTCCTTTCTTGTGGATAGGGCACACAATGCTGAGGTTCCATCCGTCAGGCATATTTTCATCCGACCAGATTGTACAGATGAGTTGGTGTATGCTTCTCACCAAGTCATCTCCCGCTGCTTTGAAGAGTTCAGCCGTAAGGCCATCAGCTCCAGCAGCCTTGTTGGACTTTAGTTTAGATATTGCTATCCGAACTTCTTCTTGGTCGGGAGGACGGAAATTTTGTTCATCATCATCCAAATCGAATGGATCATTCTGCCTGACAGCGATTAGTTGGCTGCCTTCGCCGTTTAACAGTCTGCAGAAGTGTTCTTTCCAAATTCTCAGCACCGACTGTGTATCTACAACGACATTCCCACCCTCGTCTCTACATGCTTCTGCTCGGGCTTTGTAACCC
Source organism: Platycheirus albimanus (assembly GCA_916050605.2). NCBI lineage: Eukaryota > Metazoa > Arthropoda > Insecta > Diptera > Syrphidae > Platycheirus > Platycheirus albimanus. The sequence continues at coordinate 62,470,697 of OU696698.1, forward strand.
TTGGACGAATGCTTTACCCTTTGGTAGAACTTTCGAACATTGCTTCTGCCGTAGCACCCCTCAATAGATTCAACCATTTGTTTTTCCAGTTCTCTTTTTTTTCTTCTGAAAAGCCGATGTTCCTCTTTCCTCTTTTGCTGGTATACCGCACGGAAAGCGCTCTTGGCAGCTCTAGTTCTGGCATTCAGAACTGCATGATAGGCTTCGTCTTTGGCCAAGTGTGCGAGCCTGCACTCATCATCGAACCAGGTGTTTCGTTGTGGTCGCCTAATGAAACCCAAAACATCCGTGGCAGCGGTTTTGATGGCCATTTTGCAATGTTGCCACTGGGCCTCTGGGTTTGGCGCAGGCGCCGGGCTTGTCAAGAGATAAGAGGAGACATGATTGGCAAATACACTACTCTGTCCAAAATGTAGTTCGTCCTGCATCTGTCAAGCTATGAAGTGTCAAATTCCATTGAAGGATGGTTAGGATGTCGATGGATTAAAAAACCTCTATAAAATCAGAAAAAATCCGATTTTTTTACTACCAAACCGAATCGAATACTCAAAAACAATGAATGACATGTATTCACCGATTTTGTTTCAAACCGAGTTGACCAACTCGAGTTGCAAGTCGGTTTGCTTGAATTCCAACTCGAGTTAACTCGGGTTGAGAAATTTACGAGTTTTGACATCACTTTACAACTAAACCAGATAGCGTCTTCCCGTTTTCATTTTTGTTTCGTTCTGTGCATCTACGTCACGCACATACGTGAGTCGAGAGTTGCGTTAGTAAAGAACGTACTGTACTCTTACAGCCGAAAAAGCAGGTACAATAAGTAAACTTACTGTATTTGTTATTCATCAGTTTGAAAATCAGCTTTAATTTAAAATTTTAAGACAATAAATAAACCTACAATGATAATTTGCCGGCTAATTTGCCGACTGATTTGCCGACTCGGAAAATCGTGGGGGGTGAAACACCCCCCACGCCCCTCTCGATACGCCCCTGTGTACATGCTCTTTATATATGTGAGAGAAAATAAGGCATATATGGGTGCAGTTATATAATGGCCTTGGAAACTACTAATTGAAATACATTGTGCCCTCAACCTTATATTTCTTATAGTTTCACGCTCCCTATGTTTTAGAAATGTTTGCGTTTACTGTCATGTTTTGTTTATTTATTATTATGTTGTTAGCAGAGCAAATATCGAAGGACAGACATGTTTATTCGCTTAAAAGTTAGTTCTAGATGTTTTGCCGATGCCTATAGTCGCATGCTGATAATAAAAAAATAATAAAATGGAGGCAGATTTGGAAAATTCTCTAACATATATAACAATATAACATAATTTTTCGAGCACCAGCATCGTGGATTTAAAATTTCGCTGAGTGACAATATAACATAATTTTTCGAGCACCAGCATCGTGGATTTAAAATTTCGCTGAGTGACTTTACTGGTTTGTTTCTTATAAATCGCGACCATGTTGAACTAACAGCATTTGCGACTCCGTTGCGGAAAATAACGATCTCTGATCTATCCAAATTATCTATAAGGTTCTATTTAGTGCAATATGAGATAAAGGTATCTATCTGATTTTGCAGTTTCGAAGCACTACTGTCAGCAAGGATAACGATGTCATCAGCATATAACAGAACGTTGATTCTTACTCCTTCTAGAATCTAAAATGAATCATGTTGGAAACTCAGTGGGTATGTTGTTTAAGAACAGTATACAAAGTAATACTCTCAGAACGCACCCTTGCTTGACACCTTTGTTCGCTGGGAAGAAATCTAACATATTTTTGCCATCCAAGACAGCAGCGGTGGTATGCTGATATATAGATTTCAAGATTTGTAACATTTTTGTGGAGATACCGAGTTCAGCTATAGTTTGTAGAAAAGAGCTTTTTTTTTTATTTTTAGGCTTTTTTTTAAATGCTTTTAAAAATACAAAAAAATATTTATTATTTTTTGAGCTAAAAAAAAATTTCAATTTCCCCTCTGTACAATATCTAAAAACTATACCAAGCAATTCGGCCTACCTGTTTGGGCTGTAGGTGTACATACATACATACAGACAGACAGACAGACAAAGAGGCGGACATAATTTGTAGACCATCCTTTTTCGTCTTCGCTATCAATTATCGATCACGAAAGCAAATTTTTCATTCAGCAAATACATACTATGTAGCCTATACTATTGATAAAATAGCAGTTTGGTACCCACAAGCCAGGGTATCAAGTCGTGAGTGCCGCAGCAGAAAAAAATCATTTTGAATACAAAATTTGTTCATTGAGCAGAGTTTTGAATTTCTTGATTCCAGCTTTGTTACACAATTTTATGCAAATTATATAAAATTATTTCTACTCGTCGTTTTTAATTCAGAATTCTTAAAGGATTAAAATTTTATGTTGAAGAAACTAACAACGCCTAACGTTCGTTAAAACATACCATTACCTATCCACATGGAACATGGAATTTGTAACATGGAACATGAAACTAGTACCTTTAAATGAACCCTGTTCAAAATAATAACAAAAACCCTTGAGACATTTTAATGTTGTTAAGGAAGACAAAGCAACAATTTTACGTTTAAGAAAGTTCATAATTAATTTCCATGAGCCCATATGAAAGAAGTTTAATTAACCCAGACATCCTTAGTTAAAAGATTCCATTCAACATGCCTTTGAATTTGAGTTTACTCATTCCGTAGGTAATTTCCCCATAAAGTTTTTGAAACATTTTCAGGAAACGCTAATGGGGTGATGTGTGCGTAACAATGAATCTTGCTACTTAGTCAAAGAATTCGCTCGAGCTGTTCCTTTGATGAACACTGTCAACCATCGGCAACTACTTTAAAAAATCGAACAAGCATATTTTCAAAGAAGGTTTCTAATGTTCTGAGTGTAATCTACTCTTAATTATTTCAAATCGAAAATAATGCTAGTTTTATTTCAGAATATATGATCTGAATATAAGACTTTGTATGAGTGTATACTGTACGCACATACACTGGTAAAGGTGATGTCATGTACTCTACAGGGTGGTGCATTTGCTCAATTACTGCTTTTGAATTGTTTAGAAATTTCAACGTCGCCGTCAAATCGGTTTGGCCACACTATCAAAACCGTTGTATTTTTGGGTATTTTGGAAACTTTTATTGTTTCTAAACATGAACAAACTTTGTACGCAGCCAATAAAGGTCTTTTGCAGCAGTTGCTCTAATACACTGATCAGTTTTTGAGACCCCAGCAACTTTTTGAAGAGGGAGAAGATCATAATTGCAATTTCTATAGATACAGGGCAGCAGATTTTATTGCTATCATGCAAATATACAAATGAGTTTAAGAAATCTCCTAATGAAATTACAAAACTTTCCAAAAAAATTAGTTTTTTAAATAAACTTGCTCTTATGTCTGATAATTGCTAACTGGCTGCATAATGCATATTAAAAAAAATTAAAAATTAATTCGAAGATTTTTTTATTTTTTTTATTAATTGAAGAGTTTTCTCAGAAAAACTAAAAATGCAATAAAATTTCAAAACTAAATATCAAGAAAAAAAAATATTGAAAATCGTTCGACCAGTTTTTTTTTTTTTAAAGTGGTATTTTTGAAAAACTTTTTGGAAATTATTTGCAAACTTTTTGGGTAGGTATGTGATTTTAAGAAAAACTGTAGTTTTTATCTCTGAAAATAATTTAAAAAAAATTCAATTAGACCGTTTTCAAAATATTTCGATAACCATTTTTTTTAATTAGTAAAAATCAAAAAAATGTTTTTAGGAATTTTGAAATTTTATATCAATATTCTTTCTGAATCCCAAATTTTATTGAAATCAGATGCATAGTTTACGAAAAAACTTGAATTGAAAATTCAGGTACCGTTATAAGACAAATTCCGAAAAATCTTTTTCATCCAAAAGATAGATTGTCTTCATTCTGCATTCTGAAAGTTTTATCAAAATCTTTAGAGCCGTTTTCGAGAAAACGTATGGCAGGTGAAAAGAATTAATTTATTGTGATATTGTCCAATGACATTTTCCTTACTTCATACTTAGATACATATTAGAGATGACAGATGGCATTTGAAACGATTCCAGTCTAAAGGTCTTGGCTTCTAATAAGGCAGGGTTATTACATATTGTTACAAATGCCCTTTAAAACGATGATATTTATATGTTTCTACATATAGGTACAATAGTATAAGGTGCACTAAAAAGCTAGAGCGAGTAGGTTGGTAGAAGAAAAAAAATCGTATTGAGCGAGGACTATTCCCCTCCGAATAGCCGGGAGACAATTTTCTAAAAAAAATTGACTTAAATCGGAAAACCTAAATATTAGATAAAATGCACGACTGGGTCGCACGTACTTGCTCTGTGGACAAGATGAAAACAAAGTTTTCGAGCAATATGAAGAACTCATGTTTGAAAAAATTGGGAAAAACTACAAAATTTTGGTTAAAACTTGGAAACCCGATATACGGAAGCTTACGTTAAGAAACCTTTGAATATTTAAAATGTAGATGTCATCTTTTGGGTGCTATAAAGGATATAAAAATGTCCGCTTATGTCCAAAATAATTAAATTGTTAAAACAAATTTCCGTTATTATCATTTGTAGCCAAAAGTTTAAATGAAGTTTTCTTCAAAACATTCTATGTATATTCAATACAAAATTTAATAGAAATCGGTAGAGTCTTTTTTGAGTATATTAGAAAAAACTAAACCAATTGGCCAAAACCTAGTAGCTCTTTGTATGGGAGCCACCATTTAAAAAAGAGTTACTGAAAAAAATACAATGCCATCTGATAGAGAGTTGTAAGGAACTATACCAAACAAAGTTTGATTGAATTCGATACAACCGTTGATAACTTATGGCCATTTGAAAAAACGACATTAAGACCATATCTCCGTTATAATAATTTTTTGCCAAAAACTAAAAACGCAGAACATTAAAAGAATATAACACACAAAGTTTAATCAAAATCGTTAGAGCCATTTTTGAGCAAATTAGAAAAAAACAAAAAAGTTGGCTAAAACTGAACGGCAATACCATCTTATAGAACACTAAAAAGAATTATCCCAAACGAAGTTTGGGTCAATTCAATCAAGCCGTTGCGAACTTATGGCCATTTGAAAAAAAAAAGCCGTTTAAACCTGATTTTCGTTACGACTAGCTATTTAGGCTAAAAACAAAAAACGCAGTTTTGTTAGAAATATCTTAGGTAAGTTAAATTCTGAGTTTAATCAAAATCGTTAGATCCGTTTTCGAACAAATCTAAAATAAAAAAAAAAACCGTTACTTGTAAGGTACCAGTTTGAGCCGGTCTAAAACGAAACAAAAAAAAACCTCTACAACCGTTTTTTTTTCAAACTGCTATATATCAAGTTTGAAGAAAATCCGTCAAGTCGTTTAGGCTGTAGCATGACGTGAAAAAGCGCACATCCGCACATCCGCACAGACGCACAGACAGACCGACGGACGGTATGGCGAAAACCACTTTTTTGGGCTTCTTTATCATCGTAATGTCATGTTTGCTTAAAACCTCGATTTTTTTCTGCACGAAACCAATACTTGAAGTTAAAATAACAATAATTCTTAAAAAGCTATGCTTGCTACCTTTACTTTTTACCTGCGATTTATAGGTACTAGCTATAAGGCATTCGTAAGAAAAAAACATTACATACGTTTTTTTTTAGTTTAAAAAAAAAAGTTAAATTTGTTTTTTAACTTTTGGGTTTTTCAAAAACGGTTTGTGCAATTTTTTTAAATTTTTTGTTTTCTGATAAGAACTTTAAACCAGTAGATGTTGACCTACTCAAAAAAAATTTGGAATATATTTTCGAAAAGTTTTTCAAAAAAACCTTTTTTTGAAAAAAACTTTTCCAACGATCTTGAAAAAAAAATTCCTTAATATTCAGAAAAGTAAAAAAAAAATCAAAAAACGTTTAAACTATTGATTTTTAAATGATTCATATGATTTTTTCATTACTTTTTTTTCCAAAATATCAAGCCCCAAGACCACTAATGTAACACATTAGAGCAAGTTTGTACGACCCAGTCGTGCACTTTATTTGTATAGCGAAATCTCATCTTTTATTGAATTTTTAAATTAAGTTATTTTATTGAACCGTTTAAAAAAATTAATTTTCAAACTCAAAATTTTGAAAAAAATATTAAAAATAAGTTTCCAAACTAATTTTTTTTTTCAAAACTTAAGGTTATTAAGTACAATTTTTGTTTTCAAAATTTAGAATAAAAGAAGTTATCTAATTGAAAAGGAAAAGTGTGTAGGTAGGCAAAATTAGTTGTTGAACTTTACACAGGGTCGCTCCAGGTTTTCTTGAAAACTCCATGAGTTATCGAAAAACCTGGGTTTTTCCGTTCTTAAAAAACGTATTAGGGCTGCTGATTGTATATTTTTCACAACGCACAAAATAAAAAGTTTCCATTTTACTATACAGGGTGATTCACGAGCGTTGTGCCAAAAAGCTAGAGCGTGTAGGTTGAGTTGAGACAAGAAAAAAATCGTATGGGAGGGGGGTCTATTCCCCCCCCCCCCGTTTAGCAGGGAGGGGCAATTTTCTGAAAAATTGACTTATTTTGTAAAAAAAATATTAAAAATCAACGGCTTCGTTTACAACACCGTGTTATACCAGTTTGGAAAGCTAAAAACTTTTTCTTTCATTTTGTTTTTAAATTAAATTGTTTTAACGAATAGTTTAAGAAATATAAATTTTCGAACTCAAAATTTTGAAAAAAAAATTTGAAAAAATAATTTTAAAACTAATTTTTTCAAAATTTTACGTAATTAAGTATAATTTTCGTTCCCAGAATTCAATGCTCTCATTAATCTTTAATCCAACATTGAAAACCGTATGGCTCTACGACTTTTTGTTGCCAAGGTATTCAAAAATAACCGAACCTACTTCTTCGCAAAAACACGAAAAAATTGACTAAATGATCACTTGTGCCATCCCGGAAGGCTAGATTTTCTTGTTTTTGTGAAGAAGTAGGTTCGGTTATTTTTGAATACCTTGGCAACAAAACGTCGTAGAGCCATACAGTTTTCAGTGTTGGATTAAAGATTAATGAGAGCATTGAATTCTGGGAACAAAAATTATACTTAATTACGTAAAATTTTGAAAAAAATTAGTTTTAAAATAATTTTTTCAAATTTTTTTTTCAAAATTTTGAGTTTGAAAATTTATATTTTTTAAACTGTTCGTTACAACAATTTAATTTAAAAACAAAATGAAAGAAGAAGTTTTTGGCTTTCCAAAAAGGTATAACACGGTATTGTAAACGAAGCCGTTGATTTTTAATATTTTTTTTTACAAAATAAGTAAATTTTTCAGAAAATTGCCCCTCCCAGCTGAACGGGGGGGAATAGACCCCCCTCCCATACAATTTTTTTCTTGCCTCAACTCAACTTACACGCTCTAGCTTTTTGGCACAACGCTCGTGAATCACCCTGTATATGTATGATTTTTATAAACTTTTCTCAAAATAAATGTATTCACTCTCATTTCTTTTAGTTTTTTTTTCGAAAAAAATATACCTATGAAAAATCAAATACAGAAGAAATAAAATGCACGACTGGGTCGCACGAACTTGCTCTAATGAGTGACAGTGGTTTAGGGGCTTCAGATTTTGATAAAAATAAAATTTTCAAAATTCTTAAATAAATACTTAAACTAATTTGAGAAGAAAAAAAGTACGCCATTTTATTTCTTGAAAAAATTTGAATTTATGAGAAAAAATTTACAAAAATCTGTGGAGCGGTTTTTGAGAAAAAAAGTTTTTTTTGAAAAACTTTTTGAAAAAAAATTTTAAAAAAAAATTAAAAACGCCAGTTCATAGGTATTCAGCAAATACATTTATTTAAAAATTTTAGAAAAAATTTAATAAGCCGTTTTCAAAATATGAATTTTTAAATTTTTTTTTAAAAAAATGCTTTTAAAAATACAAAAAAATATTTTTCAAAAATATTGGTATGCAATACAAATTGAGCTACCTACAGCTATATGTGTGTGAAATTTCAAAAGAATCGGTTAAGTCGTTTTCGAGATAGTCGAAAGCAAAAAAAACGGTCCTATGGAAAGTACCGTTCTTAGCCATTTTTTAAAACTTTTTTTTCAGCCATATTATTGGTCGTACCTAAAAAGCAACACTGATTTTTTTAAATCGAAATCGTTATAGCCGTTTCTGAGAAAACTAAGCTTTAACGTAACGGTTGTATGGCAGGTACCGTTATTTTTTAAGCTAAAAAAAAAATTTCAATTTCCCCTCTGTACAATACCTAAAAAAGTCTATATACCAAGTTTGAAGCAATTCGGCCCACCCGTTTGGGCTGTAGGTCTCTATACATACAGACAGACAGACAGACATACAGACGGACAGAATTTTTAGACCATCTTTTTTCGTCTTCTCTATCATCGTAATGTCATGTTTGATTGTTATCTCAAAACTTTTTTTTTCGACGAATGCATAACTTGCCTTATAGTACCTATAATCGCAAGTAAAAATACACAAGAAATGCTTGACAGCAAAAGTCACTTCAACAGCTGATTTCAAAAAAACAAGTTGTGGCGACCCCCAGGGCGACCCCATCAGGGCGACTTCAGGGCTCAACAAACAAAGCTAATAATAGAGAGCCATTCCATTAAAATTTAGCAAAGTAAGTGTTAATCTAGAATGTTTGCATATGCATATGAACGCAAATGTCAAGGCCAACCCATAGAATCCGTTGCGTCCGTCCGGCAAATTCGACTGACAGCTTGATTAAATACACGTGTGCTTATGGCAGTCGGTCCATCTCCATCCGCAACGCGTCAACGCACAAAGTAGCGGAGATTTAAACTTTGAAAATTTCAACGCCTTTGACGGAACGGAACAACGGATTCAATGGGCTGGGGCCTTCAGCTAACAATGCTGCTTTCAAAATGAATATGACGAAAACCAAAATGAAATTAATTTTTCCACCCCACCCTTTAAAACAAAAAAGTTTTTCTTTTTGCTAATACGATTTCGTTGTACCTACAGGGTGGGCCAAAATAAATCACCCTATTCTAAGATGCTCTCATTTTTGCAAATGGCCGCGACATCAGTTTTGACATTTTTGTGGACTAGACAGATGCAGAATACAAGTGAACAAGCCATGGAGCGTTACATGAACCGATATTCTGAAGGCGGCGTTCCCGGGTCGCCTCATCTCTCGTTTGTCGATTTGCACTGGCCCGCAAGATCGCCCGATTTAACCTTTTTTGTGGGGTATTTTGAAGTCCCGTGCTTACGTGAAAAAGCCCGAGACTCTGGAAGCCCTCAAGGACAACATTTGATACGAGTGCGATAATCTGTCGCCCGAAGTTCTCGCTGAAGTGATGAAAAATGCAATAAAACAATCAATTGTGACGGCGCCCATTTGGTCGATATCATCTTCTCGACTTGACCAATACAATTCTAAAGGTTCAAATAAACATAATACAAAACAAAATCGAAGTTTTTTATTTAAAAAAAAGCCAAACAACATCGGATAGATGACTTCTTTTGGTCCACCATGTACTTGGAGTTCAAGTCTTAAATCTTAGCATTGCTGGTAAAAACTGGAAACGAAAATTCAAATTCACAATTTGTGTCTTAAATTTCAATTCAGATACACTTGATTTTCCTGTTGTTTGTAAAGTATTTCATATGAACACTATGCTATAGGTCTCCGCACGAAAAAGCAGCTTTTTCGTAAATTTTACCAAGTAAAATTCCCTACTTACTCCAAAACGAAACTTTACAATATATTCCAGCTACTTTACAAATTCGTTTTGGTTGTTTGGATATAAATCATGAGCCAAGGTGAAAAGTTCCACCAAAAGTTTTGCTTGATAAATGCTTTTCCAGCCCAAGGTCTTTAACAAAACAACATTGAACGCAAACAAAAATTTTTTTTCACAGCAAAACAAGAGCGGTTATAGTGGAATTGATGGAACGTGTATGAAAAGATTCCATACAAATATGAAGTACATATTTGGTTTTGCTTGCAAACTTCCTTCGGCGAATTGAAAGCAGCTGTACAAAGAAAACCTAGGATCACAATGACAATATGAATATTATTTAACAAAATTTATGTTAGGAGACAAAAAAAAATGTGAGCTGGAAAATATGCTTTCACAGATACAAATTGGTTCTCAACAAAGGAAAATACATACAAACAGTCACATATGGAACAAACTCAAACAAAAATAAGTTACGAACATTTTAAATACTGAGTGGAAGATAAATCTAAATACAGTCATATGTATGTATATCAGGTGAATACACTTTTATAAAAAAGCTAGTTTCACAGCTTCCCACATCCTATAAACTAGTGTTTTGCAAGCTTTTTGAATACGAATTAATTTATTTTAGGTTCATTTAAATTAAAAAAAAGATTTTTCTTTTTCTTTTTTTTTATCTTTGTTTCTTTATTACTCTTTAAAATACAAAATCGAACTGAATAACTTAATTCTACTTATTTCATACGAAACCTATGCTGCCGCAACCAAAGTGCTGACGATCCGTCGCCGGCCGGTGTTGGGGTGATGACCGTCGTTGAGGTCGACTGTGTTCGTTTCTGAGAAATTGAGAATTGCAATAAATGCAATAAAAGTTGCTGCGCGTGGAGTCATAATTTTGTTGACGTTAACTCTTCCGGCCTTAAGTTCGAACGTCCTCGTTCGATGCCTTCAAATGCTTTGAAATATCTCCTATTCCAATTATTATAGGTTTTGACTTTTCGGCTTTTATTGATGCTGATTTGGCTTCTTCTCTCTTGATGTCAATTTTGTTCTTAAGTTTGCTTAAGATTTTGAAAGCAAAGATTATTGTTGCGGATGTAATGCAAATTGCTAGTATAGAACTTGTTGCTCGGTGGATTATGTTTTCTTTTTCCAGTAATTCTATTTTAGTCGTACTATTAGAGTGAAGATGCTTGAGTCTCTCAAGTGACAGGAATTCTTCGTTTTCTTCTAGCATTGATGATGGTTGCAGAATTGCTGGCATTGGATGATAGGTTATTATCTCGTGGTTAATAATTTCTCTTCCGTCTATTTGAATTGAAGCGTTTGTATGTCGAATGATGTAAGTTCCCTGAAGATCTAGTGTTTCGTTATTGATAACTACCGGTGCATTGAACTGGTTGAGAAGCAAAATCCCTGGTGATATTTCTTCTATTGCTGGGATATGGTCGTTGTTGATTTTCACGCAGCTTGGTTTGGTACTCTTTAATAAGTTGGGTAGGCATGCAGAATTGCTTATGTCAATAATACTATCTTTGTTACATATTGATAATTGGTTATATTTTTTGCATTCCTTAATTATTCCAAAAATTCTTGTTTTACATTCTAAGATATTTTCATATGGTATTTTATTTATTACATTATTTCTTTTTATTGCTTTTAATATTAGAACATTACAAATATTATTTTCGCTTGTAGGTAAATCTAGGATATATATTATATTTTTATTATCAGAGGCGATTTTAACATCAGAGAATTCTAAGGCTTCGTCTACATTAACATATGGAAAATTTTCATTCTTAATAATAGTTTCTGTTATATTAATTTCATTGTCACTTAAAATGTATGAGTTAACAATATTGGCTTTTGCCCAATGTATTGCGTATGCAATATTTATTATCTCTTCTTTTATAACTTCTAATCTGTATTTAATTTTCATTACAATATTATTTTCTACATTTTCTTGTTCATTGAATGTTTTAAGTATTTTATTTGTTAAATTGGAAATTTCATTTATTTTATCTATCGTTAATCTATTTATAACTACTTGATTATTATTATTTGTAAGCATACCATTCATTTTATTTGTTAATATTTCATAGTCGTGGTGGTCTGGATTACCAGCGATCCATTTCCACGTTGTGCCTAAAAAGTCCAATGACCGTTTTGGCTTTTCTTTAATTCTAAGTCTGCTTAAATAATTTTTGATTCTTTGAATTTCAAAAGGAAGGATGGGATACAAGGGATGATGGGTTTTGACATTTGAAATGATGACCTTTTCTAATTGCTCTATGAATTTTTCATACACTTCTATATCGATGACGTGTATGATTTTGAAAGATCCATTTTGAATCTTTGCACTTCCTGTGTTGATTTTTATGAGCTGCGAATTGGTATAATCCAGGATTTGAACGTTTGCAGTGCATAGCTGCATGAGAAGCCTAAAGGGAGAAAGTTAATTTTTGATTAAATTTTTGTGTATCTTTTTTCCAGATGTTGTGATAACAGTAGTGTTTCTATTTTCTTTGACTGTTTCTTTTTTGTATCTTGCCGATAGCTTTGAACCTAATCGTTTGTTTACCTTTGCGTAAATGATATCCCCAGGAGAGTAGTTTTTTAAAACATTTCTTTTCTTATTATGGTATGTTATGTCGGTTTCTTGTTTAGACTTCAGTCTATCTATATTTTTTTGGCGTGCTTCTTCGATTTGAGCTGAGCTTTCGGTGTTTCTACTAAAAAATATGTCGACTGGTTTTCTTTTAGTGACTGAGTGTACAGAGAAGTTATATGCGTGAACAGCTGCTTCTAAAAGTTCCGTGAAGGATTCATAAATTTTTTCGGATTTCAGACATCGCATAATTTCAGCGAGCGTTGAGTGAAATCTTTCTATTTGACCGTTTGATGTACTTGTGTAGGGCGGTGTAGTGAAAATTTGAATTTCGAATTCGTTTTGTAACATAAAGAGTATTGCTGCTGAGTTGAAAGATTTTTCATTGTCGCACACAATTACTTTTGGTATACCAAAACCGAAGATAATGTCTCTTATTGGTTGCCTTATGTCTTCTACGGCCTTTGACTCTGTCCTTTTTGTTATGACATATTTGGAAAACTTATCGATTGCAGTGATAACTAGTTTTCCCTCTGTAGAGAAAATATCGATGTGAATAATTTCGCCGGGGTATTTCGGAATGGGAGTTGATTGTATGGGGCCTTTATTGGGATGCCTGTCATATTTATTCTGTTTACAGATTAGGCAAAGTTTAGTAATTTTTTTCAGTTTTCTGCTTAATGTTGGAAAGAAATATTTTTCTAAAATTTGAGCTCTATTTTCTTTTTGGTTTCTGTGTGCACGGTTGTGTTCGTCCATTACTAAATTCTCTTGATCCTGTTCGTTTACTACATCTTGAACTTGTTTTTGAGTAAATCGAATCTTATAAGAACTGAAATGGTCTTTATAAATATTTTGGATCATACCCATTATACGTTCGCTTGTTTTGATTCCATTGGTAACTGATGGATTTAGGCATTTTTTTAGAATTTGAATTAGATTTGATTCAGTGTAAAGTGGTTCAATGATAGTATGTCTGTGATAAGTTGGAAATGTGATTTGAAATGTTAGATTGGGTGATGTACCTTCTTGTAAAAAAATTTGGTTTTTGAAGCAATTGATTGGTGATTCTACAGTGCAAATTAATCCATGAGATGATGATTCGTCACTATGAATAGTTGGCGTGAGAGAGTTAATTTGTGTGACCTGAGGTGGTCTAGATAGCGCATCCGCTACAACGTTTGATTTGCCGGGTTTGTATTTAAGTTCGTAGTTATACTCTTCTAGTGACGCTTTCCAACGTTTTAGTTTAGTGTTTTTATTCTTGCTACTAAGTGCAAATGTTAAAGGTTGGTGGTCTGTAAAAACGAGAACTTTTGCGGTACCGTAAAGGTAGTTTCTAAGAGAACTTAAAGCCCAAATGATGGCTAGCATCTCTTTTTCGTTTGTCGCGAAATTCTCTTCTGTTTTACTTAGGGTTCTGGAAATAAAGGTAATAGGTTTCCCTTTTTGTGATAAGACGGCGCCTATGGCGTAATTAGAGGCATCTGTTGTTAGTTCAAAGGGACAATTAAAATCGGGATATATAAGAATTGTATCATTTGATGCTAAGGATTTTTTTATTTTGTTGAAAGCTTCGTGAGCATCATCGTTAAGATGTATAGCTTTTTTACTAGATAAGTTTTTTGGGATACGCCCATCCTCCCCTCTTAAAAGGGATGTCAGGGGTTTTGCGAGTTTCGCATAATCTTGGATAAAACGTCTGTAATAGCCTGACATTCCAAGGAAAGATCTTAAATCTTTTAAAGTTTGAGGAGGTGGAAAGTCTTTAATAGCGCTGACTTTTCCCGGGTTTGTCTTGATGCCTTTGGATGAAACGACGAAGCCTAGAAATTCTATTTCTTGCTTGAAGAACTCGCATTTGTCGAGCTGAACTTTCATATTTGCGTTATTTAAAGTTTCAAAGACTTTGCAAATATTTTCGAGATGTGTTGTTTCGTCTTGGCTAAAGATGATTATATCATCGATATACACATAGCATATTTTGCCAATGTGATCACGAAGGATATCATCGAGGGCTCTTTGAAATATGGCGGGGGCATTTTTTAAACCGAAAGGTAGCCTAGTAAACTCGTATTTTCCATAGTTTACTGAAAAAGCTGTTTTTTCCATATCTTCTTCCTTTAAAGGAATCTGGTGAAAGCCGCTTTTGAGGTCAAGAACGGTGAACCAACTGTTTTTTCCTAAATTGGCTAGAACTTCGTTTATTTCGGGAATAGGGTATTTATCGGCAATCGTGACTGCATTTAACTTGCGGTAGTCTATGACTAATCTGAATTTTTTATTCCCGGACGCATCTGCCTTTTTTGGCACAATCCACACAGGTGAATTGTAGGGTGACCTAGAGCGTCTAATAATGCCGTCTTTTAATAAATTCTGTACCTGGCTCTCGACTTCGTTTTTGAGTGCCATTGGGTATGGATAAAATTTGGAATATACAGGGGAATCTGATGTTGTTCTTATTTCTCCTTTGACGACCGTGGTACAGGATAATTTATTATTTGGATCATCGAATAATTTAGAGAATTTTTTTGCTATGTTTTGAATACCCGCTTTTTGCGTATCTGACATATGATTTGTTCTGATATCTATTGTATTGACTGATTGTGCTACTAATTGCTTGACCTTAACTTTAACAGAATTGTTAATAATCATGTAGTTGTCTTTTATATGAATGACAGCTGACAGATCTTTAAGGCTATCATTTCCGAGGATAGCGTGAAAAGATTTCAGTTCTGGCATTAGGAAAAATTTAATTTTAATGTTATTCAGGCCAAAAAGATTTAAGAAGGTATGCTGTGAAACTTTAACATTTCCTCCTAAGGAGTTTGCATAGAATGGTTTTTCGTTTGTACGAGGGTTTGATACGAGACATGGTTGTATGTAATTTTTGTTCGACCCGGTGTCGATTAAAATTTTCAGGATCGTTCCACTCTTCGTTTTGCATTCGAAGTATGGAAGAGAGGAACAGCTTAGTCTAAAAAATGGATATCATTGTATTCTATACATTGATCATTTTGTTGTTCATTTAAAAAATCTATATTTTGTTGTGGACAGTAATCTGTAGGTTCTTGAGGAAGGGAATCAACGTATTCTTGCAGAGTTTGCTCCTGCTGTTGATCTTCGTATTGGATCTTCTGCTCGTAGTTATTGTTTTCAGAATTTACTTCATTAGATGTGTTTAAATGGAAGTTTCTTTGAATCTTAGTGGGATGTACTTGGCGTGATGGTGGATCGATTGTTCTTTTTGGAGCTGGTGGCCAATTTCTTTGCTGGGGTCTATTCATGTAATTAACATTATTGGTATGGATAGTGGAGGTTTCCATTGGAGTGTGAGGTGGTTGATGTCTAGGATTGTAAGGATATTGTGGGCCGTTAAATCCCGTGAATTGTTGTTGGGGTCTTTGTGGAAAGGTTGGTCGTGGTTGCAAATTATTAAATTGGGGTGGATTAGGTCTTGGTTGGAAATTATTGAATTGAGGGGGATTAATTCTTGTAGGGTTGAACATTAATTCTGGGAAAAATGGTTGCCGATTTTGAGGTTGTGGAGCTTGATGGTAGCGTTTAGGTGGAATTGGAGGGGGTAGAGGATTGGTTCTCCTAATATTGTTGCTTGTTGCAGCCGCATATTGTGACCTAGAAGTTTGGTTTTCGAGTTTCAGGCACAAATGAAGTGCTTGTGGTAGATCTACAGGTTCCCGGATACCTAGGAGCCTTGGCAAATCGCCTCTAAGACCTCGTATGAAAGTATCTAATGCTTTTTGTCTGTAGGAGTGCATTAGTATGTTAAGTGCTTCGCCACCGATTTCCATTGCAGATGTTTTATTAAGGATTAATGAGAGGTGTGAGTATACCTGATGGTAAAATTCTTGAACAGATTGATTACCTTGCACCAGGGAGGACATTTGGTATTCTAGTGTCCCTAGGTCCCTTTTATCTGCATAGTGTAGCGTTAGGCACCTGGAAATATTTTCCCAGTTTAATGGGGTATTGTATGATTCGAGGACATGATCGGCGTGACCGACGATTTTGTTTCGGATTACGTTGATAATCCCAAAATATTTTGGGGAACCTCTTGTAGAGTTGTAAATTCTAAGGACTCTTTCTACGCTTTTACGCCATGAACTGAATTCGCCTGGTTGCCCAGAGAATTCGCGTAGGCTTCTTACCACGTCTGGAATTTTATCAAGTTCACTTAGATTTCCTTGCTGGTCTTGATTAATAGTTTGATCAACTCCAGCGAATTGATCTGAATTAGGATTTAGAACTGCGTAAACCATTTGCCTGCCTTCTCTTTGCAACGTTTGATTTATCATGCCTGCAATTAGGGTCTGTAGAGCTTCAGTGGCTATAGGTTGTTGTTCTTGTGGATTTGGGGGATTTGGAGGATTTGGGGGAGCCATGATTTTGTTAAGATTTTATCAAAGGAAAAATTTTTAATATACTAAAAATAGATACTATGTAGCAGAATCAATAAAAATTTTTGTTTTTGAATCTTTTTGGTAACTATTTTTAAGTTTTTGATGTCTTAATTGAGATAATTTAAATATTTCTTCTTTTTCCGTAGAGAAAAAAATTACTTTTGGTGCTTTTCACTTTAGGTTTTTCTATTCTTAATTTCACTTTCTTATTTAATATATTATATTTTGTAGAATTTTCTTATGATAATAAATTATTTTCTTACACTTAATAAATTATTATAACATTTCCTTACAAAATAAGTGTGATCATTCTCCAACGCTGGCAAAGGGGCATCGTTCCGTTTTGTCCTGTTTGTCCTGATTAAGATTTTTAAGGTTACTAAGGAGCCTTTCTTTACACTTCCTTCGTTGGTTGTCTCTTTTGTTTTTTTTGAAACGTTGAATGTTCACTTTTGTGGGTTCTTTGGACCCAGGATTTTTTTTTTTTTTAAACTGAATTTTGCACTGAACACGGCGAACTACTTGAGGACGACTTATTTTTGTTACAGCACTTTTAATATTTCGCGAGCTACTTTAGGTCATTTGAAATATTCACGGACTACTTGAGTTCGACACTTTTTCCAGTTAAATCCCGGGCCACACTAGTTGGGCGCCAATTAATTTATTTTAGGTTCATTTAAATTAAAAAAAAGATTTTTCTTTTTCTTTTTTTTATCTTTGTTTCTTTATTACTCTTTAAAATACAAAATCGAACTGAATAACTTAATTCTACTTATTTCATACGAAACCTATGCTGCCGCAACCAAAGTGCTGACGATCCGTCGCCGGCCGGTGTTGGGGTGATGACCGTCGTTGAGGTCGACTGTGTTCGTTTCTGAGAAATTGAGAATTGCAATAAATGCAATAAAAGTTGCTGCGCGTGGAGTCATAATTTTGTTGACGTTAACTTACGCGACCCCTTTGTTAGTAAAAACATTCTGGTGAACCTCACATTCATAATACGATACCTTATCAGTTTATTAAATACATTGTGTGACAGTGGAAAGGTGTTGGGGTTTGGGATTTGAAAAAAAAAAATGAAAGGTTGATGGTAGATGGTAGATGGTGGTCGTGGTTGGTAGACTTAATGATTTTAGACTGAATTCAAAATAATATGTTCAAAATCACAACAAATTAATTATACTCACTTTTGTTCTTGGTCAACACTACGACAACAACCATAACAAAGCAACTAAAAACTTGAATGTGAAATAACAAGAAAAACAAAATTTTTAAGAGAAAGAGACGTATATGTACGCTAACTTGCTGTCGTCTCTACAAACATAAGTGTATGAATCAACACCTTAAAGAGGTTGAAATCTAAATTGTTTCGAATATTTAATATATTGAGGTTTGAGGTTTACGTGCAGCAAAAATTGTGTGAACATGTAGCAAATTTTGTATAAATACAGAATTTTGCCCATAAAGAATTTTAAAATACAGAATTTTGTGTGACCAGAATTTTGAATTACAGTATTTTGAAATACAGTATTTTGTAAACAGAATTTTGGACATACAGTATTTCGACCCCAACCCATTGCAGGGTTGAAGTAATACGTTTTTTCGATTTTCGAAACAAATACCGTAAGTTATGGTTTCGTTATTTTGTTGTTGTCCAGGGTCGTTCGAATCATTTTCTTCGTAATCACTAACTGATGAGTCAGAAACTTCAGAAAATTCAGTATTTGAGAAAACCAAATAAAAAAATCGCGCGATTCCTTATTCGTGTTTATTTAATTTATTTATTGGTTTTGGATTTAAATAGCACCTAGTATTGATACTAGGTGCTTAAGTTCCTTTTTTTAAATCTTATTCGCGTTAAAGTGCATCTAATATCTTACTACTACCTACACAATCTTGCCTTTGTATTACAAAACTATATTTGAAATAAAAAGGAATCACTCGAGCTTGTTATCATTAGAATTTCAAATAATGTGATCTTTTCGTATCAAATGTAAATAGTATATAAAAACCGTTAGACAACAATCGAACTTAGAATAACATCAAGTCGTTATTTTTTTGTTATGGACAAAAGAGCAAATATCTTAAATATCCAAATAAAAATCGACCCACATCGCATTAAAGTTAAATCAAGCAAATCAAAGTAAAACTCAATGTGTAGTATCATGTATCACCCTTCACATAGCCATCACCAGGAGCACAGGACCTTCGAGTCCGCCCTAAAACTCCTAGTAAATTTTTCAGCAATTCACAAATCGATTCTATACAAAGCCATTTTTTTTTGTTCGCCCACAACCATATCCTTACAATATTCATTCGATTATCCTTAATCCTATAAATTCCTACAACACACTCATCTCCAATTTACATTTTGTTGTATTCACTTTGTATAAAGTTGTTGGTACAGTTATAGGCAAGTATACTACACTAAAGAAATTTGTACGTGTAAGCAGCTCTACACAGTATCACGAAATATGTCGTATACGCCCGTTTGACCCAGCAAAAATTTAATAACATTAAGTGAGTAATTTTTCTCAAGGTTCTAAGAAACATAATCATTTATTTTATAAAGGTACACACAACGCAGAGTACAAGTACCTATACAAGTTCCAATGGAAAAAAGTTAATGATACATTTATCGTAAATAGAGAGGGTGTGTTCGACTTGCGTTTGGTGGGAATTGATGGCGCTTCAATTTGAAAGGACACATTCTATAGACTTGCAGAAAAAAGGAAACAAATAACCTAATAATATTTCTCTACGTAAATTGTTTTTTTTTTTTTTGTCAGTTCGTTCGTTCCCGCAATATAATTTGAGAGGCAATGAATTACAATAAGTATCTATGCCTTTGGTTGCAAAAGTTTAGGATTTTCTTTTTCCTTTTGTCATTAAAGTAGGTAATGGTGTCGAACTGAAAGTGGCTAATAAATTTTGTATTTTTCTAGATGGAAAAAAGTTTAACTATATAACCTTTATTGAAAGTGTATTTTGATGAAGTGTTTATTATGTCGGCAGTAAAAATGATTAATAATTTATCCTACTCTTGGTTTCCTCACTCCACTTTTAATACGGCCTGCTATTATTGCGTTGTCATTTTGAGATGATTGTGTTCATAGATCAAAACGAAACCACTTGTCTCCATTCTCATACTCAGGGTAGTAAAATATGGAACACATTTTAGTTTAGCTCAAAAACTTTACGATCGTCGCGTCCGTTGGTCGGCCCGCATTTGACCATTGCTTTGTTAGCATATCGAAAGTTATTCAGGTTTTGAAGAGATTGTTCTTATGTTTGAATATTGTATAAGGAATATATGAATGTGTAATACATAATTAAATGAATTTTTTTCATTGTTTCGAAAATTTTAACTTTTTTAATGTTTTTATTTGAGTAAGAAATGCTTTATTGAAAAAAATGTGTTTTAATTCTTGACATTACTAGCTCAATTCATTTTAGAAATGCAACACGTGTCTTTTTGTTTAATTTAATTATTTTTTCTTTTTACATCATGGCACATTCGGATAGCCCTTTTAACGATTAGTTACAGTTACAGCGCAAGCGATAGGAAATTAGAAAGAAAGGGAAAGAAGGTGCCGATGAACATTGATCTTGAATGTTTGAAAATCAAAATAGCAAAGGGAAATTTTACCAGGAAATTTATTCCACATTCGTGTTAATCCTGAAGAGGGAATCCATATATTTCACGGTACGTCCGAAATTGGGTTCAAATGTAAACTGATGAGCGTTCCTAGCAAAACGAGTATTACGGGGGTGGCTGGCTACCTAGGAAATATTAA
The DNA here is from genome assembly GCA_916050605.2 of Platycheirus albimanus. Lineage (NCBI taxonomy): Eukaryota > Metazoa > Arthropoda > Insecta > Diptera > Syrphidae > Platycheirus > Platycheirus albimanus. Next base: position 62,491,282 of record OU696698.1, read on the forward strand.
GTGTTGTTTAATAATTTTCAATTTTTAACAATGGGATTTAGTTAAGCCGACATCCAGCTCTGTCTTAGACTAACTATTCGTCTTTTGCATATTCAATCAAAAACTTACTAAGACCTTTTGTAACAGAACCTACAAAAGAAATAAAGTGCACGACTGGGTCGGACGAACTTGCTTTAATGTGTGACAGTATGGTCTTACGGTTTGAGATTTTGGAAAAAATGATATGGAATTTTGTTGATCAAATAAAAATCACTAGTTAAAACTTTTATAGAAAAAAATTAAGTAAGCCATCTGATTCCGTTTACTGTTTAGAATTTTAAGAAATTTTTTTTTCAAAATCGTTCGACCAGTTTTTTTCAAAAAACAGTTTTTTTTGAAAAACTTTTTGAAAATATATTAAAAATTTTTGAGTATGCCTATTTCTAGCACCTTGTAGTTTTTATCAGAAAAAAGTAAAAAAATAGATCAAAACGTTTTCGAAAAAAAAAAAACAAAAAATAAGAAAAAGTTTAAACTTTTTTAAAAAACTCAAAAAAAAACTTTTTTTTGAAAAATTTAAGAATTTATATCATTTTGTTTATAAAAGGGCTTCTATATAAGAAAATTTCTTAGAAATTCGTCAAGTGACTTAGGAGAAAATCGGATTTAAAAAAACCGGTCCTAAGGCAGGTGCCATTATAAGACTTTTCCTGAAAAATCTATTCCAACTAAAACATACAATTTGAACAGAAAACACTATTCAGAAAGTTTTATCAAAATCGTAGAAGCCGTTTTTGAGAAAAAATTATTTGTCACTACAAATCGTATAGCAGGTACTGTTCGTTTTAAAGCTAGAATGCTAATTCCAAAAATCCCTTTGTAGGACGTCATAATAAAAGGTAGGTAGTCAAAAGTATTTACGCATAAAGGGCTTAATTGAATTAAATTTCAATGCAAAAAAAAGCTTTTGACTTCCTCTTTATACCAAGTTTGAAGCAAATCGGTCCAGCCGTTTAGGCTGTAGTTGCCGATACAGACAGACGGACAGACAGAATTGTCGGACTCACTTTTTTCGACTTCTCTTTCATCGTAATGTCATGTTTAATTGTTTAAATTTTTTTACGAATGCATAACTTGAATTATAGTACCTTTAATCGCAAGTAAAAAATGGACCAAACAAATAAACAGAAAAGAGAGCGCATGCGTTTCTTTTAATGTGGGAAAAAGTTAAAATACAGTTCTTTGTGTAGGTCTTCGTAGCACGCCGTCATTTTTTTGATGTTACCTGTAATTTTTTTTAAATTGGATAATGATATTATTGTGAAGTTGAGTGCTTTTATGTACATTTTTTTCACCTTGGAAATTCACCCCTGTAATTTCACCCTTGAAAATTCACCCCTGTAATTTCACCCTTGAAAATTCGCCTTTGTAATTTAAACCCCGGTAATTTCACCCCTGTAATAACAACCTTGAAAATTCACTCCTGCAATTTCACCCTTGAAATTTCACCCCTGTAATTCCACCCCTGTAAAATCACAGTAGAAAATTCAACCCCGGTAATTTCACCCCTAAAACTTCAACCTTTGAAATTCACCCCAGAATTTCACAATTGAAAATTCACCCCTGTAATTTCAACCCCTATAATTTCACCTCTGTAATTTCACCCTTGAAAATTTACCAGTATAATTTCAACCCTGGTAATTTCACCCATGCAATTTCAACCTTTTAAATTCACGCCTGTGATTTCACCCCCGGTAATTTCACTCTTGAAAATTCACCCCTGTAAATTCATACTTGGAAATTCACCCCTGTAATTTCACCCCTGTAATTTCACCCTTGAAAATTCACCCCTGTAATTCCACCCTTGAAAAGTCGCCACTGTAAATTCACCCTTGGAAATTCACATCTATAATTTCACCCCTGTAATTTCAACCTTGAAAATTCACCCCTGTAATTTCACACTTGAAAATTCACCCCTGCAATTCCAACCTTGAAATTTCACTCCCGCAATTTCAACCTTTGAAATTCATCCCTGTAATTTCAACCCTGGTAATTTCACCCTTGGAAATTCACCCCTGTAATTTCACCCTTGGAAGTTCACCCTTGGAAATTCGCCCCTGTGATTTCACCCTTGAAAATTCACCCCTGTAATTTCAACCCTGGTAATTTCCCCCCTACAATTTAAACCTTGGAAATTTACATCTGTAGTTTCAACCCCGGTTATTTCACCCTTGAAAATTCACCTTTGGAAATTCACCCCTGTAATTTCACCATTGAAAATTTACCCCTGTAATTTCAACCCTGGTAATTTCACCCCTGAAATTTCAACCTTGGAAATTCACCCCTGTAATTTCACCCTCGCTAATTTCACCCTTGAAAATTCACCACAATAAATTCACCCTTGGAAATTCACCCCCGGTAATTTCACCCTTGAAAATTCACCATTTTAAATTCAACCTTGAAAATTCACACCTGTAATTTCACCCTTGGAATTTCACCCCTGTAATTTCACCCTTGAAATTTCACCCCTGTAATATCACAGTAGCAAATTCAACCCTCGTAATTTCACCCCTGTAATTTCAACCCCGGTAATTTCACCCTTGGAAATTCACAACAGTAAATTCACCTTTGGAAATTCACTCCTGTAACTTCACCCTTGGAAATTCACCCCTGTAATTTCACCCTTGGAATTTCACCCCTGTAATTTCACCCTTGAAATTTCACCCCTGTAATATCACAGTAGCAAATTCAACCCTCGTAATTTCACCCCTGTAATTTCAACCCCGGTAATTTCACCCTTGGAAATTCACCCCTGTAATTTCAACCTCGGATGTTCACCCCTGTGATTTCACCCTTGAAAATTCACCCCTATAATTTCAACCCTGGTAATTTCACCCCTGCAATTTCAACCTTGGAAATTCACCCCTGTAATTTCACCCTCGCTAATTTCACCCTTGAAAATTCACCACAGTAAATTCACCCTTGGAAATTCACCCCCGGTAATTTCACCCTTGAAAATTCACCATTTTAAATTCAACCTTGAAAATTCACACCTGTAATTTCAACCCTGTTAGTTTCACCCCTGTAATTTCAACCTTGACCCCTGTAATCTCACCCCCGGTAATTTCACAATTGAAAATTCACCCCTGTAAATTCACCCTTTGAAATTCACCCCTGTAATTTCACCCTTGGAAATTCACCCCTGTAATTTATCCCTTGAAAATTCACCCCTGTAATTTCAACCTCTGAAATTTCACACCTGAAAATTAACCCCTGTAATTTCAACCCCGTTAATTTACCCTTGTAAATTCAACCCTGTAATTAAAACCCCGGTAATTTAACCCTTGAAAATTCACCTCTGTTATTTCAACCCCTGTAATTTCACCTATGATAATTTAACTATTGAAAATTCACTACTGTAAGTTCACCCCTGTAATTTCACCCTTGAAAATTCACCCCTGTACTTTCACCCTTGGAAATTCACCCCTGTAATTTCACCCTTGAAAATTCACCCCTGTAATTTTAAAGCTGGTCATTTCACCCCTGCAATTTCAACTTTGGAAATTCACCCCTGTAGTTTCACCCCCGGTGATTTCACCTTTGAAAATTCATCATTAAAAATTCAACCTTAGAAATTCACCCTTGAAAATTCACACCTGTAATTTCAACCCTGGTAATTTCACGCCGGTAATTTCACCCTTGAAAATTCACCCCTGTTATTTCAACTCCTGTAATTTCAACCTTGAAAATTCACCCCGGTAATTTCACAATTGAAAATTCACCCCTGTAAATTCACCCTTTGAAATTCACCCCTGTAATTTCACTCTTGGATATTCACCCCTGTAATTTCACCCTTTAAAATTCACCCCTGTAATTTCAACCGCTGTAATTTCACCTATGATAATTTAACCCTTGAAAATTCACTACTGTAAATTCACCCTTTGAAATTCACCCATGTAATTTCACCCTTGGAAATTCATCCCTGTAATTTCACCCTTGAAAGTTCAACCCTGTAATTTCAACCCCTGTAATTTCACCCTTGAAAATTCATCCCTGTAATTTCAACCTTGAAAATTCACCCCTGTAATTTCACCCTTAAAAATTCACCCCTGTAATTATACAGGGGATATGTATGGTTGTGTACTGTCAAGTCTGCCCATAATTTCATAAAGGCCCCACCTACGAAATTATAACTTTTCACTTACTCATTTCTCTAAGGTAACAAAAAAGAATTTTTAAGAAAAACGTCATGGCAAGTTTTACTTTTTTTGTATTTAGGAAAAAAACAAAAATATACCTATAGTGAAAGTAGCAAATTGGTGTATGTACATTATAATTTTTAATATAATAATAATAATACGGTAGAAAGCCCCATGCTACAACTACTAGAGATAACGCCTTCCTAGTTTCATTTTTGATTTGTTCTGCGCATCTCGTCATAAGAACCCCTGCCTTCTCGTTTTCGCCCTCACGTTAAACTTTTTGTTTCGCTCTACTCTATGCGCTCTACGTCATAAGAACCCCGTAAGAACACGGGGAGTTTGACAATATTTTGACGTTTTGTTTGGCACCATGCGCAATGCCATATCTTTATTAGTTGTATCATGAGAAAGCTATATCTACTCTATTTCCTGAAAACTTGAAAAATTGAAACTTAAATGTATTGGAAAAAATAAAAAACATATTGAGCTTTAATAAAAATATTTTTTGGAAATTTTTATGTTCTATATTCAGGTTGCGGTTAGCGATTTAGTATTTCCCTCTATAACTCGGAAGTGTGCAAATTGCAGTTATAGCTTTTACGAAATTATATGGGCAGTAGTGTAAACACCTTATTTCTTTATTCATATAGAAGCGTTCAGAGAAGTTTCTTACGTTTCTGCCTTCGCTTTCTTTTATGGCCCAGACGAAATAAAACTCCCCCTATTAGATATCAGAGACTTGCTTTGATAAACCTTCCTTCGCTCACAAAACATAGACAACACCTCCAATTTTATTTTATTACTGGAATAATAAACGGTTCGATAGTATCTCCATCAATTTTCTCAATAATAAATGTCAGTTTTAGTTGAACAAGCTGGGTTGCGGCAACCTTTAAGCTTGGTCTTGTAATTTAATATTGATACCTTATTAGGTCCAACTACACTTCTTTAAATCACTTCCAAGGACACCACTTAAGTACATATATGATTGAGATTTGTAATAGGAACTCCTGCCCCGACTTTGCTTTTCTCTCGATTTACCGAATTATGCTGTGAGAAACGTTTTCTCAATGTCTAATAAGCTCTGTGTTCAATTAAACACACCGAAATATTTATCTGTCTCCAAAAATAAAAATATAGAAGATACCAAAAAACATATTACAAACATAAAAGAATTGCTGTTTTAACTTAATTGAATTCCCGAAAACAAGAACGACAATTATTGCTTCTGAAGCTCAAATGAATTAGTTTTCAATTGGAAGCATATTTTACTGGACAAGGAAAAAAATCTTCGATTCAAGGAGACTTTTCTGATTTAATGTATTGTAGATAAACCTGTTTTGTTTTCTAGAGAAAAAGTTGAATTATATTATACATATTGATTTAAAAAAGAAGAACGTAGGGATGTTTGTATTTTTTTCTCGTGAATGCTAGAACTAACTAGAACTAAACCAAGCATTTCGTATTGCTTCTTCCCTCAATGTATAAATTCTAAGACGGCAGTTCTCTTCCGGACTAACACTTTTGAGCAAAGATAGTAATTAAGCCTTACGTTATCTTCAACATATAGAGGTTACGTTATGTATCCGACTTCATTCCTTATTTTCATTAATTATCTATTGTACGTACATATACAATTTCCTAACTAGTAGAACAAACGTCTTTGTAATTGAATCAGACGTATAAGACTGGCAAAATAGTTACCTTTAAATTAATTAACGTATCTAACGTATCGTCCGAAAAACAATGAAACCCTTCTTAACCTTACTGCTAATAGTAGAGTGCAAACAAGCATTTCCATTTATACATGTACGTGTGCATATATATATACGAGTATTTTCTCCCTTTTTGAACTGAAAATTGGGGTTCCACGACATATACATACCATTGTGAATAAACCAACGAGTACCTACTTTCATTCCTAGCCTTGTGTTCAAGCAAATGTAAGTTTTTCAATGTGAGCAGGTGGTGCTCAACCCCTTATACCTATAAAGAACATTTAGCTTTAACATAACCTTCAGCATCCCAACAAGTCCATAAACTTAAATTCATTCTGTTGAAAAAGAAAATCGACAGCGCACGGGCATTGGTCGTTAATCAGCCGAGAACGTTTGGGTTCTTGAAGAATCTCCGTTGCTGTATGAAAGTATAGGAACCACCAAGCAATGGTTTCTTTTCTTTGCGTGGCAACATTTTTGACAAGCCCGTTTAGCAAGAAAGGTTTCCCGGTAGACCTTTCACTTTTGATTTATTTGCAAAGAATGAAGGTATTTCACATAAATTTCTATATAAACTGCAAAGTTTCAACCAACGAAACTATCAAGGGTTAAACATTGGGTGTACACGATGAAGAGCTGAAATCGGAATATGGAGCTGAAATTTAGGTGTCGTGAAAATTAATTTAAAACTGCCCGAAATGCATCTAAAATTTAACAGCTCTTATAAACTCGAGTGGTTTTAAACTTCAAAAAAAAAAAAAAAAAAAAAAAAAAAAACAATAGACTAATAGAAAAACAGCAAAATAATTGTGAATTTCAAATATGTTTTGTATAATGTATGCATGGGGTAATGGGCCATGGGGTAGGCTATGACTTGCATCAAACAGTGTTTGGTAAAAAAATATTTGTTTTCTATATAAAAGTGCTACCACGTATGTGTGGGAAAAACTGTATTGACCAAATTTACTGTTCCTCATTTAAAGTCCAAAATGCAAGATGGCATACCATGCAGAGTGGAGTGGCACACTATACCATCTTACCCTCCTTAAATAATTATGTGTAGCTATTTGTTATTTTGCAATATATGTATTGTATACGTTTTATTTGGTGGAGTGAAATAAGGCCCGCGGAATTAAGGCCCACGGGACTTTGCTTGATGTTTTAACTTCTTGCCTGCATTATGGGGATTGTAATTCAGAATTTCCATTTTTTAAAGCCCGATCTCTGTGGATTGCAAAACAAAGTCCGCAAAATTTGAAATAATTACACGGACTTAAAATAATATCCCTATCGTTTTTGCCACAAATTATACATATACCACTTCAACAATTAAACCAAAAATTTAGGATTGTGAAATTTAAAAATTTGCGCCAATGTTTCAGGTATATTTAATTTTGGTTAAGGAGGATTTTTTAAATCAAAAATTAAGGATTGTGCTAAGATTAATATATTTTTCTGTAAAGGTGTATTTATGGTGCATGGAAATAACTTAACTTTTTTGTGGGAAATAATTCCACTTTTGTTGGTGAAGTTATTTCCCACTTAAAGTGGGAATATTCGATCAGAGTTGTTACAATTATTCATGTTGCTAAGTTACAAGTTAGTTTTCTTTGCAAACAGCTCGTTCTAATGAAATATGCTGTCTCAGTATCTTGTGGCTATAGACAAATGTTTTTGTATATAATATAAAGTAATTTTAAAAAATTCGCGGGAGTTTTTTACAATTACATTATATTATGTACAAAAACATTTTTTTTAAACATAAAGTATAGGTAGGTAATTGTTAAAAAATCGTGCGGATCATTACATGAAAATAATAAGTATATGTACTGACATGTTCGGAGTAAGCAAAATAAACAATTAACAATTGCTTATAGCCACAAGATACTGGGACATTGTTATTAAAAAAAACCCTAATCTTTGCTATTTTTATGAAAAAATTCTTAGAAAACAAGGTGGGAAATAACTTCACCAAATTTTAAGTTATAAAGTGGGAAATAACTTCACATTAAAAAAGTGAAGTTATTTCCCACTGGTGGTGAGGTTATTTCCCATGTGAAGTTATTTTCCATTGAAGTTATTTCCCTGCACCGGTGCTTATAACATAATGAAGAAAACTTCCTCACCGTCAAATCCTGTTTAGGTAGCTAGCTTTTTTAAAAATAATATCAAATTACGGTAGAATTTTTAGTCACCTTATTGAACTATGCATCGCAATCGCAATATCTATTGTAACTGCAATTTTCTGTGATCTTTCAATAAAAATTATTTCGAAGAACCCAAATATGAATCAGTATGAGTTTTAACACCCGCGGACTCTAATATCATTGCCGAAAGACATTGAGACCAGCGGGTCTTAAAGTAATTCCTGTCCGCGGGTGTTATTTCCTATCAAAGTGGGAATTAAGACCCGCGGGCCTAAATTCCACAGGCCTAAATTCCACGGGCCTTATTTCACTCCGCCGTTTTATTTACTTTGTTGATATGAATAGTGTTATTTTTTGAATGGTTGAATTAAAAATAAAACTCGGTCGTGTATATTTGCGAATTTGCGATTAATTTGAAAATTTTTTTTTTTAATTAGTTAAAGCTCCAGAAATGCATATTAAAGATTCATTTATTTTGAATTGGTACTATCATAATGTTATTAATTTTTATTTTTCTTATAACTTTTTAGAAAAGTATTGTTAGGTTTATTTTTATAAATTCTTTGTGTTTAGTCCTTGAAATCAAATAATAATATAACAATATAACACTAACTTATGTTTTTTTTTTTTTTTTTTTTTTTAAATATAAAGTACCTACCGTCCGTATGCTGCGCTGGTTTGCCCAATCTTGGTATGTCATCTTACAAACTCCGTTTTTCGTGGACTCTATTCAACAATGTAGGGGAGGAACAATGGATTCATAAAAATTTTACTTTTAGCACCTGATAAATACAATGTCAACGAAATTTTTCTTTCCATTAGGTACCCAATCCGGTAGAAAATCATATTCTGCTAAATAGCTGAAAACAAAAAGTGGGCAATCTTAAGCAACTTTCCCCTAACATGTATTTGATTTCAATAAGCCTTGCGTTTTGTGTTCCTTTAAAGCTTTCTGTTGGTCAAGTAATTGTTCGTTAGAATAATTTGATTCGATTTAATTTGCCAATCTTAGCACAAATTTTTCAGTGTGAGAATAAAATTAAACCTGGGTAAACTCACAAAATAAATTAAATTAATATCAAATGGTTGATAAAAAAAATATTTTTGATTTATATTATAAGATAAGTAGAACGCTCTTCGCAACTCCTTAAATGCACCCCTGCGAAAACAAGTAGTTCTAGGTGTGTATACTACAAACTAACTTCTATGGAATGACCACATCATATTTGATGTCGCGAAAAACGCCGCCTTACGTTTAGGTTTCCTAAGACTTTCAAGAAATATTTCTCCTAATCTAATCTGGCTACAATCTACAAGATATATATTTGCCCATAACAAGGATATTTTGAAAGATATAGATAGAGCAGTTTCAATGAAATTTATCTAAGCAATTTGCATCAACCAATTACTCTTTTCTAAAGACTGAATCTTTTTCAACAATAACTTAAAACCAAAGCTTACATCCACTTTTGTAACAGGAATCATCACGGAAAATGCCATTAGCATAATTGCAATTATAATTTTAATCAAACGTCTATCCAACATAGAGTTCAAAACAAAACCATTCCGCCGTCGAGTGAGTTGATCGACCTACTTGCAAAAGACATGAATTTAAATTGCCTTGGAAATTTCAAGTAAGAACTCCTTAACAAAACGTACCTATATATAATGCGTGTAACTACATACCGCTGAAGCGGAATAAAGGACATTTTTGGAGGTTAAAGCCAAAATCGGTGTGTCTTTCACAGGCCCTTAAAGCATGCTTTAGCTTTTGATTTACGAGTGTATGAACGACGAAAAGAGAAAACTTCCTTTGAAAGTTTACTATCCCCAAAAGAAGGACCGATTGTAAACAAAAACAACAACAACAACACAACAAAAGCTTTTGTTTGCAATGCACGGAATTGCAATTCCTTTTATTTCATGGTCGTAGTTACATCGACACAAAACATGTCCACTTTTTGGCGCACTTGTGACTGACACATAAAACAAAACTTTCATTCACAACTGCAATACTTTGTTTTCGCATCTCAGTGCCTACATACTTACACTGGCTATTTAAATTCATTCAAGCTAGATATCTTGTGAAAGAGTTAATTTATTCATGCGAAAACTTAAACTTTTAACAAGTATCGTTGCAGTTCTTGTTGGAAAATTACCTTTTAGGGCGGGCTTGAAAAAGAATGCAAAAAATTAAATAGTCCGAAGATGACTGGACTTCAAAAGGCAACTCCAGGAACGTATTTGGTAAATAAACTTTTAGTGAATTTACCATAACTTGTATGATATGTAGAGAAAAGATATGGATCAACGTATATAAATTGGTGGCTTGTATGCAATAATGTTTTTCAGAGCCGAATTTGGAGGTCTGAAGGCTCTGGCAACAAAGAAGTGGAGGCCCCTCCCCCACCCTAAATTGTTTCCCAAATGAAATTAAAAATTTTACCAATAAATAATTTATTGTGAAAACAAGTATAGATTCTTTTAGCATTTAACAAACACACATAAATATTATTTAATCGAAAGCATGAATTATCTCGGATCCTTCCGAGCTTTTTTCGCTGAAAAATCGTTGATGACTTCGCAGACTATTTTTTATGATTTTCATTTTTGAAAATAAGCGCTCTCCAGAAAATTCTTCGTCATCAAAACCAAAAACATTATCAATAGGATTTCGAGGTTTGGGAATGTAGCTCTGAAATTTTGTTCTTCGAGAATTTGGTAGTAAAATAGGTGCGGAGATTGGTCTTTTCCATAGTCCTTTTTGTACACGTCGATCGAATATACAAATCGAACCAACTCATTAGGTACTTATAATAGGTTCTAAAACAATACACTTTCACTCACCTCTGCTGCAGAGTTCAAATGTTCAGCATCTATCTTCTTAATGCGATTAAGAAAACCAAATCGTACAGCTTCATATGCGTGCAATCTTTCAGTCAGAGAAACACACAGCTGGAGACATATTTGCGTTTTGAGCTTTAATATAATAATCGAGCGGATTCAACCTCACATTTCTTGTCCTAGTACGTGATTTTACGTATTGATCGTTGTGGGCTATTTTTTGTCTGCTTCCTCGTATTTATCAAAATTGTTTCTTTTGGTTTCCATAAATGTTCTCAATGATTCTTATGCATGCACTGCAGATTCAAGAAATATATTCGTATCCTACAATATCATGTTTGTAGCGTTGAATCGCTCTAAGATGTTGTTCCAAAAGATTGGAAATAAAGCGGTTTCGGGACGACTCATCTTTTGTAGAAAAGCCGTCGACAATGGCCTTCGTAGTAATAGCTCGATAAGACCAACGAGTGTCGCTAAGATTTTGTTAAAACGTAAAAAAGTCCCTTTTTTCTTCGATCATTTCTCAATCAGAATTCGATATCTTTCTGTACTTGCTGTGAAAAACTTGTATAAATTATGAACAAAGCAGCTGCTTTTTCAACTAAATTCAAAGAATGACCGCAACATGGTACAAACGCCGATAAATGATTTTTCTCCAAAATAAGAGCCGGCATCCCTTTGTATTTTCCACTCATGTTTACAGCATTGTCATATGATTGGCCGTGGCAATTCACAATGTCTATTTGATGGTCACCTTAAAAATTGAATAATGCGTTTGTTGTGGCTTCGCCAGTATGACCGCAGCTTGGTAAAAAGGTGAGAAATCTTTCATTTGCCATAGATGCTTCGATATACCGAACAACTAATAGTTAGTTGATCGATATGGGATTCTACGGGACACGGGAGTAGAGTCCACTGATACAGAATATTATTTGGATTTTTTATTCTGGATATACTATTTCAGTAAGTACTTTATCACTCATAGAACTGATCAGTTCCGCCAAACCTTGGACGACAGCGAAAGGTAATTGACATGGGCATGGGCACTCCCGTTGCTTGCATGCTCTTTGTAAATGGGTTGCCAAATTGGTCTCTTTTGTGGAGGCCTTAGGGCAGTTGTCCGAATACCCTCCCTTAAACCCAGTTCTTATGTTCTTACTAAGTGAAATTAAAGATTTGCTATTGAATAAGAAAGAAATATTTGTTAAGTTCTGGAAAGCCAAAGCTTTTTTTTTAGGGAACAATAAAATATGAAATAAAACACACCAAGTCTATACATCTATACATCTATACATCTATACATCAATACATATATATAAAAGAAAGTCGTGTTAGTTACACCATTCATAACTCAAGATTGGCTGAACCGACTTGGCTGAAAATTGGTATAGAGGTAGCTTTGAACCAGGTGACGGACATAGGATACTTTTTATCCAGTTTTCCAGTGTGTTATGCGTGCGAAAAAAATACACTAAAAGCTCACTAAGTAAATCTGAAAAGTCATTTATTTGAAATATAAATCAGTCATAATTTTATATACATACGAGTATGTATACTAATTTTTTGATTTTTGATTTGAAGTCAAATAAACGTTAAATACAAAAACAAAGTATGTCGATTTTGTTTTATCGTTTAGTATTTTAAATTTGTGAACGCTATATATTTCATTTATATGAAGTACTACATATACATACATACGTACATACACAGCTGGTCAAAAAAATAGGTGCAATTATTGTTTTTCATATAAACTTAATTTTAAACTGTGTTTTGTTTATTTAAATATTATTTTGACATTAGTTTTTATTAGATAATCAATATTTAATAAATAAATAATTTAATAACTAAAATAATTTTAACATTTTAGGCTTTTAAATCAATTTATTATAAATTTTATTTAAGAAAACCGTCGGTGTATCCATTTGTTCTTGGACAAAAAAAATAGGTGCGGCTTCCTTAATCATCAATAATGATCGTTTATAAGTAAATTATGTTGTGTTTTATCAGAATTTCAGTTTACCTTTCTCTAATAACCCGAGTATCCACCATTGTTATCCAAAACTTTTTGAAGTCGGCGTGGCATTGACTCAATAAGCTTTTGGCATGTTTCTTGGGGTAAAGAATACCATTCCCTCTGGACAGCAGCCCACAATTGGTTCCCACTTGGAAAACATTGACCTCCTAGTTTCCGCTTAAGCTGATTCCACAAGTTCTCAATCGGGTTGAGATCAGGGGATTGACTTGGCCACGAAACGATTGAGACTTCTTTCTCTCGAAACCAATCCTTCACAAGATGCGCCGTATGTTTCGGATCATTATCCTGCTGAAATTTCCATCGGAGAGGCATGTTTTCTTCGGCAAATGGAAGCATAACATCTTCCAAGATATCCCTATAACCGTATTTGGTCAATACGTTATTAATGCGGAATATGGGACCCACACCATACCAGGAAAAACAGCCCCAGACCATTATATTTCCTCCCCCGTGTTTGATTGTTTTCCGGTTATAGTGAGGGTGGTAGTCCTTTCCTTTTGGTCGCCTGACATTACGCCCCGAATCTGATGAGAACAAATTAATTTTTGTTTCGTCACTCCAGAGGATATTTCGCCATTTTTTTGCTCCTTCTATGGTTTAAGGCAAATTCTGTTCGGGACCTGATATTATTTGCTCTTATTAAAGGAACTTTCCTGGCAACTCTTCCTGGTAGGTTGAAGCTCTGAAGCCTTCTGCGGATTGTGCGGGCACTGACTTCATTATTGATTTGTGCTCCTATTGTCCTTGACGAAGCAAAAGGTTTAGATTTAGCCAAAAGGAGGACACGGCGATCAGTGGTGACTGATGTTTTTTTCGGCCTCCCACGATTTTCGCGCACTAATCTGGCATTGAGTGCATTTGTCACAAAATTTTGGGATCTTCCTAGGGCTTCTGCTATAAATTTGTAAGTCTTACCTTCATTTCTTAGATGAAAAACTACCCGTCTTTATTCCGCCGAACAGTGGACGTTTCTACCCATACTAAAAGTCTAATATACTATTATTTATTATTATTTATTATTTTATTTATTAACAACTACCATTTATGGATAGTAAAATTATTAAAAAGAGGTTACCTTGAAATTTAGTATTTTTTTGAAATAACAAAGATATAAACTGTGGGTTTATTTGGAGAACACCTATTTTAATGACCAACTTTTTAAAAACACCAAATCCTAATGCAACAAAGAAAATAGAACAGCTCAACATAACACACACAAAATGCAGTAAGCTCAGCACCACTGTCAACAGAATAACCGTTTTTTCTTAAAACAAGAACTTTTTGTAAGGCCTGCGATCAAAAAAATAGTTATTTTGCATCAAAGGCAACAGTGGTGCGAAAAAATTTGATCACACCTATTTTTTTGACCAGCTGTGTATATGTATATGTAGGTATTCCAAAAATATTTACTTCGAAAAGCTTTTCCAAAGAAGATGGTAGACGGTAGAAGATGGTAGATGGAAGATGATGGTTGATGGAAGAAGGTGGTAAACGGTAGAAGATGGTAGAAGACGTTAGTTCATAGAAGATGGTAGATGGTAGAAGGTGATAAATGGCATAGAAGATGAAAGAAGATGGTAGAAGACGATAGATGGTAGAAGATGGTAGATGGTAAAAGATGGTTAATTAAAAATTATAGTAGAGGGATGGTAGCAGATGGTAGATGGTGGAAGATGGTAGAAGATGGTAGAAGATAGTTAGCAGTAGAAGATGGCAGTTGATAGAAGATGGTAGATGGTAGAAGATGGTAAATGGTAGAAGATGGTAAATGGTAGAAGATGGTAGAAGACGATAGATGGTAGATGGTAGAAGATGGTTAATTGTAAATGATGGTAGATGGAAATAGATGGAAAATTTAATTTTAGGTGGGAGGCGGGTCGAAGTTCTCCGGTTAGTATTTGACTTCATCAGTAAATTTACAAAAAAAAAATTCTTTCGCTTTTTGGGTGCATGGCGTATGAGCACTTTTTTTAAAAATAAACAAATATGGTATTTTTTTAAGTTTTGAAAGTAAAAGAATTGTTTGAAGATGTGCCAATGATATATGCACATACATAGATTTTATAGATGCGGTAATTTTGAAGAAGAAGTGATCCTGCAGATTTTAACTCTCTGACGTATTGTTCTCAAGTCTAACCACTATTCTTTTTAGATAATTAAAGTTAAGATGTCGTTGTAATTACTTAGTAATTTTAGATCGTAGATGGTAGATGGGAGGCGCTCTGATTCTTTTTGCAGGTGATTTTCTCCAAACCTTTCAGGCACAGCGTCTGTAAGCTAAATACTTTTTGCAAGACATAGTTGTATATAGTGAAATGGCTCTAAAAGAAAAAAACATGTTTGTCTGTAAAGTCGGTTTACGGACGATAATTTTGCATGATAACCAACCCTCAACTTCCCAACCACCACCGCAACGACCCAACCAAACACATATAATTTTTGATGAAATATGGGTTAAAAGAAAAAAAGTTGTATCCGGTTTTAAAACATCTTATTTTTTTTTGATAGGTTAAACGTACTTCAATGCTGAGTGATGCTTTGTTTAACAAGTTGTTATAAACAGGTATTCTATTGAATTTTTTTTTAGTATAATACACTCGGGCGTATTTCAAGTAAACTATCTATCATCGTTTATATCACCGCGATATCTGCTCGGAAGGGCAGAACAATGTCTGTCGGGACAGCTATAGTATAATAATATAATATCATCAATACAATATTTTACATTGTTCGGACCGTAGAGAATGATGTCTGCTGTAGATTGAAATGTGGCTGGTGCGGATTTAACACCATGAGGTATTGTGGTGTAACAAAGAAGCTTTCTGTCTGTAACTACCGTGTTAAATTTTTGTGAATTTTCAAACAAGGCTATTTTTCGAAGGGCCCAGCTAAATCCAAAATGCAAAAGCATTCACAATCGTAAGAAATCTACAAAATTTCATCAATCCTTGGTAAGGAATAATGATCTGTTTTCACAAACATGTTAACTGTAACCTTGCAGATCCTTATCGATCCGTCTTTCTTCTCAACCGGTAGATACATTTGGAGAAGCCCATTCACTCTCTATATCGAAGCCCATACCTTGATACGATTTTCATTTAAACTTAACAAAATTGCACCATACTGAGTGTAATAACAAAGTAACATTCTTTATGAGAACATTATCTTTTTATCTAACTCATATTAAACGGATTTAACCTTACACTCACTCAAAACGAATTAAGGACCTCTTTAATGAGTCGTTAATTTTGTATCAGACTATCCAATTTACGGGGCACATTGGTACATGACAGGCTCCTTTATTCATAACCAAATATTCAGTGTTTATTTAAAACATTCTGTTAATAAAACAAGTTTTAATTATTTTTTTGTTCATATATATTAATGCAACCAGTGTTAAAGTATTTGGTAGTTAATGACAAAATTGGTTTAACCTAGCTTTAACAAGAAAAAATAACAATAAATAACAAAATAAAGGCTTTCTTCGGCTACTTATATCAATAACATAAAAAAAAATAAAAGACACGCCGGGTCCTCAAAAAGCTTCTATATTAGTTTGTTTGCAAGGACTAAACTCAGAGACTGCTTGGAAGGGCAGAAAAACTTCTATCGGGACAGCTAGTACCATATAAAGTTGCTCGGAATCGAATGATTCTTCTGAGTCGAAGGATTCTCGTAGTTTACTTTCTCCGGAACAGCACGAAGAATCTAATTCCATTGGCATAGTCATATGAGAATTTTTGTTTAACTTTATTATGAGATTTGCAATTATGTCCAGCAATTTTTCAGATCTTTTACGCGTTTTCTTTGTTCTTTTGTATGTTTTCTTCATGATTAGACCTCTGTAGTTCTTCTATTTTTGTCTTTTCTATAGTATCTGTGTATATACTTGACCGGCCTTTCTCTTTTGTGAGGCACATTGATGCGTATCAAACCACCCCGAAGTCGTGTGTATATATGAACTTACCTCACAGAAAAAAAATATTAAATGCAATTAAAACAAGGCTTCACAACGATTTTTTAAAGTAAATACAACATTATTAACAACATTATATTGACCTTATAAATTAAATTGAAATCATAAGCACAAATACGGCAAAAAAAACTCACTCGAAAAAAAACAAAACAAAAAAAAAATTACTTGAGGACTCGCGAAACATATTTTTCCTTTTTGTGCACAAAGAGTTGACTGAACCCGGATGTCAGGGTGATAAGTGTTTGCATTCATAGACATGTTGCGTAGTTGAGTGGCCTTTTCCGTTCAATTTTCAAATAATGTAGACTGTATCAATGAGCTCGTCTTCCCCTAGGCCTTATGAAAAATATGAGTTGCATTTTTTTTTTTTTTTTTTTTTTTTTTTTGTTAATTTTAACTATGCCTGTAAGAGCTAAGGTCTTTTTAAATGCAAACTGCACGGCATTAGTTAGAAGAAGTAGGAAGCTAGGAAAGATTTTTTGTTGGCACAATGGATTGAGAAATAGGTGATATTTATCTCACGAAAATCAAACGGGTGGCGCCCAGTTGAACCTGGGGAACATTGAAAAATTGCTGCTGCCCATGCTGGGGCTTGAACCAACTCTTAGGTTAGCAACTAAGCACTTCATCCACTGTACAATTGCCACCCGACTGTAATGCTATATGATTTTGAGAACTTTACGTTTTGTCGCAAAACGATTCGACGCGAAACGCTTCGTCGCCGATTTAAAATGCATTTTTAAACACTAAGGTACCTAGTGCAAAAAGATAATGCAAGGAGTAACGTTTCGTCACTGCGGTTATCGCAGTATTATTTGGCGACATTGATAGTACTTTTTCAAAATTTGATTTGATTTTTTGTTTTTTTAATTAAATTCCCAAGCAATTGGATGAAACATGAAATTTTCATTTCTTATGCACCTGCAAAAAATGTTAATGTCATTGGAAAGGAGCATTCATTTATTTAAATAAAATGTACAAACTATCACGGTAGCTCACGTACCTAATTTAAAAATTATTGACAGAAAAAGGAATGAAAATCAACTCTGTATGAGTCCATTTAAGGAGGCTACAGATAAAAAAAATGAATAAAAATTGAAAATTTCATTTTTTTCTAAAACTACAAAAATTATATATCATTGGCAGGGGTATTCATTTATTTAAATAAAATAAAAATATAAACCCATTACTACCCTAAGCCGCGTAACGAAGTAGTGTAAGCGGGTGTGCGCCCGAGAAGGGAGTTAAAATCCTTAGATCCCCCGAAGCGGATCACGCAGGTACTGTTGATCAAAAATACACAGGCGCCCGCGAGACAACTGGACCTACCCTAAGTAGAGCAACGAAGTTGCGTGAGAGGGTGTTGCTAAAAAAGGGAGTTAAAATCTCTAGATCGTGTGAAGCGGACCACTCGGGTACTGTTGATCAAAAAGACTTTTGACACAGGCGCCTGCCAGCTGGACTAACTCTAAGCGGAACAACGAAATTGCGTGAGCGGAGGGAGAACAATTTAATTATCTATTTTATTACCATTTTTTATACCCTATTCCATAGAATGGGTATATTGTATTTGGTGTGGAGTTTGTAACATAGAGAAATAATACCGTTAGGTATAGAAAAGTATATATATTCTGACTCAGAATCAAAAGCCTAGTCGATTTAGCCGTGTTCGTCCGTCCGTCCGTCCGTCTTTGGTTCAAGAGTAAGGCTAAGTTCTTGAACCAGCAAAATCCGCCCACAAACACGCCCACAATAGCCATTTTTGTTGAACAACCTCAATTTGGTAAAATTAAATTATGTTTTTTGTACAGTTACGATAAAAGCATAACGCTTAAATTTTGCACACGTAAGCTTTGGGTTAACCTTCTTCCAACTAAATAAAAAAATTTCAGTTTGGACGTGGCTGACGCCCATTTTTCATACAAAACCATCATTATTGTTTTTATAAAATAACAATTGTTATATTAAAGCGAAAAACATTAAAGTTTGTGGGTATTACTTGCACATACACATCTTGTGTATGAAATCAATAAAATTGATTTTGGGCGTGGTTGACACCCACTTTTCACTAGAATTTAGAAAAAAATTGTTTTTGTAGATAAACGGTATTTATAATGAATCTGTAAGCCAAAATTTTGCGTCTCTTAGTAGAAACTAAAAAGTTTGTGTATGAAAAGAAATGTTTGAATTTTGGGCGTGTCTTACGCCCACTTTTCATGAAAGAACGAAAAACGTAGTTTTAAAAATTTAAGGTACCTACAGTAAAATCTCGAAAACATGAACGGTTCTAAAACATGAACAATTCGGAAAGATGAACGCTTTTCCCGTGTGACAATCTACCAGTTTAAAAAAAACGGTCTAAATAAGTCCGTTTTTTTACTTCTCATCAATGACTTTTGTATGAATTTAAGTTGTTTTAATTTTTTTTTTAAATAAAATGATTTGTTAACAAATAGATGCAATATTTGTTTGTATAGCTTTATGTTTTTCCTAAACTAATGCTCGATGCTTGGAAAGATGAACAATTCGAAAAGATGAACGGGGTCTGTTTTATATCTGTTCATCTTTTCGAGATTCTACTGTACTACCAATATTAAATTTAAAAGTTTTTCCTTCAGTTTGTTATTAATTTTTTTCAATACGTCCACTTTTAAAGACGTGATTTTGATAAAATACCTTTGTTCATGTAAGATCGCTTAAAAACTGCTTGATTCAGCTGTAGTTTTACACATATGCCTAAATACTGACTAATGATCAAAGCTTAGTTATTGCTTCAAATTTTTAAGACACGCCCACTTTTAAGGGGCGTTTTCGTCAAAAGTCATATAATGCATTAATTTTTTAACGTTTTTAACTTTCGATTCCAGTTTTGAAGTAAAAAGATGAACACTTAGATTTAAGTTCCTTGGTAACGTAGCAGAGTGTGGTTCAAGAATTGTTAAAATCACCCATAATCGCTATTTCCTATCAAAATCTAATTTTTAAAAATTTAAGTTTTGCCTTGTTTTGTTCAAATCGATCTGCAAGAATAAAATTGAATGTCACTGAGCTCATACTAATTGCCTTGGCAATAAAAAGTCTTAACTTTGGGCGTGGCACACGCCTTTTTTTATTGTGCCAGCACTAATTGAACATCAAACCACACAAAATTAATGTTATTGAATCTTTTTCTGTCTGGTAAAGAAGAATTTTGTTTATGAAACTGGATCATCGGCTGGCTGCGGAAGGCGAACGCATACACATACACAAAAATAGGGAATAGGGTATCCAACAGTTCGTTGCAAACGTACTGTAGCTCTCGCTTATGTTTTTTATTTATTCTTTAAAAAAATCAGTTAATTTAATATTTTTGATACAAAAACTTAGTTTAACTTTTAACTAGTAGATTCTGTAATAAACATTGATATTTTTCGAAAATGATTTTAGCGAAGTAAAATTTTTAAAACATGCTTACTTACCTATCTAGTATGTAATTTATATCTTCCCAAATATATCTTTAAAGCAATAATCAGTATAATATTGCAAAGAAAAAATTTATATGGTAAAACCCATTTTAATTTTTACTTTAAAATGCATTTTTAAACACTAAGGTACCTAGTGCAAAAAGATAATGCAAGGAGTAACGTTTCGTCACTGCGGTTATCGCAGTATTATTTGGCGACATTGATAGTACTTTTTCAAAATTTGATTTGATTTTTTGTTTTTTTAATTAAATTCCCAAGCAATTGGATGAAACATGAAATTTTCATTTCTTATGCACCTGCAAAAAATGTTAATGTCATTGGAAAGGAGCATTCATTTATTTAAATAAAATGTACAAACTATCACGGTAGCTCACGTACCTAATTTAAAAATTATTGACAGAAAAAGGAATGAAAATCAACTCTGTATGAGTCCATTTAAGGAGGCTACAGATAAAAAAAATGAATAAAAATTGAAAATTTCATTTTTTTCTAAAACTACAAAAATTATATATCATTGGCAGGGGTATTCATTTATTTAAATAAAATAAAAATATAAACCCATTACTACCCTAAGCCGCGTAACGAAGTAGTGTAAGCGGGTGTGCGCCCGAGAAGGGAGTTAAAATCCTTAGATCCCCCGAAGCGGATCACGCAGGTACTGTTGATCAAAAATACACAGGCGCCCGCGAGACAACTGGACCTACCCTAAGTAGAGCAACGAAGTTGCGTGAGAGGGTGTTGCTAAAAAAGGGAGTTAAAATCTCTAGATCGTGTGAAGCGGACCACTCGGGTACTGTTGATCAAAAAGACTTTTGACACAGGCGCCTGCCAGCTGGACTAACTCTAAGCGGAACAACGAAATTGCGTGAGCGGAGGGAGAACAATTTAATTATCTATTTTATTACCATTTTTTATACCCTATTCCATAGAATGGGTATATTGTATTTGGTGTGGAGTTTGTAACATAGAGAAATAATACCGTTAGGTATAGAAAAGTATATATATTCTGACTCAGAATCAAAAGCCTAGTCGATTTAGCCGTGTTCGTCCGTCCGTCCGTCCGTCTTTGGTTCAAGAGTAAGGCTAAGTTCTTGAACCAGCAAAATCCGCCCACAAACACGCCCACAATAGCCATTTTTGTTGAACAACCTCAATTTGGTAAAATTAAATTATGTTTTTTGTACAGTTACGATAAAAGCATAACGCTTAAATTTTGCACACGTAAGCTTTGGGTTAACCTTCTTCCAACTAAATAAAAAAATTTCAGTTTGGACGTGGCTGACGCCCATTTTTCATACAAAACCATCATTATTGTTTTTATAAAATAACAATTGTTATATTAAAGCGAAAAACATTAAAGTTTGTGGGTATTACTTGCACATACACATCTTGTGTATGAAATCAATAAAATTGATTTTGGGCGTGGTTGACACCCACTTTTCACTAGAATTTAGAAAAAAATTGTTTTTGTAGATAAACGGTATTTATAATGAATCTGTAAGCCAAAATTTTGCGTCTCTTAGTAGAAACTAAAAAGTTTGTGTATGAAAAGAAATGTTTGAATTTTGGGCGTGTCTTACGCCCACTTTTCATGAAAGAACGAAAAACGTAGTTTTAAAAATTTAAGGTACCTACAGTAAAATCTCGAAAACATGAACGGTTCTAAAACATGAACAATTCGGAAAGATGAACGCTTTTCCCGTGTGACAATCTACCAGTTTAAAAAAAACGGTCTAAATAAGTCCGTTTTTTTACTTCTCATCAATGACTTTTGTATGAATTTAAGTTGTTTTAATTTTTTTTTTAAATAAAATGATTTGTTAACAAATAGATGCAATATTTGTTTGTATAGCTTTATGTTTTTCCTAAACTAATGCTCGATGCTTGGAAAGATGAACAATTCGAAAAGATGAACGGGGTCTGTTTTATATCTGTTCATCTTTTCGAGATTCTACTGTACTACCAATATTAAATTTAAAAGTTTTTCCTTCAGTTTGTTATTAATTTTTTTCAATACGTCCACTTTTAAAGACGTGATTTTGATAAAATACCTTTGTTCATGTAAGATCGCTTAAAAACTGCTTGATTCAGCTGTAGTTTTACACATATGCCTAAATACTGACTAATGATCAAAGCTTAGTTATTGCTTCAAATTTTTAAGACACGCCCACTTTTAAGGGGCGTTTTCGTCAAAAGTCATATAATGCATTAATTTTTTAACGTTTTTAACTTTCGATTCCAGTTTTGAAGTAAAAAGATGAACACTTAGATTTAAGTTCCTTGGTAACGTAGCAGAGTGTGGTTCAAGAATTGTTAAAATCACCCATAATCGCTATTTCCTATCAAAATCTAATTTTTAAAAATTTAAGTTTTGCCTTGTTTTGTTCAAATCGATCTGCAAGAATAAAATTGAATGTCACTGAGCTCATACTAATTGCCTTGGCAATAAAAAGTCTTAACTTTGGGCGTGGCACACGCCTTTTTTTATTGTGCCAGCACTAATTGAACATCAAACCACACAAAATTAATGTTATTGAATCTTTTTCTGTCTGGTAAAGAAGAATTTTGTTTATGAAACTGGATCATCGGCTGGCTGCGGAAGGCGAACGCATACACATACACAAAAATAGGGAATAGGGTATCCAACAGTTCGTTGCAAACGTACTGTAGCTCTCGCTTATGTTTTTTATTTATTCTTTAAAAAAATCAGTTAATTTAATATTTTTGATACAAAAACTTAGTTTAACTTTTAACTAGTAGATTCTGTAATAAACATTGATATTTTTCGAAAATGATTTTAGCGAAGTAAAATTTTTAAAACATGCTTACTTACCTATCTAGTATGTAATTTATATCTTCCCAAATATATCTTTAAAGCAATAATCAGTATAATATTGCAAAGAAAAAATTTATATGGTAAAACCCATTTTAATTTTTACTTTAAATGACTTTTTTCAACGAATTAAAAAAAATCGGATTTGAATTTTTGTTGTTGGTTTTTTGTATTTTCTTAGAAAATTGACCATGGTAATGTATATTTTTCTTATTCCATCAGAAAGAAAAGATTTTAAATAACAAAAAGCCCACCGGCTTTTTAAAAAAAATCAGATATTTTGACGTGAGAATTTTCGATTGAAAATTAGGATCTTTTTTCGATATTATGTCAAAATAAGGCGAGCAAAATTAATACTTCAAATCCCAAAAAAAAAAAAAGCGTGTTTGGGACATAAAAACGTTAATTTTAAATAAATTTCGCGAACATTTTTGTTTGTTTGTAAAAGATAAAAATAAAAAACAGAACATTTGGTTACTTGAATTCTTCACATACATTTTGAGATTATGTGTGAAAAGTGTCAATAGAAAAGTTGTAGATTTTTTTATTAATTTATTTATTTTGTATATAATTTTTTTCCATAGAGCTTTTAGTTTTGCCGGAAATCGAGATAGACAGTTTTTACTCTTAAAACCCCTTAAATACCACCCACTCCCAGTTTCTACTTCCGACCTCAAATCGCCCGTATATGTTCTACTTTTTACTTGCGATTATATAGGTACTATAAGGCAAGTTATGCATTCGTCGAAAAAAAAAGTTTTGAGATAACAATCAAACATGACATTACGATGATAGCGAAAACGCACAAAGATGGTCTAAAAATTCTGTCCGTCTGTATGTCTGTCTGTCTGTCTGTCTGTCTGTCTGTATGTAGACCTACAGCCCAAACGGGTGGGCCGAATTGCTTCAAACTTGGTATATAGACTTTAATAATAATAATAATAATAATAATTTTAACTATATGCCTGTAAGACCCAAGGTCTTTTGAATGCAAACTGCACGGCATTAGTTAGAAGGAATAGAAAGATAGGAAAGAATTTTTGTTGGTACAATGGATTTTGAGAATAAGATGATATTTATCTCAAGAAAATCCCACGGGTGGCGTCCAGTTGAAACTGGGGGAATAAATAAAAATTGCTGCCCAGGTTGAGGCTCGAACCCACAACTCTTAGGTTAGCAACCAAGCACTACATCCACTGTACCATTGCCAAGAGAGGCAATTGAAATTTTTGTTTTAGCTCAAAAAATAACGGTACCTGCCATACAACCGTTATTTTAAAGCTTATTTTTCTCAAAAACGGCTCTAACGATTTTTAATTAAAAAAATCAGTGTTGCTTTTTAGGTACGACCAATCATATGGCTGAAAAAAAAGTTTTAAAAAATGGCTACGAACGGTACTTTCCATAGGACCGTTTTTTTTGCTTTCGACTATCTCGAAAACTATATATATAGGTGTAGGTAGCTCAATTCGTATTGCATACCAATATTTTTGAAAAATATTTTTTTGTATTTTTAAAAGAATTTAAAAAAAAAAAAATTTAAAAATTAATATTTTGAAAACTGCTTATTAAATTTTTTTTTAAAAAATTTAAATAAATGTATTTGCTGGATACCTACCTATGAACTGGCGTTTTTGAATTTTTTTTGAAATTTTTTTTCAAAAAGTTTTTCAAAAAAAACTTTTTTTCTCAAAAACCGCTCCACAGATTTTTCTAAATTTATTCTCATAAATTCAAATTTATCCAAGAAATAAAATGGCGTACTTTTTTTTCAGCTCAAATTAGTTTAAGTATTTATTTAAGAATTTTGAAAATTTTATTTTTATCAAAATCTCAAGCCCATAAACCACTGTCACTCATTAGAGCAAGTTCGTGCGACCCAGTCGTGCATTTTATTTTAATTGGCTTTCATCCTACTGTAAACCATTTTCAAAGGCTTCAGCAATGGTCTTTCACCCGTAAGCACAGATGATAATTTACTCCGTATTTACTTAATTTTTTTTTTATTTTCATGCATTTGCTACGTAGCAAATTATATCTACTTCATCTTTTTACTTGCGATTATAGGTACTATAAGGCAAGTTATGCATTCGTCGAAAAAAAAAGTTTTGAGATAACAATCAAACATGACATTACGATGATAGCGAAGACGAAAAAAGATGGTCTAAAAATTCTGTCCGTCTGTATGTCTGTCTGTCTGTCTGTCTGTCTGTATGTATAGACACCTACAGCCCAAACGGGTGGGCCGAATTGCTTCAAACTTGGTATATAGACTTTTTTAGGTATTGTACAGAGGGGAAATTGAAATTTTTTTTTTAGCTCAAAAAATAACGGTACCTGCCATACAACCGTTACGTTAAAGCTTATTTTTCTCAAAAACGGCTCTAACGATTTCGATTTAAAAAAATCAGTGTTGGTTTTTAGGTACGACCAATCATATGGCTGAAAAATTTTTTTTAAAAATGGCTAAGAACGGTACTTTCCATAGGACCGTTTTTTTTTGCTTTCGACTAACTCGAAAACGACTCAACCGATTCTTTCGAAATGTCACACACATATAGCTGTAGGTAGCTCAATTTGTATTGCGTACCAATATTTTTTTGTATTTTTAAAAGCATTTTTTTTTTTTTTTAATTTAAAAAATTAATATTTTGAAAACTGCTTATTAAATTTTTTTCTAAAAATTTTAAATAAATGTATTTGCTGAATACCTATAAACTGGCGTTTTTGAATTTTTTTTTTTAAAATTTTTCGAAAAGTTTTTCAAAAAAAACTTTTTTTCTCAAAAATCGCTCCACAGATTTTTATAAATTTATTCTCATAAATTCAAATTTATCCAAGAAATAAAATGGCATACTTTTTTTTCAGCTCAAATTAGTTTAAGTATTTATTTAAGAATTTTGAAAAATTTATTTTTATCAAAATCTCAAACCATTAGACCATTGTCACACATTAGAGCAAGTTCGTGCGACCCAGTCGTGCATTTTATTTATTATAACATTAATATTCTATGAATACAAAATGCATATTAATTATTTTATAAAGTAGTATGTACCTAATTAATGTTAAAATAAAAAGTTCCTCTTGTCTCTATAAACACAAAGAATATTACAAACAGAAATTGGAATGAATTTTAGTTACGTATTTGTTGAAAAAGACTGTTTTATAAAAGAATAACTTGTTTTCCTTCTGTGGATATTAAACAAAATTAAAATGCATACATAATATTTGATATATTTTCTTTTTCATTGTCTGCTACACTTTTTACAAAACTACATCTTTTTTTTTATGGATCCGCATCACTTTCTAGGCTCAGCATTCTCATCCCTACCCATCAGGCCGACAGTCGTCGCGCTCACTGTTGCTTCTTAACAAAATGGAGAAACGAATTCGAGTATGCACATATGTATACGCAAGCCAGGGTTGCCATGTTTTAAACTAGTTTCATAGCCCAATTTAAAAAATTTTTTAGCCCAAAATCGGAGCCGAAAAGGTAGCCCAAATAGTAGCCCAATACCAATAAAAAACAGAACATTTCTTATAACTTCAATCACAATTCATTTTTATTCAAAAAAAAAAAATTACAAAAAAATATATACATAATACATTTTTATATAAAAAAACAACGAAAAAAGAAACATAAGTCCATAAAAAAAAAAAGAGTTAACATATTATCACATTTAACATATTAAGGTAACTGCTGCAAATCAGTCTAGAAAAGCGAGTTATCGTCACTGTCATCTTCAAGGGCATTTTTATCACACTGGTACATTGATTGATTAAATTTACTAATCATTTCATTCGAGGGTGAAAAATCTTTACAACAAATTTTTTTTAACTGTAGCATCAATACGTAAGCGCATAATTTCATCGAGCGATGCTGTAGAGTCAATCGATTTCTTGGTTTTGTTTTTTCACAATTCATGAAAAAAAATTGTGCATTAAGGGTATGTTTAGAGGTAGAAAAGTGGTTTATATAAATGATTTATGTGTACGGAAAATAAAATCGTCAAAGATTAGATTTGGGCTATTTATAGCCCAATTATGATTGGGCTGTCATACTGAAATTGCTGTCGGCAATTTTGGAAAAAGATAGCCCAATTTCCGATAAATAGCCCAATCTGGCAAGCCTGACGCAAGCAAACAATTATTATCGCCTATAGAGTTTTCGGCTATGTGTTTCTTTTCATCTTTCGTTTTTAATCATTGGTTCTCGACCTTCGGCTTCGAGCTGTCATTGCTTGGGCACAAAGGTGAATCTTAATCGTATAGATAACATGGCTACAATAATTGAAGTTGTAGCTGTAGTACAAAAAAGTACAAGTTGCATGGTATAAAGAATACTGGTATTTATTCATTGTCCTATCTCTCGCACATATTGTCACCGAGTGACGTAGTTCACCTCACGTTTGTTTTTGTTTCTGATTTTTTTTGTATGCATTTTGTCACCAATTGACGTACGCTAATTCTGAATATCATACCATGTATTCTTTATTATTATTATTATTAAAAAGTTGTTTCGGATCTTTGTTGCTGTTATTGCTTTGTTTTCTTGCACGTTTCAAAATATCGAATTTTTCATAGGTTATGGTTTGCGACAAAATAGCTCCACACTTAACGTTATGAAAACTATTTAGTGAGCTCGGTAAAATTTATGAAAATCTTAACTTTTGAATCATACATTTACAATAAAAATTATGCATTATGTCTATACCATTCTTTGACCAGTCAGTCCTGAGCTTGGACTCAGCTTTCCTCTCTGCTTTGTCTCACTCAGCCCAAGAAACCAAGAATGTGATGATTCGGATCATTTCATGGCCCACCTGTTTTAACAAGCCTTCGACTCGTCAGATATAGGCTGCCTTCTTAAGAAAACAAACACCTTATGTAGCCGGCCACTATAATGAATATAGATGCTATACTTGCTGCTAACGTTGGCCTTTTACGCTTTGCTTTTTGCACTGCTCAAGAACAAGATGGTGCCCTGACCAGCAATGTTGGGTGGCTCTCTACCGGGACGAGGTGCACAAAGAGATCAAAGGGAAGGTTGTGCCCACCCAAGTTCTCGCAACTTTGGCACTACACCCTTATTTACAGGAACCAATACTCAGGCCATTTTCGCTCCCTCTAACTTCTAAACCAACAAACCCAAAAACTTAAAACTTCGCTACAAATTTTGTTGTTTTACTTGGCAGGTTTGCTTAAGATATTCAAAATTAATTGCGTTTCAAAAACTTGGCAAGTAAAACAAAACAAAATTTATCGAAATGTATTCAATAACAAATTGCTTTCATAACCAAGAGTTGATTCCATATTGCTGCACTTAAAATCTATTATATACCAGCTGACTCGGCAAACTCCGTACCGTCTTTTTTAACATTTTTTAAATAACTGAATTTTTACTTGCGATTATAGGTACTATAAGGCAAGTTATGCATTCGTCGAAAAAAAAGGTTTTGAGATAACAATCAAACATGACATTACGATAATAGCGAAGACGAAAAAAGATGGTCTAAAAATTCTGTCCGTCTGTATGTCTGTCTGTCTGTCTGTCTGTCTGTCTGTCTGTCTGTCTGTTTGTCTGTCTGTATGTATAGACACCTACAGCCCAAACGGGTGGGCCGAATTGCTTCAAACTTGGTATATAGACTTTTTTAAGTATTGTACAGAGGGGAAATTGGTATTTTTTTTAGCTCAAAACATAACGGTACCTGCCATACAACCGTTACGTTAAAGCTTATTTTTCTCAAAAACGGCTCTAACGATTTCGAATTAAAAAACATGTGTGGTTTTATGAAACCACCGTAAAAGTGAAACTAACGAGCGCCTTTCACTTTATCCCTACTCCGCGGCCGACCGTCACGCGACATGCAACACACAGACGAAAAAGTTTGAGACGATGTAATAAAAGTTTCACTTTAACAAATCAGTGTTGCTTTTTAGGTACGACCAATCATATGGCTGAAAAAAAAGTTTTAAAAAATGACTAAGAACGGTACTTTCCATAGGACCGTTTTTTTGCTTTCGACTAACTCAAAAACGACTCCACCGATTTTTTCGAAATTTCACACACATATAGCTGTAGGTAGCTTTATTTGTATTGCATACCAATATTTTTGAAAAATATTTTTTTGTATATTTAAAAGCATTTAAAAAAAAAATTAATATTTTGAAAACGGCTTATTAAATTTTTTTCTAAC
The DNA here is from genome assembly GCA_916050605.2 of Platycheirus albimanus. Taxonomy (NCBI): domain Eukaryota; kingdom Metazoa; phylum Arthropoda; class Insecta; order Diptera; family Syrphidae; genus Platycheirus; species Platycheirus albimanus. Next base: position 62,520,680 of record OU696698.1, read on the forward strand.
AATTTTAAATAAATGTATTTGCTGAATACCTATAAACTGGAGTTTGTGATTTTTTTTTTTTTATTTTTTTCAAAAAGTTTAAAAAAAAAAAACTTTTTTTCTCAAAAACTGCTCCACAGATTCTTATAAATTTATTATCATAAATTCAAATGTATCCAAGAAATAAAAAAGCGCACTTTTTTGTCAGCTCAAATTAGTTTAAGTATTTATTTAATTTTGAAAATTTTATTTTTATTAAAATCTCAAGCCCCTAAACGACTGTCACACATTCGAGCAAGTTCGTGCGACCCAGTCGTGCATTTTATTTGTTTTACTATTAATGCACGCTAAGCTTAACATGGATGTACAGTAGCTGGCTAAAAATATAGTGGAGAAAAGGAACATGGAAACATTTCCATCACTTGAACAAAGTCAAACCGTTTCATGTCTTTCCTTATTATACCGCTTCTTTTACAAAAATTCTCGCTCTATTTAGCCAGCTGCGTTCCTCCCCCGTAATACTCGTCTTGCTAGTAATGTTTATTAGTTTACACTTGATCCCAATCTCGGACGTACTGTGAAATATAGGAATTCCTTCTGCAGCCGAAAAATTTATTTTATCAAAATTTCAAGCCCCAAGACCACTGTCACACGTAAGAGCAAGCTCGTGCGACCCATCGTGCTGATAGTTTAGCGACTCTCAAACACGTACTTAACTTCTCTCCAGGTGAAAAATACAAACTTCGTACCGCCTCCCGCCTAAAAATTTGTTTACCTGGTTCAATACAAATTAAAAAAAAAAAGAAGAAAATTACCCGGCATGCGTTTCAATGCTATTACGAAAAGATTGTTTGGTTGAATATTCTGCTTACTGAAGTGCTTTTTGATGCACAATATAAAAGGCAATAAGCCCCGCGACGTATTGCTTCTTCCTCTGTATAAATAAAACACTGCACCGATTTTTGACCAATCTTCATAGAAACCTTCGTAAGGCATCCTCAAAACATCCTTCCAAAAGATTTATTCTTAATTTGACAAAATGCACTTAAAATGCATTCCATGGCAAACCGATTTAATAAAATTTTCTTTTATACAAACCTTCTCCTGACAATAATAAAAACACAAAAAAAAAGAATTATTCAATTATATGGAGTCCTTCGGAAGTTATGGGGGAACAAACATTTTTACGATCCATTTTTAAATATACAGATAAATGATTTTTCAGTTTTACTAAGTGAGCTTTAAGTGTATTTTTACGCACACATAACACACTTCTACGTTCATCACCTGGCTCTAAGCTACCTCCATACCAATTTTCAACTAAGTCGGTTCAGCCGTTCTTGACTTACGAAGGGTGTAAATAACACGACTTTCTTTTATATATACATACTAGCTTTCACCCGCGGCTTCGCTCGCGGCAAATACAGGGTTGGCCTTCGCCATAGTAATTTTTAAAAATAAAGTCCACTACTGGATCGCACCAACTTGCTCTAATAAGACATTGGTCTTGGCTTGAGATTTTGAAAAAAAAAAAATTATTTTTCGAAACTCTTATTCTTTGGATGAATTTCAATGTATGGTAGTAAAATTATCAACATTTGTGGATTGGTTTCTTAGAATAAAAACATTTTTTGGAGAACATTTTTCAAAAAGAAATTAAATTCCTCCAATACATAGGTCTTCTGCATTTATAACTACTTATTATTTTTAAAAAAGTAAATGATCTGTTTTCAAAATATTAGGTAAATTATGAAGAGAAATGTTTTTGAAAAAACGAAGAAATATTAATTAAAAATATAGGAATGTAGTACTTAGGTATTAATTAAGTTACTTTAACCTATATATATGTATGTGTAAATTTCCGACAGAATCGGTTAAACCGTCTTCGAAAAAGCCGAAAGAAAAAAAAACCCGTCCTATGGAAGGTACCTTTCTTAGCAATTCTTGGTAACTTTGTTTCCAGCCATTTGATAGGTCATACATAAAAACCTAAACTAATCAAAATCGTTTGAGTCATTTTCGAGCAAAAATTAGCTTCAACATAACTATAGTTGCAAGTACCGTTAGTTTTCGAGCTGCAAAAAAAAAAAAACAATTTCACTTCTGTACAATACCTTAAAAACTCGATATACCTAGTTTGAAAGAATTAAGCACACCCGTTTGGGCTTTTGTAGGTGTCTTTAGGTACATAGGTAAATATAGTCAGACGGAAAGGCAAACAAATAAGACAGACAGACGGACAGATTTTTTTGACCAACTTTTTTGGTCCACGCTATATCGTTCAAACTTTTTTTTTTCCGACGAACTTGCAGTTTATGAATATTCGCATGTACAAATTCCAGTGCATTTCAATTATTGACTTCTAAAGGAATACTTTTGATACCTTGTGTTTCATTATTTCAATTTTCATAAGGGTCTCTAGTTGAGAGTTGAGACTAAAGAAATGTATAGCCTATGTAACTCACAGATAATGTATAGCTTTCTTTTAATTAAAGAATTTTAAAAACTGTTAAGTAGCTTAGGAGCTCAAGCCTTACAAATAAACGCACTTACTTTTCACATTTTTACTATAAGGCAAGTTATGCATTCGTAAAAAAAAAATCTAACAATCAAACATGACATTACTATGATAGAGAAGTCGAAAAAATTGGGACCGACAATTCTGTCTGTCTGTCCATCCGTCTGTATCGGCACCTACAGCTGGACCGATTTGCTTCAAACTTGGTACATAGTATTATTATGACGTCATACAGACGGTTTTTTGGAATTAGCATTCTAGCTCTAAAACTAACGGTACCTGCCATACGATTTTTAGGGGTTGATTTTTATCAAAAACCGCTCCTACGATTTTGATAAAACATTCTAAATAATGTTTTCTGTGCAAACTTTATGTTTTGTTCGGGATAGATTTTTCAGCAAAAGTCTTATAACGGTACGTCCCATTTAAAATTTAGATGTCATCTTTTGGGTGCTATAAATGATATAAATGACCGTTTATGGGAATTAATAAAATTGTTTAAAAAAATTTCCGCTATTATCATTTGTAGCCAAAAACTTAATTGCAGTTTTCATCAAAACATTTTATGTATCTATATTACATACAAAGTTTAATAAAAATCGGCGGAATTTTTTTTGTTGATTAAATTAGAAAAAACTATATAATTTGACCAAAACCTAGTGGCTTTTTGTATGGGAGCCACCATTTAAAAAAGAATAACAGACAAAAATGCAATGTCATCTGATACAGAGTTGAAAGGAACTATACCAAACAAAGTTTGTTTGAATTCGATACAACCGTTGACAACTTATGGCCATTTGAAAAAAAGACGTTAAGATCAGATCTGCGTTATTAGCTTTTTTTGCAAAAACTAAAAACGCAGTTCTATTAAAAACACTAAAAGAATAATAACACACAAAGTTTAATCAAAATCGTTAAAGCCGTTTTTGAGCAAATTAGAAAAAACCAAAAAAAAGTTGGCTAAGACTGAACCATTTAGAAAGGCTTCACTAAAAAATTTACAAAACCATCCTATAGAACACTATAAAGAACGATAACAAACAAAGTTTGAGTCAATTCAATAAAGCCGTTGCGAACTTATGCTCATTTGAAAAAAAGCCATTTAAACCTGATTTTCGTTACGACCATTTGAGCCAAAAACAAAAAAAAAAACGCAGTTTTGTTAGAATTGCTTAAAGTTATCTAAATTTTGAGTTTAATCTAAAATCGTTTGAGCCGTTTTCGAGAAAATTCAAAAAACCGTTACTTGAAAGATACCAGTTAGAGACGGGCTAAAACGAAATAAATTTTTTTTTATATACGAATGCATAAGTTGCCTTATAGTACCTATAATCGCAAGTAAAAACCTCAGCAACCATTTTTCTTCAAACTGCTATATATACCAAGTTTGCAGAAAATCCGTCAAGCCGTGGCTAGCCGTGAAAAAGCGCACAGACGCACACCCGCACAGACAGACCGACGTACGGTATGGCGAAAACCACTTGTTGGGCTTCTTTTTTATCGTTATGTCATGTTTGATTAAAACCTCTATTCTTTTTTTCTGCACGAAACCAATACTTGCCCTAAAAAAAGACAATACACTATTATTAAAGATAATTTACTTACTGTATGTATGTATGTATGTATGAACGTTATGTTCAAATCGATCTGCAAGCTTAAAGTTGAATGTCACTGAGCTCATAGTAATTGCCCTGGCAGTAAAAAGTCTCAAACTTAGGCGTGGCACACGCCTATTTTATTACGCCAGCAGTTATTGAACATGGGCCACACAAAATTAATGTTATTGAATTTTTTCCTGTCTGCTAAAGAAGAATTGTGTTTCTGAAACTGGAAAAGCGGCTGGCTGCGGGAGGCGCAAGCATACACATACAAAAATATAGGGAACAGGGTATCCAACAGTTCGTTGAAAACGTACTCTAGCTCTCCCTTATGTTTTATTTTTTTTTTATTTTGAAATATTAAAAATTAAATTTTATTGAAAAAAATTCCAATAAATACTACGAATAAATATTACTTTACAGTGGAACAAATCTTATAAATGGGCTACAAAAAATTCAGCTTGAGGGTTTTAACATTTTTTTCCTTCTAAACCATCTACAGTATGGTCCCTTTCATTTAAAAGAATATATATAAAAATCCACCCATCCTAACTCTAGAAATAAGGTCACACACAAAAATTAAATTGATTTTTATATATATAGATATAGATAACTAGCCTTTACCCGTGGCTTCGCTCGCGTTTCAGCTGATCAAGAAGTAGACTGTAGCTTGAGGAGTCGTGTTTCGTATTCTACCTTCCTCTTCTTGTATGGCTTTATAGTTCCATACCTACATTTAACCGTGATAAAAAGAAACCTATGAGCTATACAAGATTATAATCTATCTCTGTGCTAAATTTCATTCAGATCCGTTCACCCATTCTGGTGTGATTTCAAAAAATAAAACAAATCTATCCCACGGGAACCATACATTTTACCGGGATAAAAAATAACTTATATACTATTCCAGACTATAATCTATCTCTGTGCCAAATTTTATCCAGATCCGTTTAGCCGTTCTGGCAATAGTTAGCAACAAACCTCCAAACATCGTAACTTTCACATTTATAATATTAGTAGGAATATTTTACCGGGATAAAAAGTAGCCAATATGATATTCTATACTATAATCTATGTCTTTGCTAAATTTCATTCAGATGAGTTCAGCCATTCTGGTGTAATTCAAAAAATTAAAATAAATCTATCCCACGGGAACCATACATTTTACAGGGATAAAAAGTAGCCAATATGCTATGCCAGGCTATAATCTATCTCTGTGCTAAGTTTCATTCAGATCCATTCAGCCATTCTGGTGTGATTTCTAAAATGAAAACAAATCTATCCCACGGGAACCATACATTTAACCGGGATAAAAAGTAGCCAATATGCTATTCCAGACTATAATCTATCTCTGTGCTAAATTTCATTCAGATGAGTTCAGCCATTCTTGTGTAATTTCAAAAACTAAAACAAATCTATCCCACGGGAACCATACATTTTACCGGGATAAAAAGTAGCCAATATGCTATTCCAGACTATAATCTATCTCTGTGCTAAATTTCATTCAGATCCGTTCAGCCATTCTGGTGTGATTTCAAAAATTAAAACAAATCTATCCCACGGGAACCATACATTTTACCGTGATACAAAGTAGCCAATATACTATTCCAGACTATAATCTACCTCTGTGCTAAACTTCGTTCAGAATTCAGCCATTCTGGTGTGATTTCAAAAATGAAAACAAATCTATCCCACGGGAACCATACATTTTAATTTTACCGGGATAAAAAGAAGCCAACATGCTATTCCAGACTATAATCGATCTCTGTGCTAAATTTCATTCAGATCCGTTCAGCCATTCTGGTGTGATTTCAAAAATTAAAACAGATATATCCCACGGGAACCATACATTTTATCGGGATAAGAAGAAGCCAACATGCTATTCCAGACTATAATCTATCTCTGTGCTAAATTTCGTTCAGATGAGTTCAGCCATTCTGGTGTGATTTCAAAAATTAACACAAATCTATCCCACGGGAACCATACATTTTACCGGGATAAGAAATAGCTTACTATTCCAGACTATAATCTATCTCTGTGCCAAATTTTATCCAGATCCGTTTAGCCGTTCTGGCGTTAGTTAGCAACAAACGTCGTAACCTTCACATTTATAATATTAGTAGGATTATTCTCGACTCACGTTGTTTTGGCGATGAACTCCGAAACTATCCAACCGATGTCATTGCATATATAAACTATAGTATTCCCATTTGAGGTGCGCCATCTATCGACGAAAAACTAAGCTCTAGAATACCATGGGAAGCAACAACAACAATTTCCACCATTTTAATTGTTGTTGTTGCTTCCCATGGTATTCTCGAGCTTAGTTTTTCGTCGATAGATGGCGCACCTCAGGTGGTAGTACTATAGTTTATAATATACAATGCCGATGTCCACGTTTTTTTTAAGTGTGTATTTTGCTGGCATGCCTAACATGCGGTCTCCACTAGCGATAAATCGAAAGCGTGCTTTAAAGCTGGCTTTCAAAATCGCAAATGGAGATCATCATAGCAGCTATATATTAATAGTAAGCGATGGAAAGCATGCTTTCATCGCAAACTATTTATCGCATACTATATCGCTTTGCTATAACTGTCAGTTTTTGTATTTCCATTCAAATTAAATAGTTTGACGTGCGAGTAAAATTGATTTTCCGAGGTATTGTTCTTTGTTTTGTTTTAATTTAAAAATTAGTGATTGGAAATAATCCCAAGAAGAAACTTATAAATAATTATTCTCAATTCGAAAGTTTACGGAATTATGAAAGTGTAAAATATAAAAGGCTTGATTTGAAAAAAAAATTTATGGATTCAAATATCGAATGAGTTCGGGCAAAGCGTTGAAGACTTAAAAAATAAAAATCTTCCCACATTATATCTTTTCATAAATGAGCATCCATGTCGTGAAGCATTCTTTTTTTCCAAAAAAGGATTAACCCAAATCGTCTCTTTTTCTTTTTCGTGTGCATTCAGCTAGCAATTTGAGCGATTTTAAAGCAATTATGCTCTCGATGAACCGCTTTGTTGCCATTCTCAGCTATACTAAAAAAGTAAGCGATAAAATGCCCAACGAACAAAATCTGACAGTTCTTCTGCTATCTGCTCTCTGCTATTGCTTTGGCTTCTGCGATACATTTATCGCTAGTGGAGACGGCGGGTAAGATAGGATAGTTTTTATTATTGGAAAATTGACAAAAAATTAAATAAAAGAAAAATATTTTAAAGTACACTAAAAGCTCATTTAGCAAAACTGAAAAATTATTTTATTAAAATATCAATCATTCGGAATTTTATATATTAGTTTATTGATATTTTAAATAAATAATTTTTTAGTTTTGCGAAGTGAGCTTTTAGTGTATTTTAAGAGCCCACCAAACATTATTTCTGTCCAAAGGTCGATTCGAAACAAATTCTTAGCGGCGACTGGAAATGAAAATAAAATGCACGACTGGGTCGCACGAACTTGCTCTTATGCTGGCTAATCGCCTTTTTAACGTTTGTTTTTTTAGAGGTTGGTTTTCCGAATAGGGATAAAACTGACATTTTGTGGTCAAATCAAATCAACTCTAATGTCATTAATGTTCAGTTTGGTTTGCCATTTCATCGTGAACAGGTTGACAAAAGAACAACGCTTGCAAATCGTGAACATTTATTTTGAAAATAATGGTTCAGTCCGCGAAGTTTAACGCAAGCTCCGTCCATTTTATGGTCGACATAATCGTCCATCAGAGCAATTAATTCGGTTAACCATGGATCGTTTTCGCACTACGTTTACTCTATGTGACAATACGCATCCGCAGAGACGTCGAACAGTGCGCACTGAAGAAACTATTGCCGCTGTAGAGCAAAGTGTTGAAGAGGACTCGAATGAATCGATTCGCAACCGTGCATAGGCATAGCAATTAGAGCCAGTTACCGTTAATGGAGACCGGTATAGAGCCATGATAACCGGCTATTTTGTTCCAGAATGAATGTCATGAATGTGGATGAGATGTGGTTCCAACAAGACGACGTTACATGCCACACAGCGCACGTCACAATCGATTTATTGAAGGAAACATTCCAAGATCATGTCATTTGACACCATTGGATTATTTTCTTTGGGGATATGTAAAGTTGCTCGTCTACGTCAACAAACCAGAAACGTTTGGGGAGTTGGAACCCAATATTCGTGGATCGTGGCGTTATTGCCGACATACTGCCCCAAATGCTCGAAAAAGTAGTTGAAAATTGGACCTCTAGACTTGGCTTTATTCGAGCCAGCCGCGGCGGACAAATGCCCGAAATCATATTTAAACATTAATAGCATAACATTATCTTTCCAATAACGCCAAATTGATGGATTAAAACCATTTTCTTGTGTTTTATTTCAAATCGAAGTTCTTGGGAAAAAGGCGTTGAAAAAATCACATGAAATTTTATAATTCACTTACCTACCTTAAAAATCAATACCTTTAACATTATTTGGAGAATATGAAATAAGCCATCAGGTTTCTTTTACTTTTTTGAATTTTTACAAAAAAAAAAAAATTCAAAATCGTTCGACCAGTTTTTTCAAAAACAGTTTTTTTTTTTGAAAAACTTTTCGAAAATATATTCCAATTTTTTTTGAGTATGCCAACTTTTAGCACTCTGTAGTTTTTATCAGAAAAATAAAATTAAAAAAATATAGATTAAACTGTTTTTGGAAAAAACAAAAATAAGAAAAAAAATTTTGAAACTATTTTAAAAAACTCAAAAAAAACTTTTTTTGAAAAATTTAAGAATTTTTATTATTTCTTTTATAAAAGGGATTCTTCATCGAAATCCGTCAATAAGCTTACGAGAAAACCGGATCTAAAAAAACCGGTCCTATCGGAGGTACCGTTATAAGACTTTTCCTGAAGAATCTATTCCAACCAAAACATAAAGCTTGCACACAAAACACTATTCAGAAATCGGTCGAGCCGTTTAGGCTGTATGTGCCGATACAGACGGACGGACAGACAGACAGACAGACAAACAGACACAATTGTCGGACCCACTTTTTTAGGCTTCGTAATGTTATGTTTGATTGTCCAAAAAAAATTTTTTACGAATGCGTAACTTGCCTTATAGTACCTATAATCGAAAGTAAAAATAGGGTGTATTTAAAACGAGTGTGTTTTTCATTCTAATATTGATGTGATCTTCTAAGCGAGTAGGGCACAGGGTCCGTTAGCTAAATATTTTTTGCAAGACATAGCTGTATAGGTTGAAATGGGATGAAAGTAAAAAAGTGGGATCCGTTATAAACAGGTATTCTAGTGAGTTTTGTTTAGCATATATAATACACTCGGGCGTATGCGTACTTTTCTCAGTTTATTAAATTAAAAAAAAAAAAAAAAAAAAAATTTGTGTGCGTAATTCACACTCGGTTGAAGTGAAACTTCAAAGAAGTTGGTATACCTAATTTACGAGAGAATAAGATGAAAAACTCAGCCATCCAGCACCAGTTTTCGGATTACTTTCAAACCTTATGTTATGTATGACTAAATGCTTTCAACACGAATCTGTACAAATACAAAAGTTTCAACACATATTCAAGCATACAGACGTACCGACATACTTTGCGTCCTTTTGACTCCCTTTTAAAGTATGAACTCCAGGACGCCACTATTTAAAACAATTCAAAAAAAATATTCGAAAACTGACTATTTTCAAAAATTCAGGATACTTTTTTAAAATTTAAATAATTTTTTGAATGTCAATTTTTTATAAATACTTATGTTATGTATATGTTTGAATTTTACATTCTTCTTGAATTAAGTTTATTGAAACCTTTTGTAAAGCTTTTCTTGTTAGACAGCATTCAAATCACGTACCTATATTAACTAACATACTAACTTAATCGTACCAACGCGCTTGCTCACTCGCTTTTCTTTAACATAATGCTTAGTAGACCTGAGTGAGAGGCAAAACGTATGATAGGAGAAAATGAGAGCTAGAATATAAAATACTGTGTCATAATTTTTTTTTCATTCGTTCTCTCTCAGACTTGTTGCGATATATTTTTTTTTTAATTGAAATTACATATTTGCTTAAAAGTGTCATGTTGCATTTCCGTTTCGTCGAGTTTCAAATTACCCCGATATTAAAGAAGTTTCACTTCAATAATAACACACCACGCTGACATCTTACTAAAAAGCTGTAATACGCAGCCGCATACAGTGTACAGTAGCTCACGTAGTTTTCACATGCACTAACTCACGTTAAATGCTCAAATCTCAAATACAAGCACCGTATTAAACAGTGTGCAATATACATACACACCGACATCTGCTCTCTCGCTCTGGCTCACAAATTACAGGCGACTATGCTTAGAAGACGGGAGTGGGGACGCTACGAAGTATGGGACAAAGAGGAGAGACCGATAATATAAAATAGTATGTATATTTCTGTCTCATTCTTTCCTGGCTTCATCCTACGCATTTTTGTATTTGTGTCTCTTACCTGTTTTTTTTCCGTTGCATCCGGTTTGAAATCACAACGATTCTAAAGAAGTTTCACTTCAAAAACCTGGGTAGTTACCAGATAAATAAGGGCAGATTACCTTCTTTAAAAATAACTCAAATACTAACCTTCCTAAAAGAAACCAATTTGGAATTTGGAGGAAGTGCTGTAGGACAAGAATAGATCTTTAAGGTCGCAGTGCATTCTTCCCCAATTTAATTCATTCATGCAACTTAAAATAAAATGCATACGATGAAACATAACACATTTTCCTAGCAAAGAAGTTCAAACTCTTTTGCTTATGTTCCGCATTTTTATTTATTAAATTCAGTCGTTTATAAACAGAGATGTCCGTTATTTGTATTTTTAGCCAAAACAACATTTAAAAAAAAACATACTGTTTTCTTCATATCTATTCTTTTTTACGAATTTTGAATGCTTTCGTAATATGTATGAATAATCGTGAGAAAACTGACGATATATCGATATATTGATTTTTTTCACCCGATAATTATCGATACTGTTAAAGAATATCGATACGATAAATATCGATATATTTTTTACTTGCCCATCCCTACAATGATCAAAACAAACAAATGCCATGGAGCACGTGCATGAATGAGTAAGATTATAGTATTTATATTCTCACTCGTTCGTGCACACGGTGAGCTAATGCGAGTCATCGGTGCCGCCATATTGGAATACTGAGCGTTACTTCCGTCAGTAAAATAGTATGTATATTTCTGTCTCATTCTTTCCTGGCTTCATCCTACACATTTTTGTATTTGTGTCTCTTACATGTCGTTTTTTCGTTGCATCCGGTTTGAAATCACAACGATTCTAAAGAAGTTTCACTTCAAAAAAAAAAAAAAAAAAAACAACCATGTTCTCATATTTAAGACAAATTATGTATCATCGTTTATATCACCGCGGTATCTGCTCGGAAGGGCAGAACAACGTCAGCCGGGACAGCTAGTATTTAATAATAAGTATATTGAGTCTTTGAAACTTGGCGTACTTTTAGATCTCATTTCTTCTCACGGCTGACTTGTTTTACGCACACGCACAGTGTTTGGGTACATAGGACAACTTGGATTTTTTTTAAATTTATGTTTTTGGTGTGATTTTCTTTTCTTCGAGTCAGTGATCATCAGGATATTGTTATTACCAGAGCTCGAGACAACTTCATCACCGAAACAATTTATATGGGGAAATTTAATAAATTCCTAACCTTTGAGAACGCAGATAATTTTAAGCTGGCAATTTCGTTAATTTTCTCCACAACTACGACTTCCATATACCTTCGTTAAACACAATCTGGAGTACGGTAACACGCATGCATGTCATGGTTAATTTTAGGATATACCAGCTTAAAACATAAACATGAAAAGAATATATTTCTATGGGAAAATGCATTCATTAGAAGAATGTCTAATTTATTTCAAAAGAGCTGTTAATTCGACGTTAAATTAAAATTATGAGTTTGAAAATGTTGCATGAAAATAAAATGAGAATAATATGCATAATGCATATGTATAGGTACAAGTATGTACGTATAATTTGCAAGATTTACCTCGTCTTGAGTGCAGAAAACCGTTGCCACTAACAATGTTAAGAAGTGAAAATGAGGTTTTATTCTTATAGTTAATATTATATACATCCGAAAGTTTCAGGACTGACTTTTTTCGTTTGTAAAATTGGTCCTTTTTTATTATTACACACATATATTATAATTTTTTGCCAATGCATTTCTTATGCAAATTTTTTGGTTGGTGGTTTCAAGAAAAACAAAACAAAAATCAAATGCAAACGGTTTTTCGAGATAGGTTTTAGAAAATTAAGCTGGCCATTCCAGAAGAGTGACATTGAGGATGTGATTTGATTATGAATAACTGAGAAACTTTTTATTCAGTTTGTTTTGAACCAAGCAGTACTTCTGTAGCTTAGAAGAAAGTATATGTGTATGCTTTAAAAAAAATGTCACATAAAGTATTCATACCATTCATAAGCATTAAGGCACATACTCTTGGCCAAACCGAGAAAAAATTTGATTCTGTAGCAAAAAGGAATTCTGAGGAAGAAGATGAAGTTCACTGAAGATACTATTCATATTTGTATGCTATAGTTGGGAAGTGGTATTCTTGGCATTTGTTTTAACAGGAGCGAAACTTTGTAACAAAGTTAAGTTAATTCTAAGGGAAGGAAAAAAGTATTGTGCTCCCCAAATTTTGCACATGCATTTATTCAATGAAGCTTGAGGGACATTTTAGTTTAAAACAACCGATGCAAGGGATGATATGTGTTCTAAAAGATGAATGAAATTATACTAGCCATCTCCACTGAAATATGAGAATGTTTTGATTGAAGGAAGTTCTATCTTTTCTCCAGTCGCCTATCTTGTCAACTTTTCAATAAAAGTCAACTCTTGTGTTTCTTGATATTTAGTAATCAAGAGGTCTTATTCCGTCAGTGGTTAAGAGTGATTAGACAAATAAAAGGTGCCAATGCCCATGGGTTTTAAATATATGAATATGGATGATCTGAAACAATTATTGATTCAGGGAAAGCATTAGACATTTGTGGTGCCATTACATAAGTGTCATAGCGCCATATTTCGAAATATGGCCATATGTCGCATTGCGAAGCGACATAAGACCATTATACGTTATGGCTTTATATCACTTTGCAAAATCGTCATGAGGAGATCATATTTTTTTGCGTCATAAGACCATACTGTATATGGCCTTATGACGCATTGGGAAAGTGTCATAAGGCCATATAATAACATTATGCCATCGAAAGAATTACTATAAGTGCTTGTATCTGAAAACAAAGAAAAACTATTTTTACCTGAAATAAATTATAATACTTTGAACAACTAAAAAATACACCCCAAAATGGATTCAATTAATAAAAGCGCGAATTTGGAGAGGTTTTTTCTCGCATTTTGTTGTTTCGCTTCAATCAATACGCAACTTATTATTTTGCATATCAATAATTTGCATTTTGTTACTAGGCAGTTCTTATTTGGGAAACTTTTATTTCCTCGTGCGCACATCTTGCCGTAAGACGAACTAGAATTTATTATTTCGCGTTTCAATATTTCGCTTTTTTATTTGGACAAACATTTTTTTTTTTTATTTTTTTTTTTGTTTACTGTTATGCTATTACATTTTCATTCGAATATGGTCTTATGACACACTGGATAAGGCCATATTTTGAAATATGACCTCATGACACTATGGTCTTATGCCATATGGCACCAAAATTTGTGCATTGCATCTTCAGAATGTAAAAACACTCTTAAAATTAGGTCCCAGGGTGAACTGGAAGGAGTATAAAACAAAGGAATTTCTTACAGGTAAAAAAGAGCTGTCTTTTTAGCTGGAACAGAAGACGAGTTAAGAAATATCACTACACTATTTTTTCTGATATTGAAAGCTCTCTTCTGTATTAAATATTCGAAATGCATCAAAATGTTATTACAAAGGAGCACCGTGACCGTCAGAATTGCCTTAGACGTCTCCTTTTAGCTAAATCACTTATGGTCAATTCCACGACATTTTTAGATTCGCTCTCAGATATATCTAAATCTAGATTTCACGATTTTTCTGGTTGCATGGAAAACAAAAAGAGATTGATTTTGTTTTCGTTATTGTGTTTGTGCAAATTGCAAATATTACATCTGTAATGATAGTCCAATCTGAGATCGAATAAGATTGCTTTTTTGGCTTCATGGAAAATGAAAAGTGCTCGAGATTAAATCGAGAGAGGTTTTTTGGTTTCATGGAATTCAATATTAAACTGTCAGATAATCCTACTTTAACCAGAAATTCTCTAAAAAGTAACTTCGATTCGGGCGGCTATAAACTCAACAGTGCTTTGTATGTAGATATGTAGGTATACAATAATACAGTTACTATTTTAGAATTTATTTTGTAGACAAATCTTCATGTTCCCTTGGAGACAATACAGCTCAATATTATGTTTCCGCCAAAAACTGAGATTTACACAAATCTTGTCTTAAGCGCAAAATTGGACATTTTAGTTTCTATGGTTAAGCGACAAGGTTTAAAATTAATCAAATGTAGATGAGTCTCCTTGTGAGTTGTGAGTTTCGTTGGGAACCATTCCGAATGCTTTTGAATACGTTCGTTTGGTCCAAGATGACAGATGTTTTGAAAAGAAATGAAAATTGATTCCGGACTTAAAATCGGATTCGTCAAAGTTATGAAATGTTATTCTTTGTGTTTAGTTTTTGAAAAGTTATTTTGATTTATTGTTATTGTTCATCTTCTTACTTCAAAACCAATATACAAACCAAAAAACTCACCGATCACAAGCAATTTAAATTAAAAATTTGACAGTTTCATTATAATAATTTTTTTTTGTTGAATGAAGTGATGAATCAGGAGATAAAGTAGTTATGTTTGATTTTATTTTATGTAGTTTTGCGATGACAGATGCGTTATTTAAAATAAAAAGTGCTTAAATCACTTAGGAAAGAAGTCATATGCTTTAAGTATATAAGCGAACGCCTTGTCACAATCCGCATCCGAGCAAAATTTAAAAACATCACGCTGATCTGTGCCCATGCCCCAACAGAGGAGAAGGATGACCAAACCAAAGAAGAATTCTACGGTCTTCTGGAGGAGACGTATGATAAGTGCCACAAGTACGACGTCAAGATTATACTTAGCGATTTTAAAGCCAAGATTGGAAAAGGGGGTATCTTTGGTTCAACAGTCGGAAAGCATAGCCTGCACGAAAACACCTCCGGTAACGGACTCAGGCTGATCGACTTTGCAGCGGGGCGAAATGTCATCATATCAAGCACTCGCTTCCCACACCTCAATATATACAAAGGGACTTGGCGATCTCCAGATCATCAAACCGTCAACCAAATTGATCACGTCGCGATTGATGCCAGGCATGCCTCCAATATCCTGGATGTCCGAACGTTCCGAGGAGGCAACATTGACTCGGATCACTACCTTGTTGTCTTAAACTTCGAATACGGATATCCATGGCACCGCAACAAAGACCGGGTATTGTAGGAAGGTTTGACGTCAAAAGACTACAAGAACAGAATACCGCCAGAACTTTTGCTGACTGCGTCTCTTGTTATCTCTCAGAGGACCCACCACCAGGTCCAAATGTAGAAGACCAGTGGATACACTGTCAACACGGAAAGAATTTTTAGATCAGATCAAGAAAAATGAGCTGCAAATCACGAAAATCTTATGCAGTTTCTCACCCTAGCTCGGGGTTTTGTAAATTACGACTCCTTGGTCGCAATTTTCAAAATTGAACGAAATGAAGATATTGACACTCAAAAATAGCAAATTACCACTTTTTTGGGTCAATAATTCGATCCTGAGAAATAAAA
This sequence comes from Platycheirus albimanus, assembly GCA_916050605.2. NCBI lineage: Eukaryota > Metazoa > Arthropoda > Insecta > Diptera > Syrphidae > Platycheirus > Platycheirus albimanus. Next base: position 62,536,634 of record OU696698.1, read on the forward strand.
CATTGCCATCGCGAATCGAAAATTGATCCAAATTTGTATCAATTTTATATTTACTCGATTGTAAATTGCAAAAAGCGAGTCGTAGATTTCCATCTTTTTGTTTTGAATCAAAAATATGTTTTTGAAAAAATGAGTGGTAAAAGTCGTAAATTGCAACCCTATTTTACTCAATTTGTAACAAATTATATTGCTTTGAGAGGAGCAACGTTTTCTATTTATTGAAAAGCATTTATTATTTTTTATTGAAAAATGTAACTTTTACTTACTTGGCTGATTCTAGGAATCGAACTCGAGACCCTCTGCATACCAACCTAGCACACATCTACTAGTCCATGGTGATGTATCCAAGTCGGATATCAAAATTAATAATAAGAAGCAACCTGAATATGAGTTAGTTAGTTTTAGGGGTGTTTTGAATTAAGATTATGTTTTATTGGCGAGAAAAATATAGTGGTCTTATTTTGGACGTCTAACCTCTAATGTACAATTTTTTCTGATGATCATTTAAATAAAGGTAAGAAATTGTATATAATGTGTAGTTGAAATTCAACCTTGTACTCCCTATGTACATAATAGAACTACAAAAAAGGCATTATTGGAGACACAAGCGGGGCCAGGGCCTAATGACTTATATTCTGAACGATTCCTGTATGTGCGTTGATATTCTGGTGGAATATCATTTCCCGCTGAATCCGAATGGCTTACAAAGATCTACTTTTAATATTAACCAGATTTATTATCCGAGGATTTTACATTTCCTCAAAAGAGACAGTACCAAAAAAAAAAAGATAATTACTAGTTGGAGGCAGGGATCGAACTCCGGACCTTCGACGTAGCCGTCAGACACACTTGAGTTGAATTTAATACTCAGTGATTGTAAATCATGAACAAATTTTAGCAAATCCAGATTGGTAAAAAGTATAAATGGAATTATTCCCTTGAAGTAGTAAATCGCGACAAAAAGGTTGTAATTTACTTTGAAGGGCACAAGCTTGAATTATAACTTTTAATTGTAAATCTCAACTTAGGAATTGTTGTAATTTGCGATGAATTGAAAGTTAAATTGCCAATTGTTCTATCAGTTTCGAATCAAAGCGCCGTGATTTACAAAAAAAAAACGTGTTTTGTAAATTGCAACTGAATATTTCGCAATTGGTGATTTTTCAATTCTCTCCGTGAAGGAGCTATCAGAAAGGCCGCAACCGATGTGCTGGGTTTCACTAGGCGACCAAACCGAAACCCCTGGTTCGACGAAGAATGTAGGCGAGCGCATGCAGCCCAGGACGAGGCCTATAAATCCATGCTTCAGGCAAGAACCAGAACTGCTGAGAGAGCAGCCCGTGAGATCTACATCCAAAAAAGGAGAGAGGAACACCGAATTTTAAGACGGAAGAAGAGACAACACGAAAAAGAAGCGGTCGAGTCTATCGAGGGATGCTACGGCAGGGGTAACATCAGAAAATTCTATAAAAGGGTGAAACAATCTACGCAAGGATATCAGCCCAAAATAGAAGCCTGCCGTGATGAAAACGGGAATATAGTATGAGATACGCAGATGGTGCTGAAGATTTGGAAAGACCACTTTTCCAAACTGCTTAACGGTGAAGATGCCCACAATTCCGCTTTAAGACAGAACATTCCATTCTTCTTGGACGATGACGGCCAAAATATCCGACCACCCGACCTACAAGATGTGAAAACAGCGATCGCAAGACTCAAATCGCATAAAGCTGCTGGTGCGGATGGCCTGCCGGCCGAATTGTTTGAAGCAGCTGGAGATGACCTGGTCAGGAGCATACACAAACTAATCTGTGATATATGGTCAGAAGAAAGTATGCCCAATGAATGGAAACTCGGTATAGTATGCCCCATCTACAAGAAAGGAGACGCTCGGAATTGCGCCAACTACAGAGGTATAAGTCTTCTCAGCATCGCATATAAAATTTTGTCGGCTATATTGTGTGATTTTAGGCGGGTTAAATCTACCATCAATTGTGCGCAACTCAGAAGTCAACACCAGTTTCACAATTTTTCAAAAATCCGTTCAACTTCTGGCTTACGCGGATGACATTGACATTATCGGAAGAACGAAGCGAGCTGTTAGTGGTGCGTTTGCTGGAATCGAGACGGAGGCGGCAAAAATGGGTTTGGCCGTGAATGAGGCAAAAACAAAGTATATGCTGTCATCGAGACGAGAGACACAACACCACCGACTCGGTCAGAACATCACAATGGACAGATATAATTTTGAAGTAGTCAGAGACTTTGTATACTTGGGTTCCACTATAACCTCGCACAATGACATCAGTGCAGAGATAAAGCGAAGAATCACTCTTGCCAATCGCTGTTTCTTCGGGTTAAGAAGGCATTTAAGCAGTAAAGCCCTCTCTCGAAGAACCAAGGAAGCCCTGTACAAGACCTTAATCATCCCAGTCCTGCTGTATGGGGCGGAGGCATGGACATTGACAAGAGTGGATAAAAACCTTATGGGTTGCTTTGAGAGAAAGATTCTTCGGGTAATGTTCGGTCCAGTGTGCATCGGCGGAGAGTGGAGGAGAAGATACAATCACGAGCTATACGGGGTTTACAGCGACATCGACCTGGTCAGAAAGCTAAAAATTCAGCGGTTAAGATGGCTGGGTCATTTGGAGCGTATGAACATCGATGCACCAGCCCGTCGTGTTTTCGTATCCAACCCCGATGGGATGAGAGGAAGACCTTAGGTGGCGCGCTCAATTGGAGAACAACCTCAACCAACTTGATGTGCGTAACTGGAGACAACTAGCTAGGGACTGAGCTGGTTGGAGAGGCTTGTTGGTTGAGGCCGAGATCCACCCTGGACTGTGAGCGCCACCTTAAGTAAGTAAGTAAGCTTAAATCACGTAAATAAAAATCAAGAAAAGGTATGTTAAATCACATAACTAATTATATGATTAAGCTAAATCAAGTGATTTAGCCAAATTAGGCCGGTGGAAATATATAGTATTAGTCAATTTTAAGGCATATTTATGTGTAAAACTACAGCTGAATCGATTAGTTATTCAACGATCGTATACCCGAATAAAGTTATTTTTTTAAAAATCACGCCGTTAAAAGTTAGCGAATTGAACAAATGGATACACAAATTTAGAGATATATTTTCCATATTACGAACGAAAATAAAATGCACGACTGGGTCGCACGTACTTGCTCTGTGGGTGCAAAAGTACGACGAAAACAAACTTTTCGATCAATAAGAACAACTCATTTTTGAAAAATTTGGTAAAAACTAAAAAAAAATTGGCTAAAACTGGAAAACTCGATATACGGGAGCTAACTTTAAGTAACCTTTAGTATATCAAATTTAGATGTCGTCTTTTGGGTGATATAAATGATATAAATTTCCGCTTATGGCCAAATTAATAAAACTGATATTACCAATTTCCGCTATTATCATGTGTAGCCAAAAACTAAAAATGCAGTTTGCTTTGAAGTATTCTATATTATGTTATATAAAAAGTTTCATAAAAATGGGGGGAGACTTTTTTGAATAAATTAGAAAAAACGAAAAAGTTGGCCAAAATCTAATGGCTCTTTGTATAGCAGCCACCATTTAAAAAAGAGAAACTGAAAAAAAAAATCAATGCCATCTGATAGGAAGCTGTAAGGAATTATACCAAACAAAGTTTGAGTGAATTCGATGCAACCGTTGACAACTTATGGCCATTTGAAAAAAAGCCGTTAAAAGCAGATCTCCGTTATTTGCATTTTTAGCCAAAAACTAAAAACGCAGTTCTCTTAAAAACACTAAAAGAATATAACACACAAAGTTTAATCAAAATCGTTAGAGCCATTTTCGAGAAAATTAGAAAAAACCAAAAAAAGTTGGCTTAAACTCAACGGCTCGTTGTATGGAAGCCACCGTTTAGAAAGGCTTCAGTGAAAAATTTACTAAACCATCCTATAGAACACTATGAAAAACTATGTCAAACGAAGTTTGAGTTGATTCAATCAAGCCGTTGTGAACTTATGGCTATTTGAAAAAAAGCCGTTAAAACCTGATTTTCGTTACGGCCATTTGAGGCAAAAACGAAAAACGAAGTTTTGTTAGAAATGCTTAAAGTTAGCTAAATTTTAAATTTAATCAAAATCGTTAGAGCCGTTTTCGAGAAAATCCAAATTGAAAAAAGCCGTTACTTGAGAGGTACCAGTTTGAGTCGGGCTAAAACAAAATAAAAAAAACCTCGACAATGGTTTTTCTTCAAACTGCTATATACCAAGTTTGAAGAAAATCCGTCAAGCCGTTTAGGCTGTAGCATGACGTGAAAAAGCGCACATCCGCACATCCGCACAGACGCACAGACAGACCGACGGACGGTATGGCGAAAACCACTTTTTTGGGGTTCTCTATCATCGTAATGTCATGTTTGATTAAAACCGATTTCGATTTTTTTTTTCTGCACGAAACCAATACTTGCCCTATAGAGCAAGTAAAAATGGTTAAAATTGAATATTGGTATATTTAAATTTTAAGACAATGTTTTTGTTCTTACATGAAAAGTGGGCTCCCGGTATTCAAAAATTTTCTACACAAGCTTGTTTTTTTCGACTAAAAGAGTACAAAATTTGGGGTAGTGGAATTATTATAAGCAAAGTGTATTTGCAAAAATGAGTTTTTTTACTTGCGATTATAGGTACTATAAGGCAAGTTATGCATTCGTCGAAAAAAAAAGTTTTGAGATAACAATCAAACATGACATTACGATGATAGAGAAGACGAAAAAAGATGGTCTAAAAATTCTGTCCGTCTGTATGTCTGTCTGTCTGTCTGTCTGTCTGTCTGTATGTATAGAGACCTACAGCCCAAACGGGTGGGCCGAATTGCTTCAAACTTGGTACATAGACTTTTTTAAGTATTGTACAGAGGGGAAATTGAAATTTTTTTTTTAGCTTAAAAAATAACGGTACCTGCCATACAACCGTTACGTTAAAGCTTAGTTCTCTCAGAAACGGCTCTAACGATTTCGATTTAAAAAAATCAGTGTTGCTTTCTAGGTACGACCAATAATATGACTGAAAAAAAAGTTTTAAAAAATGGCTAAGAACGGTACTTTCCATAGGACCGTTTTTTTTGCTTTCGACTATCTCGAAAACGACTCAACTGATTCTTTCGAAATTTCACACACATATAGCTGTAGGTAACTCAATTTGTATTGCATACCAATATTTTTGGAAAATATTTGTTTTGTATTTTTAAAAGCATTTTAAAAAAAAAATTTAAAAAACTAATATTTTGAAAACGGCTTATTAAATTTTTTTCAAAAAAATTTAAATAAATGTATTTGCTGAATACCTATGAACTGGCGTTTTTAAATTTTTTTTGAAATTTTTTTTCTCAAAAACCGCTCCACAGATTTTTATAAATTTTTTCTCATAAATTCAAATTTTTCCAAGAAATAAAATGGCGTACTTTTTTTCAGCTCAAATTAGTTTAAGTATTTATTTAAGGATTTTGAAATTTTAATTTTTATCAAAATCTCAAGCCCCTAAACCACTGTCACTCATTAGAGCAAGTTCGTGCGACCCAGTCGTGCATTTTATTTATAGTTTCTAACGAAAAGTTAGCCACACCCAAAATCAATTTTTTTGTTTTCATACATAAGATGTTTACGTACAACAAATACCCACAAAAATTAAGTGCTTTTGCTCGAACATATCTAAGCATCATTATTTTATAAAAGTAATATTGATGGTTTCGTATGAAAAGTGGGCATAAAGCACACCCAAACTGAAATAAATAAAAATATCTGCAGAAAAACAAGTTCTTCCATTTCTGTGGTAAGTTTTAAGACTCTTCACAACTCTATCTCTAGATTTAGCAACCAAGCACTACATCTGCTGTAATACTGCCACCCGCAATTCCTGTCAAGAGGCGAAGAAAATCTTATAGTGTCAAATAACAGAAATATTTCAACAGGTAATGTAATGAGGAATTTGATGACATACTTGCGTTTTTACTAGGGATTAAAGGTATCTACTGTAAAAAATCAATTAAATCATTTAGAATTAAGTCACATGTAACAATCACCTTAGCCAGGCAAAATTTGTTGATTGTGACTATCACTTATCACAAATCACCTTAGCCGATTCCACCCCAGGTTTCAAAAAATAGAGAATTTTCTAGACTTTCCTGGGCGCCTTCAGGGCTAAGCAAACAAAGCGAATTTGAGTGCGCTGTAGAGTGTTGTCACTTCTGATGAAATGTAAATGCATACTAGATAGCAGCATTCATGTGGGATTTTGTTTTTAAACAACACAAGGCATATTCGATGTCTTACTGTGAACAAGTGTTAATGTTGGTTAACTTTTTTAATAAATTCGTTGGACTGGAAAAAATATTATGTATATCTAAAAAAAATCAACTGCTCCAATGAGCCGCCCGGGGCCCCAGTCCCGAAATAAATAATGTATAAGAGCGGGTAAATTTGACTCTGTAAAGGCATCAAAAACCACCCCTGACTAGCAGTGAACGTCTGAAAATTTGTGCGTGCTTTGGCTTTTAAGTTTTTGGTCAATTAAACATTGAACTGGCCAACTTAAGTTCCAATTAAATCATAAAGTTGGTTAACCAAGAGTCCAAGTGCGAGAAATCATATTCATCGATTTCGATTTTAATCAAAATAATTAAATCTTATAAAAACTTTTTTGTATTCTACTTATACGTTAACACAGGTACTATGTGCTCATTGACTTAAATCCGACTTTGAAGTTTTAATTTAAGCCAACAAGAAACTCCTTTATACCCTTTTTAATGGTGATAAACATATTGCATAAAGCTCTATTTAAATCAATCATAAATGTGCTTTTCCCCAAAATCGCCCATTTTTATAGTTTTCATTGTTTCTTTTATTCGTTCGAGTTTAAATTGTTACTTTTGAAATTTATAAGGCTTGTATATGATTTCCAAAATGGAATTTGCATTTGACAGAGTTCATTGCGATATAAAGGACAGGCGATCGTTGGTTTCCCTTAAATTATGGCAGCTTAATACAGCCATGCATCTAAATTGCGTTGTATCGTGTTGGGTCAGGACAGGACTCAGGGACATAAATTTACAACATCTTGCTGGATGTTTCTACGGAATTTGCATGTATGTATATGGAAGGCAATTTGGCATTGTTTATTGCGATTTGTGATGCCATGGCTAAGATTGTCAGGGTATGATGAGTAAGTAGTTTCAAGAACAGTAACTAGTGGCATAATAATTCTGAAATGAATGTATATTGTAATAGTTTGAGTTATTGATTTATATTTGAATAATGTTCGGAATTCGAGCTACGTGGTTTCCAGAAGAGCTTTTTCAGTAGCTTCCTTTAAAAAAGGATGCATCTGAAATGATATTCAATCCTCTTTCAGAAAATATATGAATGAAAATGACTTTAGCAAAACAAATATAAGTATGAATGTATAAATGATAATCTTTAAGAAGTATCGTTTTAAATACATTATTGCTTCGGTTTATTGGAAGCTAAGTACTCTTATGTTTTCGTAATTAATTTCAAATGGAAGACATTTTTTTATAAATTCAATTTTTAACATTAAACTCTGATAGTAACCTTTCGATATTTCTATTTTTTATTTTGTCCAATATTAAGTTTTGAGACTAATAAAGAAATTGTGTGGTAGGTTAAGTAAGGTAAGGCTAATGTGGCTGTCAGCTAGATCAGCTGTCACACGGCTGTGATACAATAAGGTTCGTCAATGTTATTAAAAAAGTCTTCTCCTAAACAGAATTTTCGTCTATAGGCAAGTCAGAGCATGTACATAGGAGATGGGCAATTGTCTCCGCCTCTTTTTCGTCCATACAGCGTATGCTAAAATCGTTTGCATGACACCTATAATGGAGCAAATATGATGTCTACTTAGAGAAATCAAAGCCTAAGACTTTTTCGGATTCAGTTTTGACCAAACCCACCTTGGCGCTAGTTATGTATTATCATCTGTTGCAGTTCCTTGGAATATCTCTATTCTCTGGCACCCAGCAGAGGTGAATGTTAATCTGTTCCGGTACCTCTCTGAGAGATGACCGACATGGCAGTTGAGAGCTTTTTTGGAGTTTAGTAGAGATAGAATCAATGGATTTCAGAGCAGCCTTGGCCTAGCTATCCGAGAAAATTATATATAGTATTTGGATGCTATTACGCTCTTCTTTTAGCCAGCATAAAAACACCTTTTTTGCTATCAATTCCGCCTAGAACACACTTCAATGGTATGGAAGACAGAAATTGATACTAAGATATAGTATTTTAGAGTAAACGCCTCTACCATTATATTATTTGATTTTTAATTATCTAAGAAAAACTTTATTTGTTTATATTCCAAAAAAGCAAGATCTTCCCAGAGTGATCTAAAAGGTAAGCTGATTCGAAAGATTTTGTCCATAATTAAAACACCATGTGCTAAAACGCTTGTTCTTTTCGAAACTCAGAAACTCAAATCAGATGTAATAAACTAATGAACAAGCAGCAGCTGCATAGAGGGCTCAGAAAATAAAAAAAATATTAACGTTTGTTCCACTGACAGATCATTTAATTATCACCATAGAACTTTTAAATTAATATATTTATTCAGGATGTGTGCTTTTTCACGTCATGCTACATCCTTAACGGCTTGATAGATTTTCTTCAAACTGTATGTATAGCAGTTTAAAGAAAAACTATTGTCGAGGTTTTTTTTTAAAACAGATACCTTTCAAGTAACGGCTTTTTTCATTTTGGATTTGCTCGAAAACTGATCTAAGGAATTAAATAAAACTCAATATTAAACAAATCTAGTGCATTTTTGATGGGAACGTTACGATTCGTCGCAAAACGATTCACCGCGGTAACGATTCACCGCCGATTTGGTTGCCTTTTCAAACACTTAGTGCAAAAAGATAATGGTGCAAATCACGATTCGCCGCCGCACGATATACCGCGTAATCAGTACTTTTTCCGAGATATTCAGTACTTTTTCAACTTTTCCAAAAAAGTACTATTTTATATTGAGAATATTTTTGTGAAAAAAAAAATAATTTTTCACATTTTGAAAATTATGATTATTAAACAAAAATATTTATTTTTATGAAATTTTATAGAGTTTTTGCAAATTATTTTCTTTGAAAAACGAAATCTTATCTCTTAGAGAATTTTTTTTGGTCCTGAGAAGAACCGTGTTAGTACAACGTAAAGTTATACTAGGAAAAAATCGCTCAACACACTTCCTTATATACTCTCAATTGGACGAAGAATTTGTTCTAATTGGACGGAACATTTCCTTTGTATTTAGTTAGCATTTAGGTTGGTTCTTGGTGATTCTCATAATCTGGCTACCCTTTTTTAATGAATTTTTTGATTTTTGCCTTGAAAAAATAGGAAAATCAAGAAAATTTTAATTATTTTAAAAATAAAAAAAAAATATATCGTTGGAAAGGGGCATTCATTACCTATCAGAAAATGCAAAAATTATCATAATAGGTGCTATATTTCAGAAGTTATTGACAAAAAAACGGAGTAAAAAACGACCCTCTAGGACGTCTATTAACGAAGTTACAGCCAAAAAACAAAATGACTAAAAAATGAGAATTTCGATCATTTTTAATCGTTTTAAAACCAACATATAAAGCATAATATGCTAAAAATAGTAAAACATTATACATCATTGGAAAGGTACATTCATTACCTTTAATAATATGTATGAATTAGAGCGAAAGCTCAAACATTTCAAAAGTTATTGACGAAAACATGAGCGAGAGACCAAAATCCAAAAAAATATTGAAACACAAAAAAATTATTTTTCTTCTTTTGATTAATTTATATTCTAAGGGACTTCCAGGTACTATTGATTACGAAAACTGTTTGACACAGGCGCCTGCCTGAAAAATTTACATACCCTTAGTGGAGCAGCGAAGCTGCGTGAGCGCGGTGTGCCCCCGAAAAAGGAGGAGAAAATCAAAATATCCCGCGAAGCGGGCCACCCAGGTCAAATTAATTACAAATGTTATTGACACAGGCGCCCGCCTGACAAATATACATACCCTTAGTGGAGCAGCGAAGCTGCGTGAGCGCGGTGTGCCCCCGAAAAAGGAGGAGAAAATCAAAAGATCCCGCGAAGCGGGCCACCCAGGTCAAATTAATTACAAATGTTACAGACACAGGCGCCTGCCTGACAAATTTACATACCCTTAGTGGAGCAGCGAAGCTGCGTGAGCGCGGTGTGCCCCCGAAAAAGGAGGAGAAAATCAAAAGATCCCGCGAAGCGGGCCACCCAGGTCAAATTAATTACAAATGTTACAGACACAGGCGCCTGCCTGACAAATTTACATACCCTTAGTGGAGCAGCGAAGCTGCGTGAGCGCGGTGTGCCCCCGAAAAAGGAGGAGAAAATCAAAAGATCCCGCGAAGCGGGCCACCCAGGTCAAATTAATTACAAATGTTATTGACACAGGCGCCTGCCTGACAAATATACATACCCTTAGTGGAGCAGCGAAGCTGCGTGAGCGCGGTGTGCCCCCGAAAAAGGAGGAGAAAATCAAAAGATCCCGCGAAGCGGGCCACCCAGGTCAAATTAATTACAAATGTTATTGACACAGGCGCCAGCCTGACAAATTTACATACCCTTAGTGGAGCAGCGAAGCTGCACTCTAAGAATTATTTGTTGAAAATTACTACAATAATTGTAGGCAACAAGTCCCCTACAATTATTGTAGTAAAATTAAACAGAAAATTTCGGAGTTGAAAACTCAACAACCGTGTTGAATATGGACTGCTTAATATTCAGCATAGTTGAATTTTAGATGTTGACTGCTATATTTGTTGGTTATTCAACAAAGCGTTCGGACTGTTTTTGGAGAGAAATACGTTTAAAATTCAACTCAAAACTTTAAAATTTAAGCAAAAACATAGTAAAAGTTAGCAAAAAATTCAACAAAAGCTTTAAAATTCAACAATCACACAGTAAAACTCAACAAAAAAATCAGGCAATTAAACGAAAAATCTTATATTTCAATACACAACCAACAAAAATCAACAAAAAAGTGGAAAATTAAACTGAAAAATTAAGCAAAAACACTAAATTTCAACACAAAGACAATAAAACTCAACAGAAATGTTTAAAAAATAATACAAATTAACAAAAAAAATTAAATTTCAACACTTACATAACAAAACTCAACAAAAAAGTTGAAAAATTTTCAGAGAATTAAACAAACATTGTACGATTTCAGCTCACAAACAGTAAAATTCAACACAAATGTTTAAAACCTAATGAGCGTGTTTAAAATTAAACACAAAAACCTGTAAATATCAACATTTGTGTTGAAAATTAATATTATTTGCTGAATTTTATTCGTTAATTGTTGAATATCCAACACCCAAATCCAATATTTGCTGAATGTTCAACATAAATGTTTGAAATCCAGTAACCCTGTTTAAAATTCATTACAAAAACCTTTATCTATATTGGTGTTGAAATTTAATATTGTTTGCTGAATTTTATTCTTTAAATGTTGAATATCCAACACCCGAATACAATATTTGGGGAATATTCAACATAAATGTTTAAAACCCAGTAGGCGTGTTTAAAATAAAACACAAAAACCTCTAAATATCAGCATTAGTGTTGAAAATTAATATTATTTGCTACATTTTATTCGTTAATTGTTGAATGGCTGGGAGTTCGACTCCGATATGTCATGCAAATTTCACTCCTACTTATGGAATTTCACTGAAAGGAGAGACTGTGAATTATTAAGTCAAAAGTTAAAAAAAATTATTGCAAATGTGTAAATATAAAATGTTGCATTTTAAACACTACGTTTAATTTTTAGCAAAGTGTCAAATAACAAACATTCATTGCTTAGTATTAAACAAAAAGTTCGATTTTAAGATGACTGCTTAAAATTTAAAAATATGTTGATTTATTTTGACCTGATAATGAAATTCAACAAACAAAGACAAATATTAAATGTTTTGTTGAATAGTAAACATTTATTGCAGAAAAATGATGAACACATTTAAAAAATTCTTTATATTCAACAAATAATTATGTTTTTCAACAAATTGTTGACTTTTCATAGTTCTTGTTTAATATTAAGAACGAAAGTTTTTAAATGAACAATTTAATGAACTTTCAACAAAGTGAATTAAAATTATGAAAATGCTCATCATTAAACACAAAACGGTACATTTTAAACAAATTGTTGAATTTTCAACAAAATGAAAGTGATGTTGACTTTTAAACACATTTTTGTCCACAAGTTAATGTTAATATTTAAACAAAATGTCAAAAATTCAACAAATTGCTGGAAATCACACACATACGTTGTTTATTCATCAAGCAGATACAAATTTTTAGTTGTTGAATAATTTTATGTTTGTTAAAATTGATTTTTCAAGAAGTTTTATGCAACAGATAATGATTAATTTTCAACAATTCTTTTTCAACATTTCTTATGAAACAAAATTCAGTAAAAACAGGAAATATTATTTAAAATTCAACAAAATGTGTTAAGTATATAAAAATATATTAATAAATACACTTAAAATTATATTAACATGAAATAACCAAGCAATTTCGAACACTTGGAACTTTCCGGATTTAAGAATTGAGTAAAAACATATAATATTCTCGTTTTTTGCTTAACGTTAAATAACTAGAAAAAACTCAGGATTGTTGAATTCAAAATGACGACGTCCAAATCGAGCATGGAAAATAGTTATTCAGCAAAATTTTGATTAATATTCAGCAAATATTGTGGAGCTTTTCAACACTGGCGATTTTTATTCAACACGCTCATATAATAGTCAACAAATATGCTTAAAAAGTGTTGAAATTCCAACATATGTTTATAATTCAGCATATTTATGTTAAATATCCAGCAAATGTTGGGAATTACTACACTTTTTTTTCGTTACTACAATCATTGTAGTAAAATTAAACTGATGTTGAAAATCTTTACACACTTATTGTAGTAATTTTACTAACATTTCTTAGAGTGTGCGTGAGCGCGGTGTGCCCCCGAAAAAGGAGGAGAAAATCAAAAGACCCCGCGAAGCGGGCCACCCACCCAATTGATAGCATTTAGGTTGGTTCTTGGCGATTCTCATAATCTGGCTACCCTTCTTTAATGAATTTTTTGATTTTTGCGTTGAAAAAATTGAAAAAATCGGAAAATCAAGAAATTTTTATTTATTTTGAAAAATAAAAAAAAATATATTGTTGGAAAGGGGCATTCATTACCTATCAGAAAATGCAAAAATTATCATAATAGGTGCTATATTTCAAAAGTTATTGACAAAAAACGGAGTAAAAATCGACCCTCTAGGACGTCTATTAACGAAGTTACAGCCAAAAAACAAAATGACTAAATTATGAGAATTTTTTTTCGTTTTGAATCATTTTAAAACCAATGTATATAGCATAATATGAGTAAAAATGATAAAACATTATATATCATTGGAAAGGTACATTCATTACCTTTAATAATATGTATGAATTAGAACGGAAGCTCGAATATTTCAAAAGTTATTGACGAAAACATGAGCGAGAAGACCAAAATAAAAAAAAATATTGAAACTCAAAAAATTTATTTTTTCTTCTTTACGCCTGCCAGACGACAGAATCAACTTAAAATCGACCAATGACTAAAGAAAAAGAAATCTTATCTCTTAGTGAATTTTCGGTCGTCCTGAAAGGACGGGTTTACATTTCATGCTCGTTTAGACTAAGCGCAAATTGTGAGCAATGTTAAGCAGGAATTGCCTTTTGGTGGTGGTTGGCCTGCTGCTTAACACCGTTTGAATGCGCTCGTATTTTTGAATTGTTCTTGTCCTGGGCGGCGCTTCACCCCTTCGCATTCGTTCAATTGCCAGCTTTGCCATCACCGTTTCCTTGCCGAGGTCAGCTAAGAGTTTGTAAAGGCCGGCATGTCGTTGGCCCACAACCACTTTCAGCCGCCGATGCCACGCTTCAACACTGTTTTGTGTTTTTGGAAAGTGTTGGTCCGTGGTGGCAGTTCCGGTGGTCCAAAATGATGGCTGGTACCGTGGTGATCGGTTTGGTGTGCCAATATAATTCACCTTGAACCATTTGGCCAGCTCTTTGGACTCACGGTGTCTCAGGCTGGAGTAGAGTTCCGTGAAGTATTGCTCCACTTCACCCGCTGGCACAAAGGCAAGGGACATCAGCATTCTGACCTCTTGGGAGAATGATTCATCGCGGCTATATTTCCTCGCAAATCCCATGGACTGCACTCTTCGCCAAATTATCTGCCCAAAGTGAAAAAGGCAGCCTTTTTTGGCAGTGTTTGGGAAGAAGGTAGTGCTGGTGTTGATTATAGCCCTCTCGAAGTCTGATATGATGACTTCTGGCTCCAAAGCGATGCCTAGATCGACAGCACATCGAAAAAGTTGAAGCCAGAACTCTTCATACGCTTCGGTTGATCTACTGCTCATCAAGCAGTAGATCAATGGGACAACTAGGCCGTCGAGGTATGCATGTACCGAAAACAGTTGCCCCATTATGGAAGGGACTACGGCGAACGTGCCATCCACCAACCAACACTTCGATGAGGCCAGTAGTTCCAAGGTGGTTTTAGTACCCATCAAAATGTTTAATCCATCCGAGTACACGGCCTCTGAGAGCACAAAGAGCTCACCTTCAACGAATCGAAGGTGATTGGGGATGTTGACTTCTTCCAAACTCTCTGGCTCTCTAACCAAGCTCTCGCGCACTCGGTGGATTTTCATTTTTTGGGCCTTTTTGGATGGCAGGTTCACCCGACATGCTGGATCCGTGTTTACAGTGACATCACGGATAATTATGCTGGGAGCAATATTCTCCTTTGCCTTCATCTTCACAGTATAGTTTGCCATGTGGATGGTCTTTTGAAAGGCCAGAGGCGCGTGGCTGTGCTCGCCTATGGTCTTTTGCACTACTCGTGCGTCGCTTCCTTCTCTTTGCACCGTATGCAATCTGGCATTGCACTGGAGGTTCTTCCTCTCAGTGCAACACCATATCTCTTTTTCTGCCAGCGCTTTTTCCTTATGGAAAAGGTAGCCATCCTTTACAACTTTTGGACAGCCTCGTTCCGAGTAAACGATGTCCACTACACTTTCCATTTTTTTTTTTAATTGTCTTTATTAACTTTTTTTAAAATTTCTTTTCACTTAACTTTTCACTTTTAACATATTTTTTGTAATTTGGCATGGGGCTTAACATCATGAGAATCGGAAAGAGAGAACTATTAAATTTTCCATTTTCCTACCGTATTTTCATGAAATCTGCCAAAAAAATATCGCCTTTTTTCATATTTTGAAACAAGGCACAAGTTAAAAATATGAAACAAAAATCTATCATGATCAAACCAAAAAACTCATGAATCTTCCATATTCAAAAACATGATTATATTTTCTATAAAGTGTCAATTTACGTTCTTATGAGTTTTTTTGATAAGATTTTTATGTAAAAAGACGGAATTTTCCAAGAGGAAATATAATACTTCTTTTAAAAAAAAAAAATGGAAATTTTTTTTTTTTTTGAAATTGAAAATAATTTATCCCTTTAAAAATTTTTTAGAGCTCTGAGAAGAACCGGGTTAGTACAACGTATAAGTTATACTAAGAAAAAATCGCTCAACACACTTCGTTAAATACTTACCTCTTGTATTGGTATTTATACTAAAAAATAATAGTAGTGGAAAAATTGAAAAATAGTACGAAATTTCGTTCTTGGTGATTCTCATCATTTGACCCCCTCAATCATATGAAAAGAATATTTCCAATTAGTATGAAAAAAAAAATAGTACTATCGTACTAGACGGCGGCGAATAGTGCCGCGGTGAATAGTGCCGCGGTGAATAGTGCTGCGGCATATCGTTCTGCGGTGAATCGTTTTGCGGCGAATCGTTTCGCGGGCAATCGTGACACCGCGAATCGTTACGCGACGAATCGTTCTACCACGAATCGTAGCCAACCCTTTTTGATAAAACTGCGTTTTTGTTTTTGGCTTAAATATTCATAACGAAAATCAGGTTTAAAGGGATTTTTTCAAATGACCATAAGTTGGCAAAGGCTTGATCCAATTCACTCAAATTTCTAGCATAGTTCTTTAAAATTTCCCATAGGATGGCATTTCAATTTTTTCAGT